>OX422141.1:86451017-86935846 GCA_949129095.1 Volucella bombylans | reverse complement strand
TCACTGCTTTTGCAATGCTTGGCTATATGCCCAAATTCAAGACATTTGAAGCATTTTTGGAGAAGCGTTCGTTCTCGAATGCGACAAATAACCCATCCAATTTTTACCTTTCCTGCATCTAACAATTTCTTTGCCAGTCCGACGGGAAGTCCGATTGTTGCTGTTTGGGTTCCACCGTACGCTTTTCGCAAGGATAATATGTCTGCTGGTTGTAGTTCCACCCCGAGTTGAGTCCTTATTGCCTCGCAAATGTCCTCCTTTCCGGTAACTTCGTCGACGTCTTTCAGCTCGATGGTAGTGCGATGTGTGAGTGTCCTTACACTCGCTCGCTCTCCTAAAACCTCGCCAATGACACTCTTAAACTCTTCTGTCTTATTTCCATGTTCCTTGAGCTGTATTAGGAGCTCTCCTTTCTGGGTCCTTCTTATCCTGGATACCTCTTTTCCAATAGCTTCTAGTTTGGGGTCTGCTTTTACGCTACGAAGAATCTCCGCGTAAGATAGTCCTTCACTTGCTTCGATGACGAACGCGTCCGGCTTACTTCTTTCGCCTCAAGCTTCTTTTTGTTAGTCTCCTTGTTAGTTTTTCTCAACTGTTTGCCATCGTTTGACTTCTGTTTTGTCGGAATGGCGGTGTTCTTCTCCTTGATCCTCGGAGTTATGCTTCCAATATTGTTTTCTTTTTGCTTCGACTCTACCGCCTGGGGTTTTTTATTTCTCTTTGGTTCTGGGGTTTCGCCATTTTGACCCTGCCTTTTCTTGGGTTCTTGTGCGTTTCTCAGCCAGGGAGAGGTTTGTGAGGAGTTGTGTTTCCTTATCACCTCTTTTGCTTTTTCGTCCTGCAGTTGAATAGCAGAAAGCTCATATAGGGATCTAATGCTTTCAATTGCGTCTCTCATAGGTTGATGTATTGAACGCCTTTTCCCATCTTCTAACATTTCCACCAGTTGCCGTATCTGCTCACCTAGTTTGTGGAAGGCAGATAGCTGTGAATTTGGTTCAAAAGCCGTCTCTCTTGTCGCAGAAAGAACACTGTTTTCAGTGCTTCTCCCTAAAGGTGCTGGTGCGGTGGCTGGTGACCTTAGCATCCTTGAGCTCCTTTGAAAGGGATTTTCCTCATTACCTTTCTCTTCCACTAATATTCCCTCCGTTGATTTGGTTTTTGTTGGATTCATTTCGATTGGGTCCCCACTCAAAGCCGTTATCGATGTCCGAGTGTGTAGTAACCTAAGGATTTCATGGTTGTCTTTGCAAGCAGTGAGGCCATGCAAGGGTTGACACAGACCCTTATGAGGTGTTGTGCCAGAGCCAAATCGGTTTTAACAAGGAATGTTACATCTTGACCTACACCACCAACATAATGGCGACGAGGCATCGAGCGTTCTTTGAGTCCTGCCAAGGTTTTAACGGGACGGGGTTAGCCTTGGGTTAGCCTTGGGTGTATTTTTTTTTTTTTTTTTTTTTTTGGTTGCGCCAATGGATGTGGTAATCTTCATAGATGCGGTAGCCCGTGCCACCAACATGCACGATTCGCAACACCCGAATGTTCGATGCCAGGAGTGCGCCTACGTACTAATCCACACCCTTACGACCTTCAACCACTCTCCCCGCGGGACTGCCGTTAGGTATTACTTCGCGGGGCTGGTTAGCAATTATGCTCTATTCTACGAGGCCGCCTCTTGAGCTCTTCTTAGGGCTTCTGCTCTTCGCAGCGCGTACTGTACGCGCACTATAAATGAGCAGATCTCCATCCACTTGTCCTCTGACTGCGTCATGTGACTAATAAGATTTTCTGGACTTGGCAGATTTACCCTTTCTTCTGCAAAGCGTCTGCAGTAGAACACTGTATGCAACGCATCCTCTTCCTCATTTTGGCATTCTGGGCACTGCGGCGAACTATCGTGTCCAAATCTGTGGAGGTATTTCCGGTAACCCCCGTGCCCAGACAGGAACTGTGTGATATGGTAGTTACAGTTCCCCATGATCTCTTTGTCCACGTTTCTATGATGGGAATAAGCCTGTATGTCCACCTGCCTTTTGTGGAACGGTCCCACCTGGTTTGCCACAGCATTGCGGATGCTGCCTTTTCTTCTTCCTTGACCCTCTTTGCCTCTTGCCGGTTCGATGATCGCCTAAGATACACCCTCTTCATCTCATCCGCGAGGATGTCTATTGGGATCATTCCAGCTAAAACACAGGCTGCATCATAGGAGATTGTACAGAATCCGCTGATCACTCTGATTGCACAGAGCCTGTGAGCTGATACTAACTCTCTCCTACACTCGTTTGTAACCAGCGCACCCGCCCATATAGGAGCAGCGTATAGAAGTACTGAGCTGACCACTCTGGTCAGCAAGATCCTTCGGGCGTATCCAGGTCCGCCGATGTTCGGTAGCATTCGGGCGAGTGCCGCCTGCATCAGCGATGCTTTCTTAGTAGCGTACTCGACGTGGGGTTTAAAGCGCAGCCGATTGTCGATCATGACTCCAAGGTACCTTAAGGATTCTTTGGATCTAATTGTCTGGTTTCCGACGCGGAAGTTCGCGTATTCCGCCGCCTTGCGACTGGTTATTAGTACAGCTTCAGTCTTGTGTGCAGCTACTTCCAGACCCGTAAACTCCAGCCATTCCTTTATCTTTGAAACTGCCTCGTCTGTGGCAGACTCCACCTCGTGGATGTGCTTGGCTACTGTAACCACTGCTATGTCGTCAGCGAAGTCAATAACCTTGACTCCCTCAGGCAGGGTTAGTCGCAGAACTCCGTCGTACATTATATTCCACAGGAGAGGTCCAAGGACCGAGCCTTGTGGGACTCCCGCGGAAACACTGTAGTGGTTAGCACCATCGTCCGTATGGTACTTTAATCTCCTGTTACTGAAGTAGTCCGTGACTATCCTCAAGAGGTAGTATGGTGTATCCATCCTGGCCAAGGATCTCCTAATAAACGACCAGTTCGCCGAGTTGAACGCGTTTTTGACGTCGAGCGTTACTACTGCGCAGTATCTTTTTGTCCCCCATTTCCATCTTTTCCCTTGTATTGCTTCAGTTGCTGTATCTACTACCGCCTTTATTGCATCGATGGTAGAACGAGATTTTCTGAAGCCGTACTGGTGATCTGACAGCGCTCCGTTTTCCTCCGCCACCGCCAGCAGTCTGTTGTATATAATACGTTCTAGGATCTTACCTAGAGTATCAAGCAGACATATTGGGCGATACGATGATGGTTCTCCGGGTGGCTTATTGCCCTTTTGAAGCAGCACTAGGTGTTGTAGCTTCCATGGCGTAGGGAATATCCCCTCCTCTAGACACCTTTGCATCGTCGCTAAGAAGATGTCCGGTCTCGTCTTGATGGCCATCTTTAATGCCTTATTCGGTATGCCATCTGGTCCAGGTGCTTTGGTGTCTCCAATTTTTTTGCAAGCAGCAAAAAGTTCTTCCGACGTGATGGCCGGGATATCATCTTCCATGTTGGTCTCCCTTGTGATGGTGACCATAGTAGTTGGTCTATGCGGGAATAGGTGCTCTACTATAGTCCTTAGCATTGCAGGGCAGGTTAGTTGTGGGGACCTGTTGCCTTTGAGCTTCTTCATCACCACCCTATACGCTAAGCCCCAGGGGTCTAGGTTAGCCTCGTCGCAGAGCTGTCTAAAACTCCTTGACTTACTCTTTTTAATGGCACTTTCCAGTTCCCGTCTCGCCAGTTTAAAGTTGGTTAGTCGTTCTTGGAAATCTTCTCTTCCTCTGGATCTCTGAGATCTTCGTCGTGCTTGTAGACACTTCGTTCTGAGCTGTTTAATCTCGTCTGTCCACCAGTAGCAAGGCTCGCCTCTTTTACAGACAGATCTTCTGGGCATTGATGCGTCGCACGCTGCGGTGATGGTCTGGATTAGCTGATGAGAAAGGGCTTCAGCCGATCCATTGTTCATTGTTGCGCTGGTGTTTAGTATTTCCTTGAACATATCTTTGTCAAGCAGTGTGTCCTTCCACTTTGGCCCTGTTAGAGTGGGGCACAGTCTGCGTTTCTCTTTGCCGACATTGAATAAGATAGCCTGGTGATCGCTATGGGTATATTCTTCACTGACTCGCCATTTGGTTTTCCGCAGGAGTGAGTTGCTCATGTATGTGATGTCGATGATTGACCCTCTGCCTGCCTTTCGGAACGTTTCAGCTGCGCCATCGTTGGCCAGAGTTATATCCAGTCTTGCGAAGGATTCGAGGAGAACTCTCCCTCTTACGTCTGTGGTTTTACTTCCCCAATCGGTAGCCCAGGCGTTGAAATCCCCAGCAATAATAACTGGGTGTTTTCCTCGTGCGTCAGCTACAATGTCGTCCAACAGCTTCATATAATCCGCCAATGATAGACTGGGGGGTGCATAGCAGCTATAAAAATGTACACCATTTATCTTAGCAAATACGAAGTGGTCTCCCCGATGGCCGACTGACTGTAGGGCAAAATTCCCGCAGGTCCATATCGCGGCCTTTTTTGTGTTATCATCTATCCAGCTGCTTCCGTCTATGGGTTTATACGGTTCGCTTATTAGGCCTACGTCGATTCTTTTCTCCCTTACTGTTTGCGCCAGAAGGTCCTGCGCGGCTGCGCAGTGGTTTAGATTTATCTGGACAGCATTTATCATATTAATTTGGCCAGTGCCTTCTTGAGTACCGGGCACTTGCTGCTACCAGCCACGTGTCAAGCGTTTTCTGGCGTAACCATCTTACACCAGAAGCATAATGCGTCCACTTTGCATTCTTTGGCTATGTGACCTTCTTCTCCACAGTTTCTGCACAGCTTGGATCGGTCATGCTCGCTCTTGCACTGGCGCGCCGTATGGCCAAACTCCAGACACCTGAAGCATTTGGTGAGGGTCTTTCGAACGCGAATACGGCAATTTACCCATCCGACTTTGATTTTACCGGATTCCAGCAATTTGTTCGCCATCTCTGCTGCTAGGCCCACTGTCGCGATCTGCGTGCCACCGTAGCCCTTCCTAAGACTGAGCACATTTCCTTCGACAACTCCAATGTTGTACTGCGCTTTGATTGCATCGCAGATGTCACTTCTGGTGGTGACTTCGTCAAGGTCTTTGATTTCAATCGTGGATTTCTGCACTAAAGTGCGGATTTCCGCTTCTGCGCCAAGATTTTCGCCGATTTTACTCCTGAATTCTTCGGTTCTGTCACCAGATTCGCGCAGCTGGAACAACAGGTCTCCTTTCTGGGTTCTCCTAATCTTTGTAACCGCTTCACCCAGGTTATGGAGTTTGGGGTCCCCTTTGACCCTGCGAAGTATTTCGGCATATGAAAGTTCACCCTTGCTTGCCACCACGATTGCGTCAGGTCGCGTTTTTTCGCGCGCGGGCTTTCTTGGCTTCTTTTTGGGAACTTTCAACCAGGCGCTGTCGTCGCCCTTGGACAGTTCTTCGCTCGCCGTCCTAGCGGTTATTTGATCATTTGTGGCCTGCTCATTCACTGTCGATTTGGCGGGCTTCTTGGGATGGGCCTTCTTTCTCTTTCCGGCATTACTTTGATTTTGGGGCACCACTTTGCCACGTGATGCCTTCTTCGCTTCGACTAAGGGCGGTGACTTCGGCGGGCGTTTCGAGCTCGGCGACTCTATAGGCTCTAGCCTTCGTTTGGGCCCCGAAATCACCTTAAGCCATGGGGATAGCCTTGGGTGTGTTTGTGTGTGTGTGTGTGTGTGTGTGTTTCTTGGTTGCGCCAATGGATGTGGTAATCTTCATAGATGCGGTAGCCCGTGCCACCAACATGCACGATTCGCAACACCCGAATGTTCGATGCCAGGAGTGCGCCTACGTACTAATCCACACCACTACGTCCTTCAACCACTCTCCCCGCGGGACTGCCGTTAGGTATTACTTCGCAGGGCTGGTTAGCAGATCATGCTATTCTTCTTGTATTTGCTTCTTCAGCTCTTCTAATTTTTTCAATTCTTCTTAGCTCATTTTGCACAATTGTCACAAATGTGCCGATTTCCATCCAATTTTCCTCCGACTGCAACATTTGGTCTATGAGTAGTATTGGACTGTGCAGATTAATTCTCCACTGCGAAAAACGTCGGCAATGAAATATGGCGTGCTCCGTATCTTTCTCCTCGTTTGAGCATTCTGGGCACAAAGGGGAGCTATCGTGTCCGAATCGGTGCAAGTATTTACGATAGCCGCCGTGACCAGATAGGAACTGCGTAAGGTGGTAGTTGTTATCCCCATGTGCTCGTTTTGTCCAGGTCTCGATGTCCGGGATCAACTTGTAGGTCCATCTGCCCTTTGTACTATTATCCCACCTGGCTTGCCAGAGGGCTGCTGAGACCGCTCGCTCTTCTCCTTTTATTCTTGCAAATTCACCTGCATCTTGTCGCCCTGGGGTTCTTCTATTATAAATTCTCAACATCTCGTCCGCGAGAATGTCGATCGGAATCATTCCTGCTATCACGAAGGCTGCTTCATCTGAGATTGTTCGAAATCCACAGATCGCTCTTAATGCACTGAGCCTGTATGCGGACAACAGATTTCTCTTGTTTGCTTTTATGGCGAGTGCTCCCGCCCAGACCGGAGCAGCGTATAAGAGGACTGAGCTGACTACTCTAGATAGGAGAATCCTCCTGGCATATCCAGGTCCACCAATGTTTGGTAGTATTCTAGAGAGAGCTCCTTGCAGCAGTAAAGCCTTGTTACTGGAGTACTCTATATGTGCTTTGAACTGTAATCTGTTATCAAGTATTACTCCCAGGTATTTGATTGATTCTTTCGATCGGATTATTTGATGTCCCACCCGTATATTGGTGTATTCCACAATTCTTCTACTGGTAATTAAGACGGCTTCCGTTTTATGGTCCGCTAATTCTAGACCGGCGGATACTAGCCAGTCTTTGATGAGAGTAATCGCTACATTTGTGGCAGCCTCTATCTCCTTTATTTCTTTTGCCACCGTAACGACGGCAATGTCGTCTGCAAATCCGATTACTTGAACTTCTCTCGGCAACATAAGCCTTAGCACTCCGAACCCCATCTGAAACGCTGTAGTATTTCAACCCTTCGTCAGTTTCATACCTCAGTTTTCTGTTGGTAAAGTAGTTTTCTATTATCCTTAGTAAGTAGTATGGCGTATTCATACTGGCTAGTGATTTTCTGATGAACGCCCAGTTTGCCGAGTTAAAGGCATTTTTGATGTCTAGAGTCACCACTAAGCAATATTTCTTTGTACCATACCGCCATCTTTCTCCTTGTATCGCTTCGGCCGCAATGTCGACCACAGTTTTTATGGCTTGAACAGTAGACCGCGATTTTCTAAACCCAAACTGCAAGTCTGATAGTGCTCCTCTCTCTTCTGCTACCGCGAGCAGTCTAGCATATATTATCCGTTCCAATATCTTTCCCATTGTGTCTAGAAGGCATATTGGACGATACGAGGACGGTTCCCCAGGTGGCTTGTTTCCCTTTGGAAGCAAGACTAGGTGTTGTAGTTTCCAAGCATCCGGGAAAACTCCTTCTTCAAGACATTTTTGAATTGTTTCCGTAAACGTGTCTGGGCGCTTATGGATAGCTGCTTTTAGTGCCTTATTTGGTATGCCATCAGGTCCCGGCGCTTTATTGTCGCCTATCTTCCTGCATGCGTTCATGAGTTCATCCGCTGTGACTATTGGAATGTCTTCCGTGTTGGACTCCCTAACGATATGGTACATAGTAGATGTACTTCGGGGGAAAAGGTGTTCTACTATGGAGCTTAGGATTGCTGGACATGTTATTTGCGGCGACCTGCTGCCCTTTATCTTTGTCATGACGATCCTGTATGCTGTACCCCAAGGGTTTATGTCGGCTTCTTCACAAAGTTTTTTAAAACATCTTGTCTTGCTCTCCCTGATTGCCTTTTTTAAGTCGCGTCTTGCTTTTTTAAAGACAATAAGGTGTTCTTCAAAGCGATCTCTTCCCCTAGATCTTTGGACTTTGCGGCGGGCTTTTAAGCACTTTGCTCTAAGCTTTTTTATTTCCTCATTCCACCAGTAGCATGGTGGATTTCTTCGAACGCCTCCAGGTCGAAGTTTGTGTCCTTCCATCTTGGGCCCTTTCGTTTAGCGCGTTGCACGGTACTCTTCTCCTTCGTTTCAAATATTATTGCTTGATGATCACTGTGCGTGTATTCTTCGCTGACTCGCCATTTTATGTTTCGTAAGAGGGAGTTGCTAACGAGCGTAATGTCGATAATCGAGCCCGTTCCTGCCTTACGATATGTGTTTGCACGACCTTGGTTTGCAATGCCTATGTTAAGGGTTGCAAAACTTTCTAGCAGACTACGGCCTCTGGCGTTTGTAAGTCTGCTACCCCACTCCGTTGCCCATGCATTAAAGTCGCCGCCGATAACCACAGGGGTTCTACCACGAACGTCGGCGGATAGGTTGTCTAGCATTGCCTGGTACTCGTTAATGGTCCAGCTTGGACGTGCATAGCAGCTGTAAAAATATATGCTATTTATTTTGGCTCGTGCAAAGCCATCCGTAAGTCCGTTAGTTTCTTGAAAGGCATGCCTTCCACATATCCATAAAGCAGCATGCTTTGTCCTATCGCAGATCCATATATTGCTGTCTAGAGTTTTATACGGTTCACTTATAAAAATAACGTCCGCTTTTTCTTCTCTAGCCGTTTGTGTCAGGATATCCTGTGCAATTCTACAGTGATTTAAGTTAATCTGTATTATCTTCACGTTTTCTTGTTAATGATGGCCTTCCTAAAAACCAGACACTTGCTGCTTCCGGCTACATGCTTCGAATCGTTTGGGTGTTCTTTTCAACAGAACATGCATGATGGCTCCTTATCGCAGTTCTTTGCTATGTGGCCTTCCGTTCCACACCTTCTACATAGCTTGGAGCGGTCCTCACTGCTTTTGCAATGCTTGGCTATATGCCCAAATTCAAGACATTTGAAGCATTTTTGGAGAAGCGTTCGTTCTCGAATGCGACAAATAACCCATCCAAAAGCTATGCAATGGTGTGTGTGTGTGTGTGTGTGTGTGTGTGCGTGTGTGTATAAGTGTGTAACTGTTTGGAAAACTTGTTTTCATCAGATCACATTCATAGAATCCTCCTTTGATTATTTTCCTTCATAGTCCTCTAAAATATATGTAATCGGAGAAGTGATTTGAACTTTTTTAATTTTAAATATTTCTGTTGACCAGTTTGGGGTGTAACCTTTACTAAAAGTATGTTTATATTTACTGATTCGCACTCTTTCACCAACACTAAACCTTGGTTTAGTAAATACTTTCAATTTATTATAGACAGTGCTTAAAATATGATCTTCATTGGAAGAATTTACACTAGCCGGAGAAATTTTAATAGTTCTGTGTTTTGAATCATTATATTTTTTAACCAAGTCCTTGTAAATATTAATCCATTTATATGATCCATCGTAACTAAACTGTTTCCACATGAGATTTTTTCAAAGTCCTGTTGAAACGTTCAACTATTGATGCTTTTAAGACGCTGTATGATGAGTAATGATTAATATGATAGCTTTTCATTAGGTTTTGAAAGTTTTTATTGAAAAATTCTTTTCCAGCATCAGTTTGTAAATTGATTGGTGATCGACCTAAAACAAATATGCTTTTCATAGCTTTAGTAACGTCAACAGCATTTTTGGTTTTCAGAGGAATAACCCAAGCAAATTTCGAAAAATTGTCTATGACTGTTAGAAGGAATCGATAACTTTTGTTGTAAGATGAAAATGTTCCCATTTCAACCAAATCTGCTCTCCAAAGATCATCTATTCCTTTTGTTATTACTCGTCGTCGTTTAAAATTTCTACGAGCCTGCCTAGGAAGTTCATTAACTATAGCTATTTTTTCATTGCTCATTTTTTGCTTAAAAGTATTGTTGGTTTCGTTTTGTCTACTTGATTAAACAGATAATTTTCAATTCTCACAATATTTTTCTCAATATGCGTGATATTTTCTTTCAGACTTTCCAGTTTTGTATTAAAAATTTCCTTATCAAGAGCTTCTTGGTTTAATTTTAAACGGTTACTAAGGGTATTCTTGAAAATAGCATTTTCTTTTTCAATTTTCAGTGCTAAATGACTTATAACCTCTCTAACGAATCTTCGTGAAACTGCATCACTATCTTCCGTCGGTAAACCTAGGTTCTTTAAACGTTTGTTATGGAGGTTTATGTTCTTATCATGATCTAAATTAAATCCCAACACTTTTTTTAATTTATTTTCATTTTGAAAATTACTATGGGGAGAGTGACCAAACTTGTCAACACTCATTTTGTAAATGGATCAAATGATAGTTGATTTATACTATTATATTACTTTCCCTTAGTTCTTCAATGATGGAGACAATTTCGTTATTATGATTTGTATGACCCGCTGATTGAGAAGAAATAAGCAGTTTTAATCTGTTAACTAACTCGTATGGATCATCCCAATATGTATATATAGTTAGGCTTTTGTTTATTAACTTGCATTAATCGACCGCCTTTATGAATTTTAGGTGTACTGCTATCAAGAAATAATTTTTTTATTATTTGCTTATATTTGAATGCTTTAATTTGTTTAATTTGTTCATTTTCATCATGTCTACGTTTATGTGCGCTTGTTTTAATAAGCATTTCCTTGTAAATTTTCAAGTCATTGGTTGTATGATTTTTAGGTGTCTTGTAAAATATTAATTCATAGAGTCCAGGTGTAAGAGTCCAGCTTTTATCACCAATCACAATCTCATTTGATTCAAGTTTAATTGTGCTATTACCAAACTTCCATTTAGAGTTGGGGGTTTTATATGGTCCGTATAACAAATCTATTTGATTGGTTTCAGATAGATCTGTTAATTCCTTGAACGTATTGTCATCATTTCCGTCATCCTGTGAGAAGAAATTATCAGCCTTGCTTGATCCATCCTCATCATTAGCTGATATTTCTGCAGGGGAGGATTTCGTTTTTATAGGAGTACTTGTTTTAATTTCAAAATTAGTTTCAGTTGTTTTGTCATCAGTATTTCCTGTTGCCTTTTCAACTAATTTCTTAAGAGGTACAGTTAATGGTTTAAAAGTGTCTTCCAGAAGGCGTTCTGCATCCGTTTCCTGCATCTCGATACTTTTAAACTTTTTCCTTAATATATTTCTAGTCGTTACAACATCTTTCAATAGTTTCTCATTCATTTTTTAATCTACTTATCAGATCAGCTTTTATCAGATCAGCTCTTATCAGACCAGTTCTTATCAGATCAGCTTTTATCAGATCAGCTTTTATCAGATCAGCTTCTATCAGATCAGTTCTTATCAGATCAGCTTTTATCAGATCAGTTCTTATTAGATCGGCTTTTACCAGTTCGGGTTTTATCAGATCTACTTCTTTATCAAAGCAGATTTGTTGTTGTTACAGCTTGAAAATCGATGCTATACTAAGTAAAAAAGCTGGTAAAACTGATTGTTTATAACTGAATGAAAACATCAAACCCCCTTCTGTATCGACCTTTATCAATAGGAAAGTCTTTGCAAATAACAACAAATCCATAACTAACCTTCCAGCATGTGTCACAAAGATTGCTAAATTTTTCAAAAGTCATATCCATACCCATAAGATCCTTATAAATATGCTTTATATTCATTTCGTCTTGTTTAAACATAACAATCATATTTGCATTATCCCGTATCAAATGTTTAGGAATGCGTTTATATGTTTGACATAAATAAAAACAATCGATATTTTTATGACGACCCATACAAAAGTAAGATCTTACATTGTCCTGCTTCTCACACGCGACATCATCAAATATAATAATGGAGTCAGTTTTTGCTTCATCAGGTGATAAGACCTGTTCGCTTGCGGAAAACGTGTAAAGCCCCATACCTTTTATAGGTTTTATTAACTGCTGCAAGTGCTCATATTTAGATTGATACAATGATTTGGAATATAAATAAATATTTTTAAATTTAATTCCATTCGGGCTCTCTATCAAACTAATCATAACATTTGTTTTTCCACAATTTGACGGTCCAACAATTAAGGCTCTTATTGCATTTGGTAAAAGTGAACTATGCCTTAGTTTCGACAAATTATTTTTCGAAAAATCTAAGTTTCGAACACATATATCTTTATGTTGCTTAATGAAACGCATCTTAACTATTAAATTATTAACTTTAAAAACATTTACTTCTATAAACCTATTTCAGTTTAAGGCCGTACGTTCAACAACACCCAATAAAATGGTGGTATCTTACAAAAACAAGTACAGTCACAATCGAAACATAGTCGGAAGAGGTCTCATAAATAATTTAATAAATTCCCTACCTTTTGAACTTCATCTACCAGGGTACCAATTTTGTGGACCTGGCACTAAACTTGAGAAACGTTTAGAGAGAGGCGATAATGGAATCAATCCATTGGATTCTGCTTGTCGAGAACATGATATTGCATATTCTCAATCAAACGATATAAGCAAAAGACATAAAGCCGATCAAATATTAGCTGAAAAAGCCTGGTCTCGAGTTAAATCTAAAGATAGTGACTTTTCTGAGTTCAAAAACGCATGGTTAGTAACAAACGCTATGAAGACTAAAGTAAAATTCGGATTGGGCAACAAAACAGATGACTCTGGTAAGAGAACTATGAAGGTGTCAAACAAAAGCAACCTCTTCAATCAGGCTGTAAGGAATGCGAAAAAATCACTCTATGAAAAGAACCCTGAAAATATTGAAAATGCAATACAAATTGCGCGAAAAGCAGTAAATAATATATTTAGACGAAAAAAATCAGCTGTAAAGATTCCACGTATCATACCGATACCCAAGATAGGTGGTATTCTTCCCCTTATTCCAATAATTACGGCCCTTGGAGCTCTTGGAACCATGGCAGCTGGTGGAAGCTCTATCGTTAAAACAATTAATCAAGCAAAAGCTGCTCAAAAACAATTAGAGGAAGCCAAACGTCATAATCAAACAATGGAATCCATTGCAATGGGAAAAGGTCTATTCCTTAAAGAACATAAAAAAGGATACGGTCTTTTTTACAGCCCGCAGCCAAAAAACTACCAAGGCGGGCACTCACGGATGTTGACTTGAAGAAATATACCCAAAATTTACCACATTTTAAAGGGGTCTTTATGCTAGATAATCTTCCAAAAAATCCTCTACAACGAGAATGTGGTATGTTAATCTGGATGATTCCTCGGGGCCTGGAACACACTGGGTAGCATATAGGAAGAACAAAAACCATAAGGAATATTTCGATAGTTTTGGAAATCTACAACAACCTAAAGAAATCATCAAATATTTGGGGGAAAACATACGATATAATTACACTCGTCAACAAATATATGATACATATAACTGTGGTCACTTGTGTCTTAAACTTCTTTATGGTTCCATAAAATAATCAAAAATAAAACACACATTTACAAAAACAACATATTTTTTATTTAAATTTCTTATATTTTACATCTGATGTGGAATCTGAATTTGGTTTAATTTCACTGTATTTGAATGGATTTTTAAAAACGCTATACTGCAGTTTTTTTGTCAATGGTTCTTTCATCTCAGGTTTTGGTTTCTGATCTTCCATAGTGATGCTGTTCAAGTTCGAATGCTGCGATGAGACTGTTTCGATCTTCAAATAATCAAAATTCAATTTCTTTTATGTCTATCATTTCATCCCATTCTTAGTATGTGCAAAGTGTGTTGGTGCATGTTCTGACATGCTCTCTGATGACTAATATTTATGTAATTAGTTGTTGCATGCTCTGGCATGCTCTCTGATGACTAATATTTATGTAATTATCATTTCATAACTCTGCTTGTATTTGACATTAATCATTTCAACGTCCGTTCGATAATCTAAGTCTTTCGTAGTAAACATTTTAATTTCACCATTACTCATAATTCTTTCGGTTTCATATTCACGGTATTCGAAGCAGCTTAGTTTCAATGTACGATTCTTATAATTACTATCATATGTACATCGGATAGTTACTTCTAGATTTTCATATTCCAATTTAAAATGTCTGTAAAATTTTTGTTCGCTTTCAATTATTCCAGCAATATCCTTTTCCTTTTTGATTAAATCTTGCCTGAATGCTTCTATTGCCTCCTCAACGGTAAAATATTTTTTCTCATCATTTTGCGGTATTGGTAATGGTGTTGTTTGCGGCAGCTGCGATTCAACAAGTTTCATTAATTGAAAAGATAAATCAATTATTAAAGTTTCATTATTGGGTAAAAGCAAGGTAAACTCCAGGCTGCCCTTATTATCAGGAACAGTGGACAGATTTATTGGTATTGGGCTAGCTTGCAATAAACCTAATGAAAGGCAGGTTAACAACAAAAGAAACTTGTACATTTTTTTTTTGTTATTTGTTCTCCTTATAGATATACACAGTAGGAATAACAAAATGATACTAGAATAACTTTCTTGAAATTAGTGCTTTTATTTTAATCTGTTATATAATGACATTAGTTTCTTTGTTCGCATTATTACACCATGTAACATAAAACATCCACAAGTGTCCGGTCCAGCTTCGCATGTATCTGATGACCAGCAACATGTTGAATAGTGATGACCATTTTTCGATTTAATAAGACAAGCATATTTATATTGCCACAATATTGAGTTGCACTTCAAAATCTCACCATAATGATTATAATGATTATCTATCAAATTTTCTTTGTTATCTATTAAAAATTCGTGAATCTACTTTGCAAATACTGACAAATTTATGTTCTCCATTTTACAACGAGTAATAACTAGCATGCACTAGTTTTATTATCAATTCTTAGATTTTAGTTCAAGTTCATCTATTAATTTTATATCCTCTTCATCAATATTTCTTAAATCATCAGACTCATCAAATATGCAAGACGCTTGGAAACGATTTAAACTCTTCATACGCCTGACACCATTGAACCTACTTACGTTATAGCACCACCCACTACTTCAATTCTAAGATGTTCACCAGCATTAAATGAATATTGTATTGATGGTACAAATTGCGGTACGGCTTCGCCTCTACGCATGTTTAGCAATAAGCTTTTATATCCATCATCAACCGTTAAATAAACTGATAAATTGTCATCAATCACATCTACCCTTACAATCCTAAAATATTTCCACGATGAATGGCATATGCAATATTTGTCACCAGATTTAATTTTCTGAATCCAAAACATTTAATTGTCATATTTTCTTTTTAACACAAAATGCCTTTTTTTATGAATACACATGCACGTAGGATCCTTTTTTTTATTTTTCTACAACACACGATGAACAGCAACCACAATTCTTGAAACAAATTTTGATTATCCTCAACCAAAGCATTTGTTATTACTAATATCTTTCTCATTAAATACAATCACTTTTATAGGTCAGTTTTCTGTAAATAGACAAACGGATGTATAAAAAACGTTCAAAACAATTACCACAAGTTCACGAAATTTATTTCCATAAACAACAATCATGTATCTTATCATTACCCATGTCACTCACACTTCAAATACCGGAAATCTTACTTCAACCAACAACAACAACAATCACATACCTTATCACACACTCCTTATGTCACAGCACACTTCCAAAACCACAAAAAAAACATTACTTTGACTACACCAGGAACCCTCCAATCTGGCACCAACGATCCCATATCCGACAACCTGCAACCTGGTAACCTGCAACCTGGTAACCTGCAACCTGGTAGCCTGCAATCTGGTAACCTGCAATCTGGTAACCTGCAATCTGGTAACCTGCAATCTGGTAACCTGCAATCTGGCAACCTGCAATCTGGCAACCTGCAATCTGGCAACCTGCAATCTGCTAACCTGCAATCTGGTAACCTGCAATATGGGAACCTGCAATCTGGTAACCTGGTAACGTGCAATCTCAATCTGGTAACCTGGTAAACTGGTAACGCGCAATCTGGTAACGTGCAATCTGGTTCCAGGAATCCCCGCACACCTGCAATCTGGTTCCAGGAATCCCCGCACCAACAACGTACATGCACTATCACATTTCTCACAACACGATCATGCATGCCTTATCATATTTTACTCTTATCACCAACCACACACTTACAAAACCACAAAAAATTCACTGCAAAACCACAAAAAAACACACACCGCAAAAACACAAAAACAGCACTGACACACTTACCCACCTCAAGGCCAAGACCCGTGACGTCATGGTGCTCCCTGCTCCCTGTGTTCCAGGATCGGCAAATACACTCTACTGGTGTAGTCTACGGTCAATCTGTGGGATGTATTCAGATGGTGAGGTTGGTTTACTATTACTACTGGGGATGCATATTCGTATTGTGAGTCACTTGCAACGAGTATCTTGAGGTATTTCCAATTTTCTACAGTTATCGGTCGCTCCATGAATATCGATATAGCCTTCTAAAAACAAGTTTTCTCCCATCGCGGAATGATCTAAGAAGTCATCGTTTGTCGAAAATGCGTGTAAATTGTTGCGAATTAGTTGTTAAAATTGTTATATCTGCACAGCTGAAAGGTTTGTTAATAATGCAATTAAATCTTCTGTTTCCTTTAAAAGGCTACTCGGACTACTATGGGTTTGTTTTAGTATGCATGAATTTATGTTTGCTTTTTATTGGCTGTGATTTAATTTTGGACGTTTGATTGAACATTATAGTCAAATTGTGGCCTTTTCTCTAGTCAGTACCAAGTATGAGCGGCATTGGTGTGTTGTTTACAACTACTACAGGGCCAAATGTGCAAGATATATTGTATACAGATACTAATTTGTCCTATCGGCTTATACTCGTTGTCTATGGATGTGATTATAGGGCCAACATATTTCTGGATATGATAATTTGGTGGTAATGAATGACGGTAAGTACCTAATACCTAACTGGTGTCGATGAAAGTGCAAATAAGTGTTTCCCCAAATGCAAAAGCAATCACAATTAGTAAACCACGACGGATTTGTTTGTATTTTAAGGCGCAATTTGCTTGCTCTAAATATGTTTTATTTGGGCAGTTGTTAATCGAATGACCTATTTTATTGTTGGACATTGGGAGCATAGCTGTGAGGCCTTTTAGCAACATGGACGTAGGAAACTGTTTAATTTAAGATTATTACTGTGTGTTTTTTTTTTAAAGAACCTAACACTTAAGTGGGTATGACTACACTTATGATGAAAAAGCATGTGTTAAGTTTTTCGGAAAATGGGACAAAAAGAGAAAGAAAGATGTTTGGTCTCAGTGGCTATTTCGCTCCATGGGTTGCATCCAACGCGATTATGCGCATGAGTGGACGACCTGCATTAGTGTTGGTGGCTTGATGAATCGTTGCTTGAATTCCTTAGCCATGTAGACCAGTAAGCTTTGTTTTCGACTTCCAAATTCTGCCAAATTCTTGCAATTCCGGTTAATTTACTGGTTCTGAACGCTAGTTTCAGCCATTAATTTTTGCAGCCTTTTCAATTGATTTGACGAAGTTGTCGCATGCGTTACTATCCCCACTTTTGCATTTAACGATATTTTGGGTTATGTCAGGATTTAGAACAATATGTTACACTAAATTTGCTGTGGTTTCTATGCTTGTAGATGGTTCTGCTTTGTTTTGCACGAAACTTTAAAGAATTGTTATTTTGTAGGGTTAGTTTTATGACTTCTTCTTTTATCTTTCTTGACTTTGCTTTTAAGAAATTCAAGGATGAATATTGATTGAGGACAGATGCATCGATAGTTGTTTCCATGTAACCAAGCATGGCTATTGACGCTGAAAATAAACTTGGAATATTCCAGAATGACAAAACATCTCACGTCATTTACTTCACTAATCTAATTAATCATTTATTAGCAAAACTAAAACTGAGTGTTGCCATAAGGGCGAATGTAAAAGTTTCATACATCAAAGTAAAGATGTCGCGCTCACAGTACTGCATTCTGTACACGTAGATTCAAAAGTGGTAACGGTATGGTTTTATGTATCTTGATGAATCTGAGATTTTGCAATCCAAAGTTTCTTGGATGGTCATAAAGGGTGACCAGATGAGAACGATAGGAAAAAAAATTTTAATGAAACAACAACGATGTGTGATATAAAATTGATTCAGGCTTTATTTTGAAGCTACGTTCATGCCATAATGTGTGAAATATTAGATCATTCAAATGGCCGCATCGGTTTCGCTGGTAGTGCTTCAAGCGGTTGGTCCAATTTTTGGTGACTCGGTCCAATATGTGCGACGTTATTCCGGCAATAGCGTGTCGAATATTGACCTCAAGCCCGTCCAAAGTGGTTGGCTTGTTAGCGTAGACTAAGGACTAATAAGTAAATAATCGGGTGGTGTCAAATCGCATGATCGCGGCCAATTGATGAACGCTCTCTGTGAGATGACCCAGTCGCCAAATTTCTCCTTCACAACTTCGAGCGTTGCGTCGCTTGTATGGCATGTAGGGCCATCTTGTTGGAACCGGATATATCGATGTTCTCGAGCTGTGATCACAGAAAGTCAGATAAAATCGCTGTATAAAACCGCTGTTACCGCCAGTGTCGGTAACGGTGTCTCTTTCCTTATTTCGGAAGAAATAAGGTCTGATGATGCCGCCATGCCATAAACCGCATCAAAGAGTCAATCTTTGTGGATGCATTGATGCTTGACCGAACACTTGTAGATTGTGTTCGCTCCAATAATGTCAATTTTGCTTGTTGACATAGCCGCTGAGCCAAAAATGAGCCTCTTCCGAGAAGATGATTTTTTGGTCAATATCCGTATCTCCGGCCAAAATTTCCAGCGCCCAACGAATTCACGACGTTATCTAAAATCATCCAACTTTAATTCTTATACATTTTATGCGGATGTAGGCCCTAATTCAATGGCAATATAAGCCGAGTTGACCCTCTGACGATTTCCAATTCAGTTAATCGGCGCAGAATATTCAGAAATGTCTTCTTTATTTTCGCACCAATCTCTCTCTGGTAGGTAGTGTAAGATCCAAAAGAGTGTACTCACGCTCAAACTTTTCCACGGTGGGACGAATTGCCTAGAAACTGACGCCATGATGATGACCGACATCACGACGAAATTCACGTTGCGTATTTACAACTGAGTCGGAATTTTGATAATATTTTTTAATAATTTCCGCACGTTCGGCAAGCGTAAAGCAATACATTTTGAAATTGTAAACCTTACTGAATATTTTGACAGCTAGACGTCCTTGGTAATTTTGACAGCCGCTGAAACATAACAATGGGGAAAACTATCATTGCTATCTGGTCACCCTATAGTTTCAGAATAGATAGAGACTTCAAACACCTGTCCTTCATGTATTCATGTATTGACAACTTTTTACTTTACATCCGGACAAATATTCGTTTCTACCCTTTGGAAAAAAGTTCTCGCAATGTATACAATTAGAAATAAGTTTTTAAGGTATGTTAAGTTTATTTGGCACTAAAGTGTATGAAAAGGTTCGACAGGTGAGTTTCAATCTGTAATTGGATACACTGTCTTTCTCTACTCAGAAAAGTTTTCCATGCATTAGATTGGTATAAGTTCTTCACGTTAAGTGGATACAAATGATCTATTGAAACTTTTCAACGAAAGGATATTGACCGACAGATTTAAGACAAGTGCATGAAAGTGGCCTTCGTTCGACTTTGCGCTTAACTTCTACGGCGATTACAAGTCCGCTATAAAGCAAGAATGGAAATATTGTCATTTTGATATGAGTCTTAACAGCAGAGGTCGGTAACAACTACAATGGTAAAAGTTTAATCGATTTCAGGTAGACCAAGTGCTTAGTTATAGACATCCCCATATACCAGCATAAAATTAGTTGTGTGCATACCAAATAGCATTGTATTGACCAAATGCCTATAAACCAGTTTCTTGAAAGCCCTCTTTTCCAGGTACGTTCCTAGATTGGCGTATTCACTAAGGGTTTAATCCTTTCATTATCGGAAGTAAGTGTTCTGCAGAATGAGATGCGGGAGGCCTTTTTACAGAATCTTTGTGGGCCTAAGATTAACATTCAGTATAATTTGAGCTCAGTTAAAAATTTTGAGACTTTTGCACTTGTTTCGGGTGAACATCCTGTATTATAGTGAACTTCCTGTGTCAATACTAGAGAATATTTTTGTCTCCCTTTGTTCCTATCAGATAAATTTAGGGTTAGAAATGATGATGAATCGTAACAAATCAGACTCTCTGGTGGATAAACTAAGCACCACTGAATAGCGCTGACAACAAGATTTATAAAAGCCAGCCCTATTGAGCCAACTCAAGATTTCAGCGAATACTAGATGTTAATAGTTATACCGCCAACACCCTAGACTTGTTTTTACCTTCTCAACCTGATAAGTACACCGTTGACGTGCTCCCTGCTCTAGGCTCGTCGGATCATTTTGTCATGTCAGCTAATTTCTTATACACTGACCACACAGTTGGAGAAAATAAGCCTAAAAGACTCGGCGATAATTGGAAAGCCAATTGGAATGGACTTAACAGCTTCTTTAGGAGTTTTAAATGGTCGTTAAGTTTCCTCAATAACGACGTGGATGTCGCTGTTGATCAAATAAAATGCATCAAGCCAAAAGAAAGAGCATTGTACGACTCGAGCTGTAAAGAAGCTGTCAGAGTTAATTAGTTTTTTTCCTTCAAGGCCGAATCGACGGCGGAAAACCAAAAAAAAAAATCAAACGAGCAGAAATAACTGCAACGCCTTTTTAAAAGAATGAGATTTGAGTACGACCAAAAACTGAGGCAAAAAATACTACAATGTACCTTTGGGACAAAACTTTTGGTAATTCATCAAAAACATCCGAAATTCTGGCTCAGCCTTCATTGTTACGCTCTTTTGTAATGACATTCCAGCTGTTCGCTCCTTTTAAAATGTCAATATGCTCGCTGCGCACTTCTCAGCCAGTTCAACAGATTGTGTTATGTCCACATCCGCACCCTTTCTTCTGAAGAAGTGTTCTTCCTCCTTACCAAAACCATTGCGTAAGCCAATCTAACTTTTAAGCATTCATTCCGAGTAAATTTCCATCAAAAGCCCGTATTTGACCAGCACGTGCTTGAAAAAGACTTCTTCTTCTCTCTCCTCCTGTAGACCAATTACACTTACGTCCCTCTTTCTCAACGTCATGGAAAAACTGATAAACTGCCAGCTCATGAAATATCTCGGACACGAAAACTTCTCAATGATCGGCAGTATGGTATGGTATGGCAGTATGGCAGAATGTCTCATCGAAATGTGGAACCAAAGTCTACACCAATCTGGCGAAAGCAACATAGTTGCATTTAACAGTGTTTGGCATCAGAGACTTTTATCGATAATGCGTGCATTTCTGACCAGTGAATCTCTTCTTCAATGGATTAGAATTTATCTTTAGGAATGTCAAATTCAAGTTGCCTTGGACGGTTTCAGGTTTGATATCAACAAAATAAATGCTGGTGTTCCCGAGGGCACCGTTCTGTCTCCGACTCTCTTTCTAATTTTCATAAATGACCTCTTGTCCGCTACTTCTCTCTGCTTTTCATATTCATTCCCTGACTCGCGTCCCTGCTCTTCGGCTCGGCTGTAGAACGAAAACGGCAGCGTTTTAAATTCTGATATAAACATTACTAAATGGGGAGCCTCCAACTGAGTGGAATTTAACGCTTTCAATACATAAGGCTGTCTACTGCCGTTAAAACGAAATATAAACACGTAGCCATTATCCATGAATGGCACTTGTACTGTCGAAACCGAAAAACTTTCCATTCTCGGTATGTGTGTCAGAAATAACTTACGTCAGAATGATAACGCACTCGATGTCGTCAAAAGTGCAGCGAAATGCCTAGGATTCCTCAAGCAATGTAAGAAATACTTTTCCTACTCTGATCAGGCGTTATCCATTCATGCGCCCAAAATTGGAGTGCAGTGCCTACATCTGGCCAGATACTACTACACCTTCTCTGAACCTGCTAGATAGTATTCAAAACCGTGCGATAAAAATCATAGGTAATGCTAATATCACTCAATCAATGGACGTCCTCAAACACCTTATCTACCACCATAAATAGGCAGTAAGCAATTAGAAAAAAATAAATAATTGAGCGCGTCTTTAATGAGCTTTTAAATGAATGAGGAACTCAGCGGCAGGGGACATACTGAACTTACGTAACTCACGCGGTTTACTTGCACTTTTTATTAAGCATTTGATTATGAAATGTAACGTTAAATATAATCCCAGATATAATTCCATCTATAATAATATGTAATTATTTGCGCCAACGAAAATCGGCATTAGCCGATAAAATAAGCTGGTACGAGGTCAGCTCTGGGCGCTTAGCTTACGAGAAAGGCTCCAAAATGCCATAAACCCAGAAAAACAACTAAGCGGTCAAGGTATGTAGAACAACTTCGATGAACATTGAAGGTAGTGCAAAAACTCTGATTAGTGTTTCAAATGATTGGTTCCTCATGAATACCTCATGAATTCAGTAAGAATACCAACGTTGCTAAAAAGCAGTGGTGGCAAATTGCCGGGAATCAGAAAAGTGGTGACAAGCAGCAAAAGAAGTGCAACGTCGGAGTTAGCTACTGAGCTAATATTTTTAAGATTATGGCAGAAGAAATAAAAAAAACTCGGAAGACGTTAGTGAAGCTTCGGATCTGCAAATTGTCCCCATCAATTTGGCAAAAGCGTTATAGAGAATTCCCAGAGATATTTATGAACGGACCCATAATCTCAAATTGCACCCGAAACGTTTCTTGCACCCGTCTGATTACCGGCAAAACGTTATATTTACGAGAATGTAAAATACACAGGAGCACTGGTATATCAAAGCCGTGTACAATGTCTATTGTTTATTAATATTGTGGAAGACTTTCTATTGAAGCACTGTTATATACAACGACTCAACAGCCCCTTAGCCCCTTAATCCAAATGATTGGATAAAGGCAATGGAAAACAACTGACTGCAAAGCGGTCGCTTTGACGTTTTCTTAGAGTGCAAACTCAACTCCTGATATCTATTCTCAAGGAGTCACCGTGACGAATTTCAGACTGAGTTGGTTTGCTATCTTTAACGAAGGCGTCAGAAAGCATGTCCCAAATGGAGTCTCAGCCCAGGTGTGTAGTGTGAAGAATGGGCTGAAAGAAAAGTAATTGGAGAACTCAAGAATATTAGAAAATTCTTGGTTTCAAAAACTCGGTAATCAAAAATAGATCAAGCCTGTAGAATGGTACTAAGCTCCTCATAGTAGCTTTGTTAAAAAAAAAAATATCGGTATTCCTTCTAAAAATGGAAGAAGGGAAACTAGCCACAATACCCGGATTATAAACAGGATGCTGTCAATAAAGCCTGAAGATAAAGAAGTATGACATTGATCTTTGACCCTAAGAAAAATTTGACAAGTTGCATGGCTGATGAACATTTTCTACAAATGTACCTTAAATGCACCAATACGTGCAAGGGGTTTCATTAGGAAAATATTCCTATATCCGTTTTTTTTATATGTATTCGGAAGCCTCTGCAAGAAATTTTTTTTTAATATCGAGTTCTTTTTTTAATAAATGTTTTTCCATAACTAATTTATTTTTCATATAGAAGGCATTTTTTATATGGTATAGAGTAGCCCCGCTATTAGCATGCTCAAGCGGTTAAATTCAATAACTATGCTAAAAACCTGGGACATACACCGAAAGAGAGAGTAATAATGTTGGAAGTCGCCACCCTTTTGGCAAGCACTGAACAACCTGCGGAAATCAGAACTTCTGATTATGAAAAACATTTTCCTTTTAGCACGGCAAAAACTATAAGGGCGGGTTTTTGTTTACAAAATACCAAAACGAAGAGCATGGTGACTAAAGAACATAGTCCTTGATGGACACAATTATGCCATCGATTAATTATTTTTTTGGTCAAATCACGGTTTATATTGATTTTAAGACTTTTACTGACTCATCTATGTATCAATCAATAATATGATTTCAAAACTACAATAGCTACTAAGAAAAGTTACTCCTAAAAAAGAAATAAACTTCAAAACCATCTTAAAATGTAGAACGTCCTCGATTTTGAGTACAACTCGTTACTATACTTTAAAATAATGGCCATCATACGCTCAGGCTAGTGTGCTTCAAAAATATCTCTAGTCTCAACAAATGACAGATCTAAACGATTAAAAATAAATGAAAGCAGAAAAAAGTTGAAATTTTCAACAAGGCTGTCTCAAAATAATCATCCCCTTATCATAATTGTCTTCGAAAACACCCCTTTGGCACCAATGTAAATATCGGATCGAACTTAACCAGCAGGGGGTCTAATTCTACTGATTCTATGATAATCGCTTCAATTTCTATTCATATCAAGATTTGTTTTTGAACTTTTCGACATCTAAGGATCACGTATGGAACTGTACATATGCCTATCTGATGACCAAGGGTGGGAATGCCATATCAAGGGGATATATCCCAACCTTGGAGAAGGGAGAAGGGAAGGAAAATCGAAATTTTTATGTTTATGAAAGTATAAGCCAATTGAAAACGACTCTCATCCACTCTATTTCTTTTTTTGTTTTCTTGTTTCATTTCATCATCACCATTTGAAGAAACGGCAGGGGTCAACCCAATAACAATTCAAGGCCAGAGCTAATGTATGAACATACAACGATGTAGGGTATCCTGAGACGCACGATTTGACAACAGGATACCAGGAATCCGGGGTAGCATTGGCGAAGCCCAGTTTTATCATCATTTAACACAATGATTTCGTAGTTTTATTTTATTTGTTTTTTTTTTTTTATTAAGGCCAATGTTATTTCACGTACGAGCATTTTAGTGCTATTCGCGTTTGCATTTGCTATTATTCGAATTGAGGAATAAATTTTTATTTCAGTTCTACTTAGTTAGGGGTGAAAGTTTTTTTTCTAGGCTAATCGATGGGTGATGGAATGGACGAGGACCAATACGAATACTGATTATACGTATAACTCACAGATAAAAACTTTGCTAATATGAAAGCTATACGAAGCGGGAAGATTTTCGCTCCACCAATATACCGCCGTGTTCCCCAATTAATTTTCCAAATTATAAATAGGAATTTATTCATTTAAACCAACATTGTTGCCTTAAAAATAATCCACATTTAGTAAAACTGCTTGTTCCAACGTTTGACCCGGACCTCGAAATATCTTTTATACTTAATGTTCGGTGTAGCCTGCAGTGGTTTTGTCATTATCTCCTCTCGGATGTTGAAACGCTTTTCTCTAAGCGGTGTTATTCGTAGGCGGAACAAGGAAACGCGATGTCAAATTGGGTTTGTGTTATTTTTGGCAAGAAATACACGGATAATCATAATCGTGAGATGGGGCTTATCGTGATGCAACATCCACGAATTGTCTTTCCAGAATTGGGGTCTGTTTTTGCGAATTGATTCACGCAAAGGTCTCATATTACCAAATTACACCCTTTATGGACAGTTTGACCCTCAGAAAGAAATTCATGATACACAATACCATCGCAATCCACGAGGACAATGAGCATCGCCTTCTTTTTTCACTTGGTTTCTTCGCATGTCTTGACTCATTTGGAGCACGCTATAGATTCTCTTGATGTCTGTTTTGCATGTCATACTCAGAGAGCCAGCTCTTGTGACCAGTAATAATACTTTTGATGAATGTTGTGTCTTAACTAACGCGACAAACATCGAATGAATCCAGGATGGCAATATACGAATTTGACACATGTGTTCTCTATGATAAACAAAAATAGGATTCTGTGAAATTTCAAGAAAATGCTTTTCATATCAGTTTCGAACAGGACGACCAGCAACAACATGGAAAAGAACAATCGAAAAAGACATCCGAAGAAGCAATTTATATTTGCTATGGCGAATCAAGATCTAATGTAGTGTGCTGGTGAACCCCTGCAAAGATGATTGAACACAACTTTTTGCAGCAGTGTTTCGAATGTCGCAAGATCGAGGAGATCAAAAAAATCTACTGTAGGAATAAGGTTCGAATATTCCAGCAGAAATTAAACGACCCTTTAGGATGGCTGGTCAGAACCTGAAGTCTTCAAGGACGATCAAGCTGACTTTATCTAGAGACCTTGTTGGTGCTAACAATTTAAAAGAACCATTTCTGTAGTCTGTCCAACTCCAACGAGAAGCACTAAAATTACCTCGCCGAAAACATTATTAAACATTAAACATTGAACGAAATATGTTGCCATATTAAATGAACTTCTAAAGCCCATCGTTAACAACCTGACTGATCCATATCAGAATAATTAAAAAAAAATTAAACTCACCATGGACCAAAAAATTTACTCCTTAGAGAAGATCGAAAAACCCAAATCGATAACCATCGATTGTAACGCTCACACCTCTCTTAGAACAAATGTCCATTCAGGTCTCCGATCACGATAAAATTTTCCGTTTGGTGTTGTGATTTTGACGGCGGTTAACTACTTATAAAAGGAGACTTATAAAAGTTTAGTTACAAGTCTTATTGGATCGCACTCATACTTACATATATAATCTCTGAGTTTTTTTTTATCATAAGTTACCCATCGAGATGACGTGATTTCTCTCGCTGATAAACCAACTCATGAAAAAGGCTTTGGAAATGGTTTAATCTTGGACCACGAGCTGTGATCTGAGGGTTAATATAGAAAAAACCGAAAACCGTTCATAATCTTGAAAACACGATTTCATAACCCCCAAGTTTAATGCGCATACCCAATTCTGGGTGGCTTCGACATTCTGGACAGACAACACCCGAAAGACGGTGTGTTGAGATCTTCGCTGCGGAAAACCACCTAACGCTGCTTGTAAATGAGCCCACGCAAATACCAGACGTTGATAGTCATACCGCCAACACCCTGGACTTATTTTTAACATCTCATCCTGATAAGTATACCGTTAATGTGCTCTCAGTTAGAGAAAAAATTTCTAAAAGAACCGTATTGCAATACGAGAAAGCCAATTTTAGTGGACTTAACAGCTTCTTCAGGAAATTTAACTGGTCGTTATGTTTCCTCGATAACGACGTGGATGCCGCTGCTGATATGATCACTGACACTATTCTCCTTGGAAAGAGATACTTTATCCCTCATCGGATGAAGAGTATCAAACCAAAGGAGAAGGCATGTTACGACTCGAACTGTAAAGAGACTGTCAGGGTTAGAGAAATGTTTTTCCGGTCCTATAAGACCAACCCAACAAAGGAAAACCGAAACAAGTTCAAACGAGCCAGGAATGACTGAAACGTCTTTCTCATCCGCGTGAAATTTCTCTCTTCTCTTTTTCCCTCCCTAACTTCCCCTCACCAAAGTTATCTTTGGGAGCAAAAAAAAAAAACACAAATCTTTATTATCCAATATATTAGATGCTATTTATTTCGTGGTCAGAACAAGAATGGTCAAATGTTGTTGATGCACTCCCATGGTTGTCCTCTCCTGTTGGTGAACTTATCTTTTGGGAAGAACATTCGGGTGGCTTGGATTTTGCCGATGATGATGATTCGATGTTATTGCTGAGTATGGTGATCATACATTCGGAGCGTGTTGATGCATATATATGCATGTATATGCAAGTTCATAAGTTTATATCTATAGACAAGTAGATACTTGTTCAATTTTTATTTCAATTTTTATTATTTGAGAAAAAAAAAATCCGAAGCCAATGTTGAAAATATTAACTTTTTTTTTGTTAAATATGTTTTCTTTTATTCTTTAGTTTTTGTTTGTGAACTTTTCTTTTTAATTTTATGTTCGATAAATCTGGCAGTTAGTTTGTTTCTTCTGTCATCTTTCGCAACTATTTTTTCATTAACATCGAATTCTGGAACATTTTGTCGGGTTTCATTTAATTTTGAAATAACATGTTTTTTATATGCTAAACCTTTATCAAAAGCTATTTGTTTTAATGAATCATAGTTTTCAATGTGTTCAACTAGGTAGTCTTGTTCTGTATGAAAATTGTTTATTATAAGGAAAAAAGTGGTTTTGACCGTGTGCCTCAGCTATAGAATTATTTGAAGATTTAGCTTTAATAATCTGTGAGAGTGTAATAGAATCTCTTGACTGGTGAATTTCCGGTAGAATTTTTTGCACAAGTTGTATAAAAATTTATAAATCATATATAATTAATATATTATAAATATAACTACATGACTTCTAACAAGTTTTAAGTTGGAATAATTAAAGTATTTTGAGTAAACCCGTGGTACAATTTTAAAAGTCTCGTCATCTGCTAAAATAGCAGTTAATCTTTTGGTGTTAATAAAGTTTTTAAAAATTTTAATTATCTCATGCTCTTCTTTTATGTTTTTACTTTCTATACGGTGTCGTTTTTTTTAAAAATAATATTTTAAGGGTCGAATGCAGTTTTCCTCTATTTGGGTTTTCGATTAGAATTACCTGATTAGAAAATTCGTTAATTGCTCATTCAGAAATTGGAATACCATCACCCATATTTTCTGATGCTGAATGAATAGTACTTAAGCTTTCAAGTTCATCAATATTGTATGGATATTAAATCAAGATTTTCGGCCTCCTGACTTATGTCTTCATTTAGATTTATTTCAACTCGGGACAAGGCATCAGCGTTGGAGTTTAGTTTTCCACTTTTGTGCATTATTGTGTAGTCGAAGTCTTCAAAGCGTAAGCGCCACCCAATAAGCTTGGAACTGGTATCCTTTAAAGAGAATAGCCAGAGTAGAGGCTTATGATCCGTTATGATGGTAAATTTTCTGCCATAGATATATGACCGAAAGTATTTCGTTGCCAAACAATAGCAAAAAGTTCTCGTTCCAGAGTACTATAATTTTGCTCAGATTTAGACAAGGTGCGACTTGCATAACAAATCGGTTTGTCTGATCCAACAAAGCCTTGAGAAGTACTGCGCCAATTGCAACATTATTGGCATCTGTCGCAATGTTGAATGGTTTAGAAAAATTAGGGTATTTAATATGGGCTCATTGCATAAAAGATACTTGCAAGTTTCAAAACAGTTTACGTACTTGGAATCTAGAGTTATTTTATTACCTTTCCTAAGACATTCGATCACGGGCTTTGCAAGTTTTGCAAAATCATTAAAAGGGCTTGATTTGCTTAGATAGTCGTGGAATGGGAATATTTTAAATGGCATAGATTTTGTCTACGCTAGGCTTAACCCCTTCAGATGTGACTATGTGTCAAAGAAAAGAAACCTCTTTTCTGAGAAGGGATGTTGAAAATATTATCACATCATCCATATAAACAAAGCATATTTCTCCCTGCAGATATTGTAATACCCAATCTATCACTCGTTGGAATGTTGATGGAGCATTCTTTAAACTGAACGGCATCCGTACAAATTCAAAATGTCCATTATTAACCGAAAAAGCTGTTTTCTGAATGTCCTTTTCCACAACCTGAATTTGTTGGAATCCAGATGCCAGGTCAAGCGTGGTGAAATACATAGATTTACCTAATCGAGGATATCAGATATATTTGGTATTGGATATCTGTCGTCTACAGTTTTTTCATCCAATTTCCGATAATCTATAAACAATCGCCATTTTTCCTTTCCACTTGCGTCTTTCTTCTTTGGAACCATCCAAATTGGAGATGACCAGGGAGAAAAACTTAGACGAATGATACCTGCGTGAAGCATATCCAAAATCTGTTTTTGAATCTCCTCCCTCAGAATATGAGGATGCCTATATGATTGCGTGTAAATTGGAATATCATCGGTGGTTTTTATCTGATGCTTGATTTTGCTAGAGCACGATAAGGCTTCATTTTCATTGAAAAAGATATGCTGGTATTTAAAGCAGAGTTTTAATTGCTTTTTGCTCTTCCAAGTTTAAATAGTCAGTTCTAATTAAAACTTGTATATTAATATTACCTGAGGACTTTATATTCCTAACGGATAAATTATGTATTTCGGTGACTTCATCTGAATTAATTTTGGTGGTTTGTATGGGTTGTTCCCCTAAAAGCTTTTGAGGATGATCAGTTAAATTGACAACCTCCAAAAATGTAAAATATCCATTGGCTTCCTAAACGCCTTCAGAAATAAATAAACCTGGTTTTATCGAAGTTGGTTTTATATAGATATTTCCGAATTATATTTCTACAGGAAGTCGACTTATTATTTTGGTTCTTGCAGGTACTAAATATTTTTCTGACACAAGGTTGGGTTTGAATTTTAGAACTATTTTGACGTTTTCATTGGTTAAAATTAAATTTTCAAAATCGATTTTCATTTTAAAGTCCTTTAATATATCGATACCAATAAGACCGTCAAGGTTATTGTGATAATTGAAAATGAGAAATGATAGTACTTTATTTCAATTTAGTTCTAAAAGGCCATTTAACGTAGTCTTTTTTTGAACTGTTTGACTTCCAAACAGAGTTTTTATTGCAGGTAAATTTATTGCAATAGTTGGATTAATGAAGGATTTGTGGCTTCCTGTGTCTATGAGGAATTTAAGTTTCGAATTATTTAATAAAATACTAATTTCTATATAGGGTAGAAAACTATTCTTAAAATTATTAATGTCAGTGTAATCTATTGAGTTTCCGAGGTAAGTGTTAAAAATGTTGAGTCATCCATTTCAAGATCTTGATAGTGATTCAGTGGCTCTTGATATGCCAAGTTTTGTTCTCGATCTTATGTATAATGTGGGAGGTTATTGGTTTCGATGTTGTGAAGAAAATTTCTGGTATTTCCGCTTGCTATATCGTTTTGTATGACTTGAAGATGGCTTTTCACAATTATAATTGGTAAAACGCTGGGAAGATGTTTGAGGAATTTGGTTTATGTCAGGGGGATATTGTCTGGTTAAATTTGAAGGGTTTGTCCATTGCTGCTTTCCAGAAAGCTGTTGAGGGATTGGTGAAAGATAAGGCCTATTGAGAAGTTGTTGGTTGTGTTGTTGATTTATATTTGAATTGCTTGGAATATGATGCAACTGTTGTTTGTAGAATTGCTGAGATGACGGGATGCTATTATTTTGACTAATATTTTGTGTGTTAGTCCGACCAAGAATTCTAATAGGAATGTAAGGCATATAGGTTTATGTATGATCACGAAAATAAGTACAATTTTGTTCCTTTAAATAAAAGCTAAGATCATCTGTCAACTTATTAGGCCTCATGGCTCTAACGGTAGAACCTATCGGTTCCCGGAGGCCTGAAATAAAGCCATTTAGACACATTTCTTCGTACAACACTAATTTGGAACCTATAACGTTTTGGTTACTCTCATGTACCCTAAAGTGATTTGTTACTACTGCTTGTAATTCGATTATATTTGAGTAGAAGACGTTTACTGTATTATTGCCTTGTCTTAACAGTTGTAAATCGCGAATTAAACTAGTCTCATTACGTTTATCTGAGTAATGTATTATTAAATTATGCTCAATTTCTTGCGAAACTACTGGAGTCCCATACAAATTAAGCACTTCATTCGCTTGACCAACAACTTTGGCTGAGTTCGTAATGGCAGTACCAGCGCGGTACTGCAAGGCAAAGCGTTCTTAATTGCAAACATATGGCAATGATGCGATGCATCGCGTCCTAAAATGTAACATGAAAGCAACCGCTGCACAAACAAAAGCAACCAACGCATCATAGATTATGGTGATGCGATGAAATTTGACATTTCATTTAAGTTCGCGCTAAAAAATGGAGGCATCACCGAATTCGTAAGTACTTATTGTTTTTAGTTTAATTTGTTATTACATATATACGTATTTTCTAGGAAAAATGGACACATTTGTATACTAAGGAATTAATACAACCCAGGTTAGCGTTTGAGCAAGAATGTTTGCCAAAGAAAAACAAACCGTAATTTGGAAACATGTCCATCAACAGATATTAAAAGATAATACAGAGTTTCCATACTCTGTTGAAGAGATTATTCATAAATACCTAAACATTATGGTCACTTATAAAAGGATATAGGTGGGGAATAAAATGTCGGGTGAAGCTACAACCTACTGGAAGTATTTCGACATACTCGATGAAACATTCTATTTCAGTTCTGCAGAAAACTTAGTTGCAACACTGGATAATGCTGAAGAAGATGTGGAGGAAGACACAGATCCACCGATCCAACCGCCACCCACAAAGAAAATTAAGAAAAATGCAACGTTGGAGTTTTTGAAATCCGAGGCTGAGAAAGATCGTGCAACTTTAAAGGAAATGATACAAATTTAACACGAAGTGGACAGGAATAGAGTGAATGAGATGCGCGACATAAAACTGTACCTCAAATCACTCCTAGAAATGGAATAATTTTATGTTTCTTAACATCATATTAAATTATTTAATTGCAACTAATTGTGATTAGTTTTAGAATGAATTTGATGTTTTTTTTATTTTAAATGCGTTAATTGTAATTTTTGTGATGAGTTTTTTTCTTTTTTAATAAATAATGCAACACAAAGCATATGAAATTTATACTTTCTTATTCATTTTGTTGAAACATTGAGCTGAAAAGCGTGTAGTTAATTGCTCCCTTGTAACTTTAGCTTCATTGTTTGCAATAGGAATATTGTCATCTTGTATATCGTCGGCTTGTAAGGAATCTTCTGAGATGTTTAAGTAAACTGGTGTTTCATGCGTAATAATAAAGTTATGAAGGATAACACATGTCATCACGATTTGTTTGGCAAAAGGGATTATTTGTGCAGGAAGACAGTTAAGAATTCGGAGTTTCTGTTTTAAGACTCCAAATGCTTGCTCAATGAATACATGAGTAGAACTATAGCAGTAGTTGAATCGTTTTTGTTCTGGCGTTAAACGCCCATAATCTCTATATGGAACCATTAGATTAATTTCAAGAGGATAAGCCGAATCTCCGAGGAGATGATATTCACTTGGTATTTTAATTTTGCAGCTTTCTATAGCTTTCTTAAGCGGACTGTTTCGCCAGACTGCAGCATCATGACAAGAACCAAGATATCCAACGAAGGCATCCAGAAAAATTAAGTTGCTGTCACACGCACACTGTTGGAGGAAGTGTATTAAAACGATTTCAGAACTGTTATGAAGTTAATAATACCTGCATAATTATTGAATACCTTTTCTATTTTAATAACTCGAAGAATCTTCTTTTGGACATGCAATTTTAAAATGTGTTCCATCCACAAATCCCAATACAAAAGGGAATGGATTAGAACGTTTTTGTTCAAATTCTTCAATAATTTTATGTTGCGTTTCTGCACTCTAAGGCCATTTTATCAAATGTTTCTTTAGTTTTAATACGTTTGCTATTATGTTTTTAAAAATGTTTTGTCCTGCACACTTCCCGAAACCAAATCGATCAAATTCCTCTCGAAAGCTACACTGATTAGCAAGTTTCCAGAGTGTTACATACTCGTATAAACACTGCTGCAAGGAGTAACTTGGTCTAACAGTTTTTGAAAACTTCCACATGGTTTTTAACATTTTCTGCAGGGCCTTAAAAAAACAAAATAATGGTTAACATTTTTTTTTAATTTGTTTAATGCAAGTGAACTTAACCAAAATGTTTTTTTTTTATGCGAAAATGGGGAAAAAAAACACATCTTCAGGATAGGATTTTATAACTCCGAAAAAAAATTTACACTTGCTAATATATTTTCTTTTATTTAAGAAAGAAGAAATGAACAATACTTTACGACCCAATTGTTTCCTTTTTATGTCGAAAGCATATTTAGATATCCTGCCATTATAATTGCCTAAATTATTATCAATTTATTCAAAAGAATCATCACTGCTAAATTTCTTAATATTTTTTATGGACCCGAACTGACTGACAAACAAAACAAGAAGCCGTTCAAAAACGTCAACAAAATTAAAGCATCATGATGCATCGCATAATTAAATAATCATTTAATCGCATCACAAAGGCAGTAATGGGTACGTGATGCGCATTTTTTTGACATTTACGAACTCAGCCTTTGTTGCGAATTGACCTAAGAATAATTTTATTGTACGCGGAGTTGTTAACTTCGGGTATTAAACTTAATATTTTTTCAACATTGGAAAGGAAATCAAATAAGAGACGTGGATTTCCTTCAAAATTTGGCAAGTCTTTTACTGCATCAGGTATCCTGAGTGAATTGAAGACACTAAGGGCAATATCAGAATTTTTTGAATTCATTTCCATTAAATTATTATTGGAGAAACCTTTAATAATATTACTAAGATTACTTTTTAAAGTGCTATGGTTTAAACTTAAAGAACAACTTAATTTAATGATTTTGGATGATTTGAAGGAATGCATTGGATAATAAGTAATAAAGGGTTTTTCAATAGGGACATGACAATCTTGAATTTAATTTGTGAATGCACTCTTTCACTAATCATCAAACTGTCACTGTCAATTTATTCAGTAAACTCAACATTTTCATCGTGGTAAAGTACACGAACGAGCAACGTCTGCAAATTATAAAAAATTTCTACTGAAATTCGGAGTCGGTGACTGCAACTTTAAGAGCGTTAACTCCATTCTTCGGTCGTAATTCTCTCCCTAGTAGACAGGCAATAACAAGTATAGTACAAAAATTTGAGTCTATATATAGTATTCGTTGTGTGATGTTGCCGTATCAGTGAGACAACGGGTTGGTCGAAGTGTCGAAAATATCGCTGCCGTTCAGGCGTCCGTAGCAAACGATCCAAATCAGTCAATTCCACGGCGTTCTCAAGAATTTGGCATCGCTCAGACCACATTATGGCGTATTTTGATCTTGGTTTACACCCATACAAGATCAAGCTGACTCAAGAATTGAAGACAATGGATCACTTGAAGCGACATACGTTTTCCAATTGGGTTCTGGAGAAGATGCGCCAAGATGATGAATTTAATCGCAAAATCATCTTCAGTGACGAAGCTCATTTTTGGCTCAATGGGTTAAATATGTATTATTATAAGCAAAATATGCATTATTGGTCGGATGAAAATCCACATGTGCTTCATGAATCACCATTTCATCCACAAAAAATAACTATTTGGTGCGGTTTGCATGCCGGCGGCGTTATTGGGCCATATTTTTTCGTCGACGATAACGATCGTCACGTTACTGTGAATGGTCAGCGTTATCGCGCCATGATCACCGATTATTTTTGGCCCGAGTTGGAAGATATGGACTTGGGCGACATGTGGTTTCAACAAGATGATACCAACAAGCCACACAGCACACGCTACAATCGATTTATTAAAGAGTAAGTATGGTAAGTGTGTTATCTCAAGAAATGGGCCAGTCGATTGGCCGCGTCGTTCGTGCGATTTAACGCTGCTTGACTATTTTCTGTTGAGCTACGTTAAGTCATTGGTTTATGCCAACATTGAACGCGAAATAGCGGCCGTTTCGGCCGAAATGTGTGGCCGAGTCGTTGAGAATTGGGTCCAACGATTCGAACGCTGCAAACGTGCCCGCGGTGGCCATATGAACGAAGTCGAGTTCCATTCATAAATGTTTTGATTGTACTTCAAACCGATAATAAAATTTTTGAAATATCTCAAATGGTTTGCGTTTTTTTAAAAAAGAAAGTTGTCAAGTCCTTATTGGAAAACCCTATAAATATAGTCTTTTATAGAGAAGGACTTACTTACATACATACTCTTTTAACAATTATTTAAACAATACGCAATCTTTAGGATCACTTTTAGATTCGTTTCACACTAAACACGTGTTTTCAGGTTTGTTTTTTTGTTTTTTTTAATTTTTGGGTATATTTTGACTTAGTTCAACGTTGAATGTTTTAAATTGCTTTCACTTATTCTAAGATTGTTTTTCTTTTCGATATTCTTTCGAAATTCCAGTAGATAATTAGGCTACTAATTATTCACCTCTTAATTACTGGATAGACCGACTGCGCCAGTTATGTTTGGGAGCAAAAAAGAAAACACAAATCTTTATTAAAGAATATATTAGATGCTACTTATTTCGTGGTCAGAACAAGAATGGTCAAAATGCTATGCTGTTGGTGTTGTCCTCGCTATTCTCCCTGTTGGTGAACTTCTCTTTTGGGTAGAGCATTCGGGTGGCTTGGCTTTTGCGGATGCTGATGGTTCGATGTTATTGCTGAGTATGGTGATCATGCATTCGGAGCGTGTTGATGCATGATTGATCCTAGCGCCTGATGTAAACAACTGCAACTACTAGATCTGTGGATCACGCACCAAATGCGTGTTGATGTTTTTACCGCCAAGCCATTGTTGAGTCTGCAAACATGCTTTCGTGCGTGATTTGTGCGTGACCTATGATCACCAAATGCATGGTGATTTGTAGCTCGGTTGAGTGACACAGGGTGGTACGTACTCCCGCGTTATGTGTAAACATCTTAAGAGTAAACAAAATCCCTTGTGCGCGCACCAATTATAAAAAAAAATCCTCCCAAATTGATAGTCAAGGGCACTCTTCGTGTACCAGAGAACAATACCTAGGCTAGATAATTGAACCAAAGCTGCAGTGGAATCTTATCAGCGACCTAAGAAATAGCTTTTGGCAAGAAATGGGAACTACAGCCAAAAGCGATCCTTTGGTTGCTCGTTTAATCGACTTGTGGGCTACCATAATCAAAAAACAAAAAACATACAATACATTACCTGAAGTAGGTCCGAAGAGCAACCTGTGTAGAAACCACCAGCGTAATTATATCTGCCGAAACCTATACTCTATGGGTTATCTTGCACCTTCTTCCCATTAACGTTTCATCAAAAATATAGCTGGCCCAGAGAATCTGAGAGGTGGGTCAGCCAGTCTCGGTTTTCGACCGATTATACTGTCCTCACCTGTAATAGTTCCTTAGTAAGATTTCCGGAAAAATGTTCAGACTCTTCATCAAAGCAGTCAATATTGATGGTTCAAAAATGGATGCGGAGTCAGCACAAACATCTATACGGATAAACAGCAGGCCACAAATTCTCTTCGGTTTCTGAATTATGCTACCATTTTTCCAGCGGAACTCTTTGCGATTCGAATTAACTGTGCTTTACTTAAAAACCTACCAATAAACACTCCTAATATCGATAACTTCAGGGACAAACAGACAATAAAACCGATAAATTCACCTATATAAATTATCCAAACTAGTAAAACAATGCGTTATTTTGAGTTACCATCATCTGGGTTCCAGGGCGCAGTAACTTCTAGAAATGACCGACTGAGCTGGCTTTAATAACTCTCAAGCAGAAGTAGTCAACATTCTACTATGAGTTGTTAAGGGCAATATACCAATACCTCTAAAAACTAGCCAATCTTATCATAGGCAAACTCAAAACTACAGATCTCAAAATCTATACTCAAAATCGCTATAATTTAAAGATTTATTTGGGTTTTGTTTTGGTAAGAGACGGCTCAGGAGTTCTCAGAAAAAAAGGAGTTAGAATAGTGAATAATTGATAAATAATTGGCGAGGAGGCGAATGTTGCATAGGCCTTACAATATTACATAAGCTTTTAATGAATAAGACTTCTAGTGGGTGGCCGTCGTCATTAATGGTAGTGTCACTTTTTGTTTACGAGTATTATTATAAAACAAAATAAATAGGTCATCCGATTGAGTTGAAACCTTGTACAGTTGCTATTGCTTTCTTCGTCAGAATAATCATGCTTCACGCTCAGCAATTTTTACGTGCATGTTGACTTGAATCATTGTGCACTGCAGTAGAATGTCAATTACGACTACAGCCTGCATCCAAGTGTAGACATCGGCAAAATGGATAAGATGTAGGAAAATTGCAAAAAAGTTCAACAATGAAACATCAGAAATATTAAACTTCTGGCTTTGCATCGACAATCTGAACCACCTGTTGTCACTGCTTTCGGGCAACTCAGCTGAATCGAAACATTACAAAATATTCGCAAATATAATGAAGCATTTCAAATCCGTTCCTAAGTTTTTACACACAGTCGCGTATATTCGAGGTATCGAAATACAGCTGCTGCCAAATTGTCAAGATGAACGTCCAAATGAAAAACTGGAGGGAGCCGCTGCTGAATGGGATAGCCGAATATACGTCCGTGTATTCGTACTGACATATCTCCCAGATTGATACCGCATCACTTCTTCGTTATTATTTTGTACAGAGAACCTGACCTGGCCTGATCGGTACCCTTGTTTACATATTTACAAAGATATTTTACAGCCTCAACGCTCCCACAGTATTCAATATTGATATATGTTTTCAAAACACGAGATAGTGTCGGCGCTAATAACCGTTTTTGTCATTCCACCGTAAACATATGGCACCAGCCTGCACGAAATATATTTTCCTTAGTGAGAAGTTCCATAACCTTTTTAAACTTCAAAACGAACATCCGCGTGACAGTATCATGACGATCGTGAGATACGTGCCATTTTAAAAAGTTAATTTCATATATCTTCCAACTATGTTGTAAGTTATAAACAAATCGGGACGACCATATTTTCGTACATACACAGAAGCATTTTAAGGTGCATATACTCGTAGCACGGCCTTCCAGTGAAGGAAAAGGGCAATATCACCAAGCACCCTAGGTTGTTAGGAACATCGTCTTGTCTCAGAGTCTTGAAAGTGGATATAATTTTCGGAGTGGAATTGACTTTGGTTAGTTCGAATATATAGCAAGTGTTCAGCCTCGATTTTGGAGTACATATCGGCCAAAAACTGGTTAAGAAGTTGGAGAAAGTAGAGCTAATATTTTTGCTGTCCTTCTCGAACCATAATTCGGTACGCACAACATTGAAGAGAAGAAGTTTTTTATTTGTCATTTGGCCTGTTTGTGGATTAGTGTTGCGTAATTCGGAATGGTAATCATCTTCGCCAAAACAAAACTTTAATGGATACTGTAAGGAGTCATAATCTCTGTTTAACCCCTGTGTTCATTAGCTGACCTATAGTCAATGATAATCACAACTTTATAATTTTCCCATTCACTGGATGGAATTGAACGCAGGACCCACTTGAAACCTTGGACATATAGGTTATAATTATGCAGTAAGTGTTGCCATTTTACCACAATTTCCCGATTCAAATTTCTCATATTTTACATTCTTCTGTCGATGCTAATCGACAATTTAATGAACTCATAAATTTAAATCCAGTATTATTAACCGGAGGATGTGAGGCGATACGATGATAAACCTGCCCTTGTCTTTTAAAACATGGCATAAAATGACACCCTCTGATTTCCTTACCACCAAAGGAGGTCATCCGCGAAGATACACACACAACAGATAAAAGGTGCTTAGACTAAAGATGTTTCACCGTCAAAAGAGACTTTAGTGACCTAAAATCTAATCTTCTAGAGGCACCAGATTCACTTTAACATAAGCCTTTTGATTCTTCTCGCCACTTCAATGTCCCACAATATGTACAGGTATGTATCTATCATTCGGTCCAAAGAAGAGTATTCTTTGTATATTATATTGACGCTGTAAGTAAATCCACTTAAATATTTTTCAGTCCATGTGACCACATCGAAACCTTCATAGACTGGCGGTACTTATCCATTCTGTGTACTGTTCGCCCCTATCTTTGCAACGCAACTCGATTATTCTTTGACTATCAACCAACGTATGAGTCTGCATTTGCTCATTCAGTTCATATTGCTGGTCAGATCCTAATCCTAGCGGCTCTAATCGCTGGTTAACGAAATCTTTGAGAAAGATTGATTGAGAATCTAGATGAAAGACATGGACAACATTATAAATCGCCTAGATTACGGAATATTCAAAATTATTTAATTATTTCAAATATTTCTATCAAATAAATAATCTTAATAAAAATGATCTTCAAAAGCCATATTCAATACCTCCAGCAAATGGTTGACTTGAATCGTTTCTGTTCGCAAGGTTTTTCCATTAAAAAGGATATATAGAAACTTTCACAATAAAATAGTAACGTATGTATGTACAAAAATTTAATACGTTAAACAAATTTAATTTGTCATTATAAGAATATGAAACATCATATGTATATGAACGCCGACTCAAAAGAGAAACAAAAAAAGGAAAAAAACAAAACAGAACAAAACAGTTCTTTTTTTCAATGCTCACTGATGTATCATCGCTTTTAATGATTTTCGCTGAGTTGTAATTTGATTTTGTAACGCAAATAAATCTGCTAATATATATTTATCGGATATACTCGTATGAGTACTGTTTTAGAATAATCGATGGGGAAACGCAAAAAAAAATGTTAAAAGTATTTAATATTTTATTGTAGTTTGACGGCTGTGTGGAATAACAGGATAATTTATGAATCTGATTAAGAACCACCTTCAAAAGTACTTGAAGCAGAGGAGTAGAAGTTCAAATTTTTAAAATATTCTTATTTTGAAATGTTCCTTTAATTATAACTCCGGCTGTATTCAACCGATCGTAATGTAACATATCGCAGATAAATGGGCTATCAAACACTGAAAACTCTGTTAGAATCGGTTCAGTCGTTTTTTTTGCGGACAAAATTTCGAAAAAGCATTGATTTGGGTACAGACACACCCATATGGCATAACCCAAGTTTTTTGTTTTTGTTTTGTACAAACACGACTTCATTACAATTTTATAATAGTAGAGATTGAAAGCAATCTTTATAGTGCAATTAACTTTAAAAGGTGTCAACATTGGATTATGAAATTAATGGCAACTACGTATTACATACATACGTGTGTAACATATCACAGCAGCATCATCATCATCACTACTACTATAATGGGGTCTAACAAAAGGTCATAGCCCAGATCATTATCGAACCCACTGCACTCCACTGCCAGCATAAGATACTTACTCTCGTTCACTACAAATAGTTCCACCGATTCAATACTCAAGCCGATGTACTCGTATCTTTGTCAATATTGAATACCAATTCCACATTGATATCCAATTGGCTGACCAAAGGAAGCTCCCTTTGTGTGTTTCGAGTGCAACTACTAGTACTTTGAGTGCGTATTGAACCCATCATCGGATATCGGTGCAATGATGCAACACAAAATCTGACATCGCTACATTGCTACCAAACCGGGTTCATGTAGAGAGGGTAGATTGAACTGAAGTGTCTATAAATGGCACCATATTTCCTTGCCACAAATTTGCAATAGATGATGCTGTTATAGCATGACAGCAAGTGCCGTCATCACTGGTGGAAATAGCGACAGCGGTAACTATGACGGAGACCAACAACCAACATCGGCAGTATTTTTGTCATACGAACAAACATCAAACTTCATCCGTCTACATAGTAATACATGACTGTTTGCCTTGGAGCATCGAGTCCATCCAAAGAGGCAGCTGGGAAGGGCACAGAAAACATGCACCACCTCTCTTTATACAATAGATGAATCTGTGCATATTGCTTCTGCTACTACAGCCATTGCTAGTGCTAGTGCTTTTCTGGAACGGATAATACTCAATGATGCGTTACTAGGCGAAAATGGAAAACAGAAGACACCACAGTGGACAGTGGACAGTGGACACTTGGATCACCAGTTCACTCCCCTATATCTAGAGCATATGCTGCTAGAGGATGATAAGCACTGAAGCGTGTGGTAGTTAACGCTCGTTCATGTTTTGTTATTTGGTAGCTTAAAGCGGTTTACATACGAGTTCTCCTACTAGATGCCCAAAGGGGGAGCTGTTTGGAGAAGGAGAACTGTTTTCACCCCCCTTCTGGACAATGTCCATTGTAATATATTTGCATTTGACCGAACACAATGGCGGTACTGGTTGGCTGTTGGTTTTTTATTTTTTTCTTTTCATTTGCTGCTCTTGGCTGAACTATGGTGTGAACGAATGGGTAGTTAAAGTGGTGGAAAACCGTTAATATGGGCAGGAGTCCATGCAGCTAAGGGCAAAAAGAAACTGTTAAAAGTGCGAGATTAAATGCCATTCCGGGTGGAAGTTATTTTATTGTGATATTGTTTTTTTCGTTTTTTCAATTTTGTTCCCGTACTCTGTGTCCTTCACATTTATTGTTGCGATGATGCGCACCGGATGCGCATGGAATGTCATACAATAAATAAAAAAAATGTCTCTTTCAATGTAGTGGTAGTGAATAAAATGTGATTTTAGTCAGAATTGACATGAGGTGGCTGGGATAGGGTGGTAGTGCTGCTAGTCATACTGGCAGTGTGCTAAAATTTCGATGTGGAAATTAAAATCTTTGAATGTCAGAGCGCAATTTAGGCAACTGTCATCTACTGATGGCTGTAATCATTCCATGAAAGGAAACAATGTATCTGCAATCCTGATATTCGTACGAACATATGTTCTTCTATCTGTACTAACAGATGAAAGGGATGATGCCCTAAATTTAGAATAAATTGAAGTGAAACATTTTATACATTGTGCTAAAGGGTCCATTATACAAATGGATGAATGTACGAGTATACGGTATAGATTTTGCTTTATGTTTGTGTAAAGAACATTGGCAATACAGACCTTGACCTTTCATTTATGTTTAGTTGTGTTGTGCTGAAAATTCAAATATTAACTTGGCAATTTATCCTAATCAAGATAATGGAAATCAGTTTGACTTTTGTGTATCAGCTGTTTACCATTTAATATCAAAAAGCAACTGTAAGGGAAGTTGGAATTTAAAAAAGGGTTTGGGATTGTGTTACGTTAGCAGAAGATGATAAGATTGAGTGAATTTTAAAGCTCAAATAACTCTTATGTGTCTTTTTTTTAGTTTGGTTTGTCGGTAATTGACATTCGAAAGATTAAGCTGACCAGGTAACAAATAGCCACCTAAAGATTACTTTGAACCTGGGCGTATGAATATAGGATCCATTTTAGTCCTTTACTTATCATATTCAGGTGAATTGGAACTTCGTTTGCGTTTTGCTTGCCACGACAAGTTTGACATGCGTTCCTCACACAAAGAAAGAGGTGCTTGATAAGTCTTACCAGCAATATCCTCAGTACAGAGAACAAAACAAGAGCTAAAATTGTCCCTGGTAATATGTATGTCAAGCTGGAAAATATGACAACTTGGACACCGGAGTTGAAATATCTTGCCATACATTTCCACTTAAGAAAATTTACTGAAACTGATTAATTCCGCACTGTCGAAAACTTTTATTGTAAAAGGCACAAGGTTCTCACATCTCAAAACTCACATTGGGGTTTTGTAGTTCCTTGAAAACCAAACGGCCAAGCAGATGGATCGCATTATGATTGGCGCCGAATATATAAATTGTAAATGTGCTCAAAATTTGAAAATTCTAAAGAATCAACATTCATTCACAGGGTGAAGGATATCTCGGACGAAAAACATCGAAGAAATTTAGGAAATTTATACATGGAAGCATTGAAGTCACAATTGGTTTAGGAGCTCTTCAACTTTTTCTATGAATTTGAGAATTTGAGGATACTAGCCGAGTCTCTGATAATGTCTTCGGGGGTCATAATACTCTTGCCTCCTTAAGTGACAGAAAGCCGGATAGTGACACACTCTACGTATTCTCTGGTTTCTTCAACCTCTACCTACCAACCAACTTCTACCAACTTTCTGGTGGGGAGTCAGATTCGGGAGACAAATTTACACTGGGTAGGTGATATCTCATTCAGCAGTGTACGAAGGGCTTCCTGATATCAATACGTTTATTGAATTTTGAAGGTTTCAGCAATCGATAAATAATACTTTCAGCCTTTCATCATCATTATTTTATTACATTAAAGTATGTTAGGTGTTGTTCGCCTTTTCCAACTGTTGAAAGGTAGTTGATACGGGGATATAGTACATACGAGTATGTGTTTTCGGTAGGGCCTTTTCGCGCAACTCATCAGAAAATTTATTATTTTCAATATTTCTGTAGTCGGATACCGAGTTCATCATTTCTAGCTTAGAAAGATACGAGAGATTTGTGATCCTGATCGTCTACTGGTGAGGTCCTTAAACGAATGAGTCTTACCGCATTGCGTAATGCTACGTTTTTATAGAAATATGCAACGAAGTGATTTTGTAAATAACTTTTAAGGCTGCCGTGGAGTAAGTTTGCCATTCAGCAAGTCTCCAGTGAAGCAGAGACGTTCTAATTTTTAAAGATATTGTAGTTTGGTGTTTATTGTTTTTTGAATAACTTTCGTCTACTAGAGGCATATGTAATGATGTGTAACTCCCATCGTATTCCCTCTATTTTACCATATATGACATATATACGAGAATAGGTACACTGCGATATACTACGATACACCCGCAAGGCATTGGTTCCTCTTTTTTTTTTTTTTTTTTTTTAAAGTTTTATCGAAAATAACTCCTACATATCCAACTCATTGAGAAGATACTTTTGTTGTGTCATTGAAAGTTGCATTAAGCCTAAGTTTAGCCTTCTTCTTCTAGTCAAGGGCATTATGAATGTTTTAGTTGAGTTCATTGATAGACGCTCCCCGTCGCATCACTCGGAAACGTAGTGTAAACCCTTTTCAACACATTTTGTGTTCGCATGCCAACAATTTTGATTAACTTATCAGCATATCCAATGAAATTGTATTCAAATTTGGTGAGTTAATTGAATAAGTCCTGTATGATCATTGATCTCAGGCTATTCATAAGGCGAGAGGGTACAACCTTATGGACAACTTTTGCTGCGGAGGCTGCTAAGAAAACCTTTCCAGAAGTGGCTGTGATTCTTTGGCATTCAAGTACTGTGCTAACGCAATAGTAAGTTTAATAATCAATGTCCTTGCGGAATATGACATCGATGAAGGAGCTTCCGCAATATCGAATAAATCGCAGACAGCGATCTTCTGTAATTGAAGTGATGCATTCTTCGTAAGCCATGGTCGACTGTAATTACGTCCACATCAACAACAAGCGATAAGTGTTGACCACTAAGGCTGGTCATATACAAAAAATCTGAGCGAACTCATTTATATAATAGAATATTGTCAGATTAAAATATGTCTAAAGAATAGAGTTTTAGTGTTTTTAATGAATAGCTTTGCTATACTTATAGAGCCCATCCAAAAATGATATTAACCGAGTCTTGAGGGTTTAGATTTTCAGCACTTTTAATGGAATCGGCAGATACCTTAACACTAGTTTTAATAGTAGCTTACGGGCCGAAACCAAAATGTCTCTCCAGCTAACATAATTTCCAGCCAGCTATTTCTACCCTCGAATAATGCATAAGTAGAGTTTCAATTTATTAGATAATATTGTTTTTTGGTGGCAGTACTTATTTGGTTTCGTTTTCATTTATAGCCAGACCAATTTTTGCTGTTTCTACCTCAGAATACACAAATTCCTACTGATAGCGAACGTATTTTCTATCAACTAGTATAGTAATTGGTATGTGGTCCTTCGGGCAAGTTGACAGTGCGCCAAGTATTCTAAAGTGATTGAAGATACATTTTGAAGGATACCTGCAAATTTATGTTAATCTCACCAAATTAGTAAACTGTGCCGTTGGTGTGATAACAATTCTCAAAATACTATCATGTGTGTTGTCAATCTGATAGTATATTGTAATAATGCAGTAAATCATATAAACCAATTCAACATGTTTCAATAAACTTAAGAGCACTTTAACTTTTGCCTCGAATTGATGTGGAGATGCTTGTAATTGCATGGCTAAGGTACAATCAGCTTCAAGCTTATTAAGGTGATATCATAAATCAACGTAATAGACATCATCAATGGGCACAATGCATTGGCATTGTTATTTGATCGCATCGAAGTGAAGGCTGCAAAGTTGGTAGAAAATCATTCTTGCTCTCAGAAATATCTGCCAGCGTTGAGACACATATCTTGCACAACGTCACAGTATATGTAGATAATTGCGCTTAGTAGGAAACACGCTTATTTCGAATAATATAACCCCTTGTCATTTGCTGCTTTCATTCCAGAAAACCAGCCGCTTTAACACTCGGCCAGGAAACACTTAAGAGGCCCCATATAAGACCTTAATCCTCACATAAAGTTCGACTTGGTTTTGGACTTTTCTCCTATTCCATAAGGGTTTATAGAAAGATTTTGATTTTCAAAATCTATGATGCATGAGGACCTTTCCCTCTTTGTACCCAATTCAAGCTTCATATGGATCAAACTTAACCCTTCATCATCCCCCAGATATGTCACGCAATCCCGTGAGAGCCTATTTAATTTAATTTCGTCTAAATTCCTATTGCTTGTCGAAAATATCTTTTGCTCAGGTGCAAGACAAATGTCCTAGCACTGACAAATCGATTATTTTTTCCACATTTTCTTCTTCTGATTCCTTCTAACCGAACTTCATTCGAGTGTTTGGATTACGATGATGAATGAAACGTGATCAGAATTCTAAATGAGTTCTTTAGCTGAAATCGAATTGGCGATTCTTGGGAATTAACTCAGCAAGTTGATTCGAAAAAAAAGATAACAAAATGGAAAAATTCTTCACTATAGTTGGATTGACGAATAAATTTATTTAAATGCAAATATGGGCTGAGGAATTTATGAGGACCGTTCAAAAATATCATTTATGCGGGATGTAAAAGCTAAAACCCTAACAGGGTGAATTTTTTTGAAATTCAACAGGGGTTCAAAGCGTATAGTATAACCCAATGTTGTTGTTATTAGATGTCCCCGGTGAAGGATGAAGGACACGTCCTACACATGACTTTTCATATTTTCATACTTAATGGGGTCGTTGACGTTGTCATAAAGTAGATTATGCCAATAACTGGATATTCGGAAGCAATAAAATTCAAAACTTATTTATACCTCTTCAGTTTGATGGATGTTTTGGAATGTCAAGAGTTTTTACTTAATTCTAGATTCGCGGGAGCAGAACACTTTCACAGTCATTCGGTTTTTGATGAATTTACTTAATTAAGTGGAAAATTGTCATGTCAGATATTTGTTGGTTTATGACGGAATCAGTATTGAATTTAGATGTGATCAATCAAGTTTTCCCGAAATTAACGTAATGATTCCGCCTACATGCTAAAAATGGACAGGGTACCTATTAGGGGCCTCATCTGCTATGATAAATTGATCTATTGCTTATAAGTATATACACGTCTAATGGAAACGTTTTGCAGTATATTTCAAAAGCAGATACTTATTCATGATTAAAGCAGATTACGTCTTAAAAATTGTTTTCTATATTTTCTAGATTCATTCCAAAAGAATTATTTTAAATAATTTTGCGTAATAATTTTGCAAAAGCTAGAGCGAATGGAGGTTCTAATACAGGTATCTTCAAATTGAGATATTACAAGTGGAAAATATGCACAAATAATACGAGAATCCAATGGCTTAGGTCGAGTGCTGTACTATTGAAAGCGGGTTAATTACTTCAAAATTTTCTACAAGGGAGTTCTTGGATAAAACTTTCTAAGAACCCATCAAACAAGTCCATCTGATAATGAACTATTTAACTCTAGTATTGCTGCCTGCACCTTAGATAAAGATGCCAAAATGAAGTCAATGAGCAACCGCTAGTGCAACGATTCAAAAGTTAGCAAAAACTAGAACGAAGAAAAATCGTTTTGGATCATATGCGGGTATTTCTTTTAATAAAATACTTGATATTAATATTAAAATAATAATAATATACTTGATATTAAAAATACTTGATCCTTGGCTAGGAAATTTTGCCGCAACAAGTTTGGCTCTCTTTTCCCTTGTAAGTCCCTTCGGTCCCTCTTTTCATTGAGTGGAGGGCAGCCATGGTCCCATCAGCTAGTGGCCCACCAACCCCAGACTTCGGAAAATAACCCACATAGGTTTCACGGGCAGTTTTCCCTGCAAAGGAGAACGAGGAGGTTCGGTTGGTGAAGCCCTGAAGACAGGGCTCACCACGAACCAGGAAACCCAGGGTGCGACAGGAGGTACACCAGGAACACCGTTGTCGGAGGCCATAGATAAACGGGAGACTCGCAATGGGCAGCATCAGACGAAAACGTCTGAAAGTCACCGACGGGTGGGGACGGACGGTTCTTGCAATCCAGACACCCCAACACGATGATGACGGGTGGGGGAAGACGATCCCTAGAACATAGACCCCAACAAAAGCCAAGCAACAGGAGGATTAAATAACACCCCATCCTGCTACCGATGTGGGTGCGAACACCAGCATCACATTCCACAACTGATGTGGATGCAGCTAGCCAGAGCTAGCACCGAGACAATTGATCGATGGGTGAAGAGACGACGATCTCTTTTATAGCGACACCCCAACGAGGGAGCAACAGTGGTGTGCAGGTGGACGGCCAGTATAATCGGACACACCCCAACGACGTACCAGCTTTAAAAGCTTTAGGTTCGATGGGTGAAGGGATGACGACTCCTCTTAAACCAGCACACCACCGATGGTGCACCGAAGGAGCAGCAGAGGCGTGTAGGCGGACGGCCAAGTAACAAGACAGCCTCCAACGAGGGAAAATACAAACACGCAAACATACAGCAACAAAGAACACCAACCAACAACAACCAAGAACAACCAGCAAACACACAACAAATAACGACCACCAACAACGATTGTACAAGAAAAAAAATACAAACTGTCCCCCTCCCCCTCGCCAAATCTGAACGCCGATCCACCGGAGTAGCGAGGGACCCGCGGATAAAAATATAAAAATTGAAATTTGCACAAGCATTAATCTTCGCTTTTGTGAGGGGTGGCGATCCAACGGATGGCTGGATCGTGATGGCCTTAATTTTTGCAAAAAATTTTATTAGTGTAATCCGATGGGGGGAAATTTCCCGGGTAGCAGAAAAGAAAGAAACTCTGTTTTTCGCAATTTATTAGTAGAACCTAAGAGTAGGGAAATAGTTAGGCATAGTTAGGATCCACAGCTTCCATAAACTCTCTCAGTGGAGTTCTCAGTCATTACTAGAAGCGGAAGCGAACTCCGAGACCATAGATAAACTAACATAGATGTCAAACTCTACTAATCCTCTTGCAAACTCTTAACTTTCGTACAGACCCACTGTAAGTGAATTCCAACACTTTTACATCTCAATAACTTTGTCAAAATTTTTTAGAATAAGAGCAATTTACAAGTAAAATTTCTAAAATGAGTGCGATAGAAATCCCGTCGTTGGGTCCACTAGTGTTGAATGAATGTGTGAGAGAGCATGCGTGTGTCTGGCGGGAGCTGTGGAAAGTAAAAGATCTGGAAGTTACTTTTTTGACGACCAGCATATAGTGAGTGTCACAGCCAAGTTTTTTTAGTTGAAGCGGAAAAAAAAATTTAGAAAAAAATTAAGTTTGAAAATTGCTGCTAAAAGCAATGTTTTTTCTTTTCAAAAAAAAAGTAGAGCAGAGTAAATTAATAGAGTCGCTAGTCGGGCCTTGTCAAGAAAAAAAAGGGGATAGAGAAAGTCAGACACAGGAACGAGGAACGGGACAGCTGGAGTAGCGAGACTATAGGGCGAGAGAACTGCGACAGAAAGGGGCGCAGCACCGCTACGACCAAAGCAGAACGATAAGTATAGTGCAGTGCATTACACTGGAAAAGGTATAAATTCGTTTTTTTTAAATTGTGAACATAAGACTCCGGTAGGCCACGCGTGAGAGAATTCTCGAGAACAGACGGGACACACGATCCGTTGTCTAACGTTTTTTTTTTGGTTTCGGGACGGTGAAAATAGCAGGTCACTCTAGCGACGAGTGTACCACTAAGTAAATTAAAAATAAACCGTCGAGCCACAACGGGGCTTTTAAAACGTTGAGGAAATCTAGTTTTTTATGTATTTTCCTCATTTTTCTTTTCGTTCGTTTTTTTATCAGGAAAGTTTTCTGTTTTTGTCTGTCGAAAAGGTTTCGTGATTCCGGAAAAATCACGTGGCGCTCAACTCCATTTTTTTTGTACCCAGATCTAGCTGCCATCAAAGCGCTACCTGGAGGGACTCACCGCGGGGATGTTTAGATACCAGAAAGTGTTATCGTTTGGTTCGGGGTATTGTCGTATCGGTGCCGGACACTAAACATAACAAGATTACACGTAATATCAGCTTTGGTAGATTAAAATCACCAAAAATAACTATGACGTCGCTAGGGTCAGCGTGATTAAATAGTGAATCAAACGCATCTGCAGCTAACTGGTAACTGCGGTCTATTTCAGAAGGACGACCAATGTAAAAATTACGCTTTGAGATGGGAATACTAGCGCAAACAAATTCAAAATCAGCGTTGGATAGTTCTTTATAAGGATGACTCCGGGACCAGTTGATTCTATCCTTATATTATCGTTACGGCAGACATCAAAGTTTTGGGGCAATAACTCACCAATTTTATAATCGGGTGAAAGGATGGTCTCCGATAATGAAAAAATATCATATGGAAGAGTTTAAGAATTAAGATAAACTGCAGATGTTTTGGTTCGTAGTCCCTTTCCGCTTTGGTTTTCTGTGGAACATGCACGAAACTGTTAGATGTGTTAGGAAAGATAGTAGGATGGGTAAGGAAAGAGAGCGTTCTTTGAATGTTCCAAATCCTCTTAGGACATCAACATTATTTGGAGTAATGTTAAAATTTTTATGAAAACGCACGAAAATTTGGCGAAGATCTTTAGGATTTGTGGGAAGCCCTTTTGATTTTCGTAGTTTCACTATGCATATAGAATAGGGCTTGTCATGTAAGTAGATAAAATTTAACCGAAAATTTTCGTATATACTATCATCTCTTAGCCGGAATAGGACGTAGGGTCCAACATTATTCAAATCGGCTTGCTGTTTAATGAGTTTGAGCATTGGCGAAAGCATAGGATCAATGGGAGGAGGCGAAGAGATTTTAGATGTAATTTGTGTTTTGGGTACTTGATCTGGGTAATCGGGTGCCATTGAAGTCAGCTTAACAGAGGTTGTGCGGTTAGTAACCGTGGAGATATACGCTCATGAGGTGGGTTGGTCGGAAAGGTTAAGGATTTTCTATTATGTTGAAGTTTGGACTGAAAAAAAAGAAACTCCAGTTTGGGTCAGAACTAGGAGCAGGAGTTCATGTTTTAGGGTTAGAATTAGTACTTCTGACCTTAATACTAGACTGGTCTTAATTTTCTTGATCGACATTCCTTCCAGAATGAGAACATCGGACGAAGGGTTAAGGAACAGTCATTCGTATATTGAATTCTTACTTTGAAGCAAGTAGGTTCAAAAACATTGGTAGGTGACATCTTTTCGCAGTTTTAAATGTTGATTTTAAATTTCTGTTTAAAATATGTAGGTAGTAAGCCAGTTAGGGTCAGCGAGGGAAGATTCAACTTTGGTTGAAAACACACAATATCCATGTCGTTGTAATAATTCAGTTGTTTTAGTCTATTGTTTCATTCCGATGGAGTACAAAAAGCGGGTGAGTGTGGCTTCGTCTGGAAATTCGGTGAGGTGGAGAGACAACTTCGGGTTCTTGAGTCGGCTGATGCAGCTGAGGTGAATGAGAACATGATCAAGCTGTAATTACTGTAGTTTCAAGCATCTGGGTTAGTATACGCTGCTGTGGATTGGGGCTGGATTTGCAGTGGTATATCTTCGATATACCAGAAACAATCCTGATGTCATCGGCGATTTCGGTTAGCAACATTCGAGATTCAGCAACGTCGTTGCTCATTGCATCCACTTTGCACAAAAGTTTTAAGGAGATCTAAAGTTTAATTTAGCTACTTGTCAATTTTTGGATTTATTTTTATAGAGGATAGTGGATTGCTCAAAAGTATTCGTAAGAACTTCGATACTTTTAAGAAAATCATCGAATTTCCCAAATTAGTTTTTAACTGTTTTAAGGTTTTGTTCATTTTCATTGATGTTATTAATCGAGTCAGTTAAACAATTAAACGCGATTATTATGTGGGTGGGAGAGATATATTTACATTTATCATACAATAACGAGAAATTGTTTTTGTAGTCTATAAGGTATGCAATTGCTTGCTTCATAGAAAAGTGGACCGCCTTAAGTAAATTTGACTTTTACTTTTATTGGGCATCAAGCATTCTACCTGACAATCCGTCGAAGATGGTAAAATTTGGCAGGCTCTATATATAGCTCGTATCAGTTAATGCTCACATATGTAGCTTTAAACTCAATAAACACGATGTGAGCATCGACTTGAAGTTCCTTGATTTTTCTCGGTATCCGCCGTAAAATGAATATACAGGGGTCCCCTAATTCGTCAACAATAATTTGAGAAATGATTCCTGAGCATATTTTAAGAAAAAATTTTTTCCGCAGTAAGGGTCTATATCTAATGTTGACATCATTTATCGAGGATTTAAGAAAAGGCTTACTTTTGTGTACCCTGGCAGTATGCTAGAGCTGTGGCCTATCTGGTTGACAGTTAGGACCATTTATGCTTATTTAGATGTCGCTTTGCCTTTCTCAGTTCTTTTTTGTATATTCTAAGGGATCTCTTGTATGAGCTTATAAGCTCTCTTAACAACTCAAGCTCATGGTTTGTTTCCTATGATAATATTTGTCCCCGGCACAAAGTTCTTTGCGCTGAGTCCGTTCACGGGCGTTCATATGAATGTAGGCTATATTTTCCAATCGTTACGCCAGAGATACTCTCCTTACTTAAATTGGCAATAACATTACCAATGATGTAACTTACTGTAACTTTATTTCACTTAATGCACTGAAGTAGCACGTTGCCGCTTTATTTCTTGGATATCTTAATTCATTTCCGACAGGCGTTGCTTAAGTATAATAGTACGTACTTTGGAAAATAGAGGAATTTCATTGGCATACAATTAAAAATTAGGCAAATTGTATTGTGTGACAGAGCCTTCAAACTTCCAAATGTTAAAGATTACTCCATTTAAATTCTCTTATTCAAGATATTTAATTCTTTTAACAGAGAAAACAAGACTACGCCACCGTAGGAATTTCTCAATTTATTTTAGGGAATAATTTAATCTACGCTGCAATCCGTACAATTTCATCTGTCCGATAAAACCCCGGAATGAAATCTCCACTTACAATGCCAACAAACAAAAATATCCTAAATACCAGTGGGTAGATAAATAGTCAGAGGGTAAATCCACTTCGTATAGCATTCTCATCCCAGTCTGCAAGCCACAGGCAGATTCACTTGAAATTCAAAATTTTGCAGAAAAAAAAAATTCTACGGAGACATCCACGGCAAGATGCCAACGCAATTCCAATTTAACTCCGACGTAGTCTCATTAAAAAATTATTCGGCGAAGTTGAATCAGATTTATGTATGTTACATTTATGTATGTTACTGTTTAACTCCTTCCAATATGTCACTGCTGAGTAATTAAGAGGCAGCGCAGGAGGTAGTCCACATGCGCTATTCAAATCTAAGAACTAGAGCATCTGACGCAGTAGAAACGGAATTCGTTTTCTTAAAAGTTGGTTTTGTATTGGGGGGCAACCTCTAATTTAATTGGATGACAGAAAGTTTCCACAGTTTTTAGTGGTATTGCGAGAAGTAGGTGATGTAATTAATGTTTCTCCGATTTGAGGGAAAGGGTTTAGATAAATGTCGCATGGCCTTTAGCAAAATATTCGCTGTAACCAGGAAATATTATAAAATAATTTACTTTTCTTTTTTTCAAGTTAATTGTGGAATTTGCTTGGGAATGTGTATGTTTGTTCAGAATTATTAGGGGAATTTTGCGCGACAACCCTTGGAGAAATGATTTAAAGTCTCAACAAATTTATTGGCACGTGCTGACATTGTTTCTGTGGCGGGAAAAAACTTTTCTCATTATCTTTAAGCTGTCATTTGAATGTGGAAAAAGTTTTGAAATAATTCAAATTGAAATGACAATAATGCAACCATACCGGGAGGTAAGGATTCACCGAAATTCGTCAACGAACTAATTTGCATAACAATGTAAACACGATCTGTCCATTTAATTCTGCTCTGTGACATTATTTTGAAATATTGGGACAGATATTGAAAGTAACAGACGGCAGAAAAATGGGCATATCTGAAAATTAGACTCCAAGAGATACAACTTAAGGGAAAATTAGTAAAAGCATCATAGGAACGATGGCAATAGTTGAGTCATATGTACAAATAAAAAAGAAGCCATTTAGACTTTATGGCAAATTTTGAACCATTCCTGTAAAACGAGTTCCCATCTACTTTGTTAACTGTCTAATGTCAGTCATAATTTAAGCTTGATGCCCGCTTAAAGAACCTAGGGATGAAAAGTTTTCCATTAACAGCCTTCCTTGGCTTTAATCTTCTTATACTTAGCAACAGACTTATTGCAGAAGATATCATCTTTTTATGGAGTTACTCACGAGCACTCAGGAGAAGCAGATAAAGGTCAAAATGAGGAACCTAATAGAAAATCAAAAAATTATACAAACATACTCGTATCATCACCTCTTACTGAGAAACAGCATACTTAGAAGACTATAAAACACGCTTTGACTGTTCGATTTTCTTATAAGGATAACTTGCATATCAACCTGTCATTTTTGAAAGTCCTCTAATATTTATGTTCATTGCTATTCGATAAATCATTCAAACATTTTTTGATTGTGTGATTTTGAAGATACTCATAATTGGCCAATTGAGCTCACTGTTCGTCATGTTGTGTACGTACCACAAATAGTCTACATGACAATAAGCCAACTACGAGTCAATGTAACTGTGACCGTTGTGAATGAACCTGCGGCGGGAGATCCGTAATCGTAAATTAGACGTTAATCGTCTTGTCCCTCCACTAAGTGAAACATTTTACGAAAGACATTGGCCTTAACCCACCCAAGATCCAACCGATGCAGGGCCTCAACCAAGGAGAACATGACTTAAAACAGACTGGGCTCTTGAGCATCTTGATGTCAACCCATATTTCTATCGAAAATCCGTATTCAGTGACCAATTGCGAGCAGGTAAAATGAGGAATGGGTTTAGGCAAATCCAGAAGAGACTCATGGAACCCAATTACACTCACAGAAGTGCAGTATTAGGTGTGGCTTCCACGAAAATGGCATCAAGTGGTAGTAAACTGCCTTCCATATCGGAAGGTTCGGTGCTCAAATCTCAACCGCGCCCGAGAGACTTTAATGTTTTCAGGTAACTAAAACCAAGTAAGATGCGTAGTTGACTAGAAAACAACAACAAGCCAGTTTCCACTAATAATTTAGGATGCCACCCAACGTGCGAAATACCAATAAGCCCAAACATTTTTCTTCTCTTTCTATACCATTTTCCAAAAAACTTAGCACATGCTAAGCCGTTTTAAATGCATTCATACCCACTTGAGTGCTAAATTCTTTAAAACAAAAAACCAAAAATCGTTTCTTATTTTTTTTTTTTAAAGAAGCCAAAGATCGTGTTTCAATCAAACCGGCCAACGTGACCGGACAATGATCAATGATGGTTTCTTCGCCAATATAGACGACATTTATCTGGACGATATGTGGTCCCACCATGATGGCGCTATGTGCCCATAAAACCCTTGACCAAACCAAAACATTTTATCGCGTAATTAATCAAGGAAATGGCCACAGGGATCGAGTGATTTCATTTGACGTAAATGTATTGATATGAGTACACCGCAAACTATCCAGGCCTTGGAAGTCAATATTCGACAAATTATTGCTACGAGTAAAATAGAAATACAAATTCTTGAAATAGTTACCCAAAATTGGAGATATTTTGAAAATATTTTGAACAACGTTTTATATGTAGGAATGGGCACCAGGTCGATGCTGACCAAGACTCACTGTGTTGCTCGTTTTGTCATTTTGTGCCCAGAGAGAAGGACCTACAATTTTTTCCAACTATGAACTTTGAAATAAAAAAAAATATGTTAATTTTTTTTTCCGGTGTATGACATGTGAATTAAATTCAAATCTCGACCACTTCACTCTGAAAATTCATAGATCTGCTCAGTGGACTATGTATGAGTCATTAGTATACGTTTTCAAAGGTCTTCAACAACCCGTTGCACATTTCTGGCAGAGGTGAAAACTTACTTAAATATGGCAGTCACATTACAGAGCATTACCAATTTTGGACCACTTACAAATAACAAGGGTTTTAAGACTTCTACTGAAAATTACATTGTATAAATTGAGTACAAAAGCGAGCCAGCCCATAAGGTCATATAAGATGTTTCACATTAATTGAAGAAGCTAAAAAAATTTGATAAATCACATCAGATATTGTAACAGAGAAATATTATAGTAACAAATTAAATTAAATCCATGCCTGGAGGTTTTTTTAAAATCCTAATTCCTACTTTATTTAATGTAGCCGGTTCTACTCTAGAAGTCTGACGGCATAAGAAGTAAAAATGTGAGTTTAGAAGCGCACATGGTATCTTCTGAATAGGGAATCAAAAGCTTAGTTTTTGGCGGAAGTACTAATATTGACATTCAGATTGGATGCGAGACCTGGCCGAACTTCATTCTTCTTATTTGTGATTTTGACCCAACAGAAAAAGTTCAAAGTATTGGTTTTGTTTCCTTAATACAAACTTCCATTGTAAATGTGAATAGGAGAGTTTCTCATACGAATATTTTTTCGTTTAGACCAAGACCATTGCTATTAAATATTCTTTAGAACTTCCGTACAGAGTTAGAATATCATTAATAGTCTAGAAACTGATGAATGCTGACAAATTTAAAATATTTTTCCAAACGCTTTTAAGAAATGCACAGCATCTATACTGCTCGTAAAAGGTTCGGTAAAAGTACGGTAAACCTAAAGGTAATCAGTCAGCTACCGATTAGGGGCATCACGGTGTCATACTTCTTCAAAAATTAAGTAAATCGATAATATAGGCAAGCAGATAGGTTTTAATTGTTCCACATTTTCGAGTTCAGCTAAAAGCGAAGTGCGTCAACTGAGCCACATCCGCGTATATTGCCAACTATCTACAGCCAAAAGTCCAGTAAAGTCTCTAAAGGAATTTGACGGAATAACTACGAGGTAGAGGGGATATAAAATTAAATTTGACATTGTGGCCTCCACAAATGGACGGATTGATCGCCAAGAAACGCTCTTTCTGGATTTCATGATGGAAGAAAACAAGTTGTGCCTCCAACATGAGTGAAACCGATCGAGAATAATACTTGTTATTTGTCAACTCATCGAAGTATTGATTCTTGGGCCAGTTAAAGAAAAAATCGTATGCATATATGTGTACGATAGTACAGCGCCCCTAGAGCAATCGATTGGTTTTTACTTGTCCGCGTAGTTTTTAAAGAGAGGCACAAAAAAATGGCAGAATTTACATAAGTTTTGACTATAGTGGATGGAATCAAATGCGAAATGAGGTGCAGATGGAGGCTGCGGATAAAGAAGTGCCATCTCTCGTTACGAACATTGTCAATGGAATTGCAAATATTTGCTGATACACAGTGCAGCTCATATTTATTGAAATGCTGATGTTCTTATTAAGAACAAAATTGCCGCTATTGTGATAGAGAAGAGTCTAGATTTCCATAGAAGCAGGTAAATGTTATTAATTTTTAGTGTACCATATTTTTAAAGAATGCAAAATTAGGTAAAATAACCAGTGTAGTTAAATCTTGGTACTTTCCTCGGAGCAACCAAAACGATCAGATATTTCATATATGTCGGGCGAATTCAAGACATAATGGGTATTATGTATTATGTATTCACGATAAAAGAAAATACACTTAGGAGACACTCCATTTGGATGAGTACTAACGTGATGTGGTAGATTACAAAAAAAAAGATAAGCTATAGGACTTTAAAGATGACATAAGATATCAAATTTACTTCGCAGATAATTGGTTAATTACTTTGACACAAGGATCTGAAGCAAATGTTGAAAGAATTAATGAAAACTTCCTGGACTCTCCAGAAATTTCGATATAAATGCACTCGCCACATCTCGGTGTGCGTGACAGGCCATTGCACAGAGTCTTATGAACCGAATTGTGGATCCAATTTAAACTAGACTTAAAGCCAGGCGATTCTCAACATTGTATTGTCGGCGAACTGCTTAATCGCTTACAACAAGTGGTAAGAATATAGCGGCAATTGCTTTTACTTGAGGGTATTTGTTAACTATAAATAAATCAATTAAAAACTAAATCAAAATAATTATGAATACTATAAAATAGAAATGCTATGATACTTTACTACTTTTTATTGCACAAAACTATTGCATTACAATTACGAGGGCGTTCAATATATTCTCGGTATCGATATGAAGGAAAATGCGAATTCAATTTAAATTGTTTTTATTTTTCAATATAATCTCCCCTAACATCAATGCATTTGTTACATCTTGACATAAGCTTTTTTAAACCCTCAAAAAAATTAATTTCCTCTTTCTCTGCAAAATACCCATTTATTGCCGACTTGAGTTCTTCATCATCCGAAAATCTTTTTCCACGAAGACATTTTTTCAAATCCGGAAACAGGAAATAATCACTAGGGGCAAGGTCTGGACTATAGGGTGGGTGTTGGATTTCTTCGAAACCACAATCTCGCGCAGCAGCCTTGGAAACTCGCGCCGTGTGAACAGGAGCGTTGTCATGAAGAAGCAACACACCCGCTGCAAGTTTACCCCGTCTTTTCTTTTTAATTTCCTCCCACAAATTATGCAAAGTGGAAGCGTAAGATGTGGCGTTGATGGTTTCACCTTTTTTTTTGTACTCAATGAGCAAGATTCCCTTTGAGTCCCAAAAAACTGTGGCCATGAGCTTCCTGGCAGACGGAGTGACTTTGAACTTCTTCGGGGGTCTGTTCCTTTTTTATGCCACTGCATGGACTCTTGTTTGCTTTCAGGGTCATAGTGGTGGACCCATGTTTCGTCCCCAGTAACAATTCGATCCATAACACCGTCCGCGTTCTCACTACACATCTCCAAAAGCTCTCTACAGCATGCGATTCTCACTTTTTTCTGAGGCGCTGTGAGCATTCTTGCACTGACCTTTGAAAGGTTAAGATGGTCATGAAGAATGGTGTGAATGGTACCAATTGAAAGCTTGGTGATCTCTGCCATCATTTTAACCTTTATTCGGGCATCCTCAAGAACAAGTTTTTCGACTTCTTTGATGCTTTCTCCCGTACAAGCAGTAACCGGGGCGCCGGAGCGGGGGTCGTCTTCAATGCTCTCTCTGCCTCTCTTGAACTCACTTGACCACTTTTGCACAGTTGATAATGAAGGTGCGGAACCCTGGTAAACAGCCACCATCTCTTCATGAATAGTTTTTGACTTTTTCCTTGCTTAGTGAGAAATTTAATTACAGCGCGATGCTCAATTTTCACCATCATCGTCTCAGTTGCCATTATGATTCTGTTTAACTAGAGATAAAACGCGAATTAATAATCACATTTATATGAAATTTTACATGAATGCACTAAAATAATAGTATTACTTGATAAATAAGTCAATTTATATATACAACCACGCTTCACCCCGATACCGAGAATATGTTGAACGCCCCTCGTAGATGTAGTCACCGCTTACTTAAATGGACAGATTGAAACAATATTCATGCAAATGCCTGAGATGTATTCGACTCTTATGAATGACAATTGTGAAAATGGTAAGTTATGCCAAATACAAAAAGCTATATATGGGTTGAAACAATGGTCCGACAGTGGTACATAAAGCTTAATACAACACTTGTTAATATGGGGATGAAACCATTGGCTACATATCCTTGCATTTACATTTTACGAAAGGATGGACACATAGTTATTATCGCTATATACGTTGATGTTATAATTATAGGATCAAATAGCATAGATCAAATTAAACTTTATAAGGATAAACTAAAATCTCAATTTAAAATGAAAGATATAGGCAAACTCAACTACTTTTTAGGAATAGAGTTCAACCAAAAGTTTACTGGCGAGATCACAATGTGTCAAAGAAAATATATAGCTGAAGTTTTAAAGCGATTCAATATGGAAGACTCAAATCCGGTGAGTACACCATTAGACTTAAACTGCAAGTTGTCAAAGAACATGTGTTCGATAACTGACGTAGAAAAAGAAAATATGAGTAAGTTACCCTATCAGAAACTTATTGGTTCGTTACTGTATTTGGCTGTTACGACCAAGCCAGTTCAACAACAATTATGGCAAGCTTCATTGGACTGCATCTAAAAGGATCCTAAGGTACTTGAAAGGAACACAAAACTACAAGCTGACTTATCGAAGGAGCGGGCAAGATGTAATTGGATATACAGACTCTGACTGGGGTGCAAATGTTGACGATAGAAGATCTTACACTGGGTATGTTTTTAAGCTAGGTGGTGCAGCTGTTTCGTGGGAATCGAAAAAGCAGAGAACAGTTGCCTTATCCAGCGCAGAAGCGGAGTATATGGCAATAGCTGATTCCGTGAAGGAGGCAATGTATCATAAAAAGTTTTTGCACGAAATTCTCTTTACAGATAAAAACAATGTAACCATATACAATGATAATAAGAGCGCTCAATCCATAGCAAAGAATCCAGTTCAACAATCAAGGACGAAGCATATCGACATCAGGCATCATTTCGTCCGCGAAGCTGTGCAGATCACATGATTGCATGACTGCAGATTTGCTAACCAAGGGGCTTACATCTCCGAAACATCGTACACACATGGAACACCTTGGACTTAATTTTTATTACGGGGAAGTGTTAATTATAAATAAATCAATTAAAAACTAAATTAAAATAATTATGAATACTATAAAATAGAAATACTATGTTAAATTCATTTATGTTACTTTACTACTTTTTATTGCACAAAACTATTGCATTACAATTATGTTCTTATATTACACTTATATTCTATTCTATTACATTTATAACTTTAAACTAGAATACAATACGAAATATATCCTCACTCTGAATTAAACCGTCCTCTCGTGCGTTTTGATATTCCAACAGTATTATCTGGTGTGTTACCTGAGTTAAAGTTATTGGGCCATTCATTTTTAGAGAATATGCTGCCAATATTGTAATACGCAATATTTAAATATATCGGGCTGTCACTTAAATTTATAAAGACATCCCGCGCCACTAGCATTACGATTGCACGTCTAACGCTACGATGCTTTGTTTTATATTGTGGTTATCCTACTCTAAAATTTGTGCAATTTCAGGCTTTGAGCAAATATATTTATATGCCATTTATATATGTATAAGCAGGGAAAAAATATTTTCAGTTGTAAAAATGGGTTCATCATTAGGGGATAAGCAGCTTTTGAGAGCTTGCACCTTCGATTACCACTGCTGGATACAAAAAAACTGGTGTCCATGAATTAAACTCTTTAAGACAAATAAAATTCCATCATCTGACCGCTTTCATTTGTTTATATCCGCGCACTTTTTCAGCATACAAATATCTTTCTGCGCAGCACCAAGGGACATTTTTGCCCACCGAATAGTTTTCAAAAATTCAGGATTAAATTGGTCTCTACCTCTTCTAGGTTTGATAGAGTCAGACCTTTTTTTTTAATATTCGAAAGAAATAATATACATAAATAACCATGGGAATATTTTGCAGCAAATGTAGACTAATCGTAATGAAGAATAGGCCATGCACACTTTATATTACGAAATGTTAAGGAAAAGCTTTAGAACATTGTAATAAGGCTGTAGCTGATCTTCATTGGATAGAAACAATTATTCACAGCTGTGTGGGAAAAATCTTCACTAAGCGGACTTTGTTAATTTAAAAAAAATTGTAGAGAAAATCAAAACACAAAAAAGTTGTCATATTCCATCAGCAAGTGACTGGTGTTATGACTTGGTGGAGAAGCTGCTGACGTTTTACATACGTAGCACATCATTACTTACTTAGGTGGCGCCACATTTCCGTGTGAACCTGGACCTCAACTAACAAACCTCTCCAGGTATCCCGGCCTTTAACTAACTGCCTCCAGTTGCACACTCGAAGTCGCCACCTAAGGTGAGGTCTTCCTCTACTGCGTTTTCTGACTAGGTCGATGTCGCTAGACAGCTCGTATAGTTCGTCTTTGAATTGATTGAGGATATCTTTATCCGCTTTCGGTAGGGTCCATGCTCTAACGCCACAAAGTACATAGGACTGGGATGATCCAGGTCTTATACTCGTATGGAATCTTCTTAGGTCATCGGGATAGGGCCTCACTACTCAATTGCTTCGTTAACTCAAAGAAACGGCAGTCATTTCTACTGAGGGTTAACCCATTTTGGAAACTTCCATTAGCACAGCTAGACTATAAATGGTCCTTTTAGATTTGACATGTATCTAAAGTTTAGCAAGCCAATCTTTGAAGAGGTCAGTAAGAGAACACTTCCTTTTGAAAAAAACAATCCAGCTATTAGTGAAAGTCAGTCAGCCTGAAGTCTGCAGTTGAAAAGCATTCAAGAAATCAAACTGAAAGACTATATTCCCATTGAACTTCAAATGATATTGCAAAATTTAAAAAAAAAAACAAGGTGCTCCCTCAGAGTGTTAAGTATCTGATCAAAACCGATAGCTTCGAAACTTAATACTCAAAACTCTTAGGGCGTTAACCCAGTATTAAAATTAAAAAATTCTGTTTTCTATATACCAATCTACGTCTGGTCACATCTGGGTCAGAGTTACATCTTCTATGCTAAACTCTGTATCCTATCAAAAGAGGGATGAAAGGTAATGAAAGAAGATATCCTCAGATCATTGCAAATTTCAGAGTTATTATTAACATTTTTTTCTGCGCATCAATAGGGTTAACAAAAGACTTAAAACCACATCAAAGAGAACTCCACGAAAGAGAAAAATGTTATCTAGGCCAACGATACATTTCTTGAAATCATATATGTAAATGATCTGGGAAAGTAACCATCAGTACGCATTTAACCAAATATTTGTACTTACCACTAACACTGAACCAAATTTTGCATAACAAAACATAGTTCATGCATAGCTTCGTACTTGCCTTTAAAACCACAAGTATTGATATTTTCGAAAAAAACTCATCAGAGTTGTTTTAAATATTTGAACTATGAAAAAACCAAACAAATTCTAGCAGAGGACCAAAGAGCACCCTCAAGCAAATATCACAACTAGATACACTTAAAAAAAAATCGTGTATGTCGCCAGAAATTCCCTGCGGCTATAAAGACAACTCATCTAAAAGTTCTATAAAACTATCAAAAATCTCCCATCATGACATAAATAAGTGCCCACCAAGGTTCACACAATAACTGACATTCAAATCGCAATTTCCGTCCCTCGAAGCCCTCTCGAAACAACCCCAAAAACAACTAAAATATGTACCATCATGTGAGCAGTGAAATCTTTACTAAGCCGCCCTCGAACTTTACAAACTTTTTCCATTGCCCCAACTCCCAGCTCCTATTCAGGTCAGAGTCTCAGTCCCTGTCGCTTGATAACGGTATAGAATGGCAAAAATTTCTTATCACGCCCCTGAAATATTCATAAAGAACTCAAGTGCCAGATGAAGACATTTTATAAGTTTTCCTCCCTCTACGCCATTGTTGCTGGTGTATCCGTAACAGGTACAAACGCACATCCTGTGCGTATACGTGTTGTAGGTTCCGTTTTTGACCCTTGAATATGCTATGTAACATACCACCAATGTGTATTCATAAAAAGGACCAGTTTAACCGAGATATTATTCGAACTCTATACACAGGTACAAGGGACAATCTAAGAGGTACCGGAGAATCCGGATGAAAAAAAAAATAATAACATAAAAGAGGAGAATTTCTTTCTCCTTTTTGCGGTTTTTCATAAAGGCTGCTGTACATGTTTTGTATCCGTATTACTGTTTCTGCCGCCATATGTCGCGTTAGAACTACACGAGCGTACAAAAGATACAATAAAGGCTTCCCACAACCTACTGAGGGACGAAGTGACATGGCATAGGGGGCGGAAATTTAATAAAGTGACTCTGACTTGATGAAAAGTGAAATGTTTTTCCGTTTTTTTATTGTCGTGAGCATTTGATTTGGTTCCTTCGGGTTTCCATATTCGTACTCGTATTTACATACATAGTACCATATATGCGCCATATCTGATGGCATGGTATGTCCTCTATACTCTTATGTTTGGTGGTTTCATTCCTGTTTGCATTACTTTTTGATTTGTTAGGGTTGCCACTTATCAAACACCGTCGAAACTTATTTCTTTCGATGCTTACATCGTTGTAGGTCCTGGCCCTCGACACCTTAGGGTAAAAGAGAACCGGATTATGTACGTATGTATGTATACAGGCCAGGGTAAGGCAAGATACTCGTTTAGGTTATGAACACAAACTTGAAAACGGCTAATTTTATCACATTTATTTTGCAATGAAAATGACATACATACGAGTAGCTTCTTGAGTGACACATCAAATATGTAATTCAGTACTAGTCTTATATGGAACGATATAATTTCGAGATCGTCAACTGTTAACGATGTTCGCTATCTGTTGAATAAGAACCAGTGTTTGTGTTAGCAGTACAGTACATATACCTGTACGTTACGACAGAAGTGTAGCGTGATTGTGGGTTTAGGAAAAGTTAACCAAGTTATCAACTAGATGTCGCTAGTTGATGCTAGTTGATACCGCCGATCAATAAGCGATTCAGAAGCTACATATTGTCAGCTTTGTCTGAATGTGAGGTAGCGAAGTTTTTATAACTTCTTCGCATAATTCGATCACTATTCCAACGATTTAAGATCGAATGTAGGCGTAGACAAAGAAAAAGATCTACAAATATTAAAACGCGAGTGGACCGCCCCGACATGGACGTTTCTGATGATAAGACAAACATCGAATTTCGTCTTGAACAAATTGATTGTGGCTAACGCTGTGTACCAAGTAGCACCGTCTTGCTGAAACCGAAGCTCTTCATGAAAGATCCGTTATCTGGATGTGTAATAAAGATCGCAAGAAAGCTACTTAACATCGAAATCAGGATAGCCAGTTCAGTGAGAAGAGAAAACTTCACATATAGAATAGTATAAACAGTACCATATTGATGCAATAGTGCGGTGCAGTGAAGTGGCAAAAGATAGTATCCCACCTCTCCCGCTCCTGGTCATAGTACTATTGCTTGAACTCAATCACTGCTGTTGCTGTATTACATTATCGTATGGCAAAGGCAATGACTGAGTGTATGTAACAGCCGACGGATAGCGGGGTGTGAGTGTAAATTTTGTCGGTGCACTGTTTCATATTATTGTAAGGGCATAACAGCTACAACAATTTAATTTGGTAAACCAACATCAGAATTCTCACTTCGCAGTCTTGATTAGCTTCGTGTTTGCATTTTGCATTTGCGCTCGGGAATTTATAATGAATATAACAAATATTTGCGGACTAAAAAGTAATCACTTTCCTGCGTACATCCACGTCTGTAAATACAGGCCAGGTATTTTGGCACTCATTGAAACATAGGTAGATACCCGTCCACACCTCTTAGATCACTCTGATCTGAAGCTACCTGGCTATGAACTAATGCCATTGGTCTTTTCTCACCGCGCTATCGCCATTTACGTGCTTAGTGACGCAGCTTACCAAACTCCACCCATTCTTGTTCCAGTCCGGAACTCAATTTCATGTGGTTAAAATTCGTGCTTCGTAAGCAAATTATCTACTACTGCTTTATTTATAGAAGTCCCAAACTGGACAGCAATTTGAACTTTAAAGAGTTCGATACGCTTTCTGACTCCATTCAAAGAATTGTATCCCTGAGTCCTCACAAATAGTTATTACGGGGGATTCCAAAATACACAACTCTGGTTGGCTTCGGAATTCTGGACAGACAAAACCCAAAAGTCTTTATGTTTTGAACTTTGCTGCGGAAAACAACTTAATCCAGCTGGTAAATGAGCCCACACGAATACCAGACGTTAATAGTCATACCGCCAACATCGTTGACTTGTTTTTAGCTTCTCACCCTGATAAGTACGAAGTTGATGTTCTAACCTCTTTTGGCTTGTTGGGCCACTGTGTCATACCAGTTAATTTCTCGTATACTGATCACAAAATCAGAGAAAAGATTCCTGAAAGAACCGTATAATAATAAGAGGAAATCAATTGAAACGGACTTAACAGCTCCTTTAGGAATTTTAACTGGTCGTTATGTTTCCTCGTTAACGAGGAAAAAAATGCTACAATGCCCCAAAGGTATTAAAAACTTTTGGTCGTTCCTCAAAAATATTAGAAATTCTGCCTCATCCTCCATTGCAACGCTCAATTATAATGACATTCCAGCGCTTTCCAGCCAGTTCAACACTTCCCAATTGTGTCATGTCTTCATCGACAATTGAGTGTGCCGAACCTCAATGGAATAAATAGTAGAAGAGTACTTAAAGATTATAATATACACAAGCCCGCTGATCTATATTGTATGTATATCTCCACTGCAACCACTGTATAAGCTTTTCCATCCATCGAACTCTTTAGGACTCTTTACCAGCAGATGAAAAACAGCTGTCCAGTCTGTCCCAAAAAAAGGCGAAGCTTCTTCACTCTCTTCTCTCCTGAAGGCCAATTGCACATACGTCCCTCATTCCCAAGGTCATAAAAAGGCCGATATATCATCAGCTGCTGAAATATCTCGAAATACGAAAACTTTTCAATGACCAGTAGTACTGTTTTCGTAGCATCAGGTCTACTAATTATTTGATGGCATATCTCACCGAAAAGTGAAACCAAAGTAAACAGCTATCCGCACATGATATTGCTATGGCATTTGACAAAAATGTCGAAAATACGTGTATTTGACGAATCTCTTCTTCAATGAATTAGAAATTACTTTTTGGAACGTACAAAGCAAGTTTCCTTGGATGGTTTCAAGTCTGATATCAACTAAATAAATGCTGGTATGCTCCAGGGCTCCATTCTGTCCCCGGCACTCTTTTTAAGTTTTATGAATGATCTCTTGTCTGTCACTTAATTCACTTATATACTCCTTTGCTGACGATACTACACTTTGCTTTTCATATTCGTTACCGAGCTCACGCCCCTGCTCTTTGGCTCTAGATCGAAAACGGCAAGGTACTCGTATATTAAATTCTGATATAAATAGCATTACTAAATAGGGAGCCATCAGAAGACTGGAATTTAATGCCGTATGCTGTCGCTAAAACGAAATTTAAACATGCAGCAGATATCCATGAATGGCACTTGCATTGTTGGAACCGAAAAATTGTCCATTCTCTGTATATGTGTTAATGACAACTCAAGTATGATTCAAAACCGTGCGATAAAATTTATTGGTGATGCTAAAACATATCACTCAGTCGATTGACACCCTCGAACACCTCCATGATGTTTCCTGTCTTGCCATCTTTTGTCGCTATTTTCACCAAGAGTGCTCCAGTGAAATGGCCAATAGCATTCCGCCCCTTCAAGCCTTTCACTGTAACACCCGTTTCACTATCAAAGCTCATCAGTATACCCTCAAGCCCACTTTTGGACGTACTCTGAAATATCGTGATTCGTTTCGAGGCAATACAACTCGCTTATGGAATGCCCAGCCAGTCGTTCGCAGATCTCCACAGAGAACAGACGTGTCTCGGCTTTTCGTAGTGAAAAAGATGACAATTCACTTTTTTTTCGTACAGACAATTGATCGCAGATTTATTAGTTGACTCGATAGCCAAGTGTGTAGCGGCGTCGGTCATTAAATCGTGGGACGCGAGTTCGATTCCAAGCCAAACATGAAACTTTTTTTTTTTAGTTGTCACAAATTGTGTAAATAAATATAGTGTTATCAAAACAAAACCGTTCAGGAAATCACGTGATGGATGCTGGAGAGCGTTCAGCTCTTCCCATAACGGGAGTTGTAGAAGGCAACAATGGTGTTGCCGGTGCCGTGGCGAAACCAGGTGGGAGAAACGGAGTCTGCCGTTCTTCCTGGTGCAGCTCAATCCCGAAAGCCGTCTGGATAGTCTAATGAGTATCAATGTTCTAGACTACCAGGTGGTTCACTGGGAAAAACAAAAAGGAGCGAAGGTGTTATACTATGCGTTCGCTGCCAAAGGTTCGGGCACACCGCGTCGAACTGCCAACTGCAGCCTCGATGCGTGAAGTGCGCCAAGAACCGCAGTTCCGAGGAGTGTGCTCTGGGTAGGGACGCAACATCCGATAGGACGCAGCTCTCGTGCGTGTCATGTCGGAACGTGGGACACGCCGCAAACTATCGGGGATGTCCTAAGTTCGCTGACATTAAGTAAGCAAAACTGGCTCGGCAGCAGAAGGTGGAGGTCAAAAGTTCACCTGTTAAGTTTCAAACACCAGCCGTTACGTCCCAAATTTCCTACGCCCAAATGACGTCAGGTAGGGACAACAAGCGACTGTTGCTTCTCAGGCGCCAATGTCGAGAACAACGGAAGCTACACCTAACATGCTGGCCATCTTTCTCCCAATCCAAGGGTAGATGGGACCAGATCTACGCGCTGCTGCCGGGCCTAACGCAACACATGTCGTAATGGGTACGCACATGGTGGAGCAAACGTTGAAGGTCCTTGCGGTGAATGTTAATTCACTGATTAGGATCGAACGAAGAGCCGCGATGATTAAATTGCTACAAGACCAAACTCCTGATATGCTTTTCGCTAGCGAAACCAAGCCAACCGATAAGCACAAACTGGAGTACAATAATTATATTGTTAGAAGAAGAAACCGACACAGATCCAAACGTGGAGGCGGTGTCGCGATCTTCATTAAAGAAGGTATAAAATTTCACGGAGTGTACAAGGGTGTGCTGCGCAGGTTCCGGGTGTTGGAGGCAGTCGTCATTTACATACCGTTCCACAGTGGAAAGCGGCTGTACTTGGCCTCTGTTTATGCACTTGGGGCTTCACAATCCACGCTATTCATTACAGAGCTCGACACGCTTTTTCGACTTCTGAGGCTGGAATCGGGGGAGAATTATTTTATAGTCGGCGAGAATTATTTCAACGCTAGACACAGAGATTGGGGAAATAATTTGCCAAATACTAGAGGGTGGGGTCAGCACGATGTCATGTACAGACTCGGTCTTAAAGCGATGGATAACCCGTCGTTTTCCAGATGCGTGTCTTATTTGGATCTACTGCTGTACGACGAACGCATACGACTGACCAACGCTAAACTGTCTGCGCACATTCGTGTATGACAGTGACCATTGCGGTTTTAGCACCGAAATTACAGTTCCCAACGAAACTGCGGAATTTTAGGAGTTTGTCCAAAGATATTCTAACAACTACAGTAAGACTCGATGGACACACTTCTCCGCAACGTTGAAAAGAACACTCTCCTCGAACACGCTACACCCACCGTCCAATAGGAATTTGTCAAACGAGGAGATCGACAATTACCTAAAACAAATGCACGAGACAATTGAACAAACTATGGACACTACAACACTGCGGTATAAACGTACAACTAACAAAGACCTGTTCCGCAATCCTACTATTGACGCACTGCACCGACAGAAGAGTAGACTTCTGACAAGATTCAAAAACTTGTACAGACAGTTAACTGACAGACAAGACCCGGAGATTAGGACACTGAAGTCGTCAATTAGAAATGTGCAAACGGTAATAAAAGAGAATTACAGAATTTCTGTAAGTTTGTATTGGAACAACAAGGTTCGGGCTATTAACATCAGCAACCCGAATAAGTTCCCGCAAATAAATAAACTACTCGTATTTCGGAGAAAAATCAAAACGACCTTCAGTGTCTTAAAATAGCCCGGACAACAGACAACGAACGGTTGCTGACAATAGCAGGTATTGATCCAAATGAGGCCGCTGATGATGACGACTTGTGATCGAGGATCCACAGGAGAAAGTCGAGGCTATAGGGGCGACTTTCCAGGAAATATACAAGGCCAGTGATACCATTGGCACTAATTATGACCTGGACAATCGCGTCTTGGTGGACAACTGCTACATTCGAAATGAAGTAGAGAATTGACAATCCAATGGCTCTGGTTTCAATCGGTTTAGCGACGAAAATATGGCAAATAATGTTATTGCCAGAGAGGGTGACCTACCCCCGTTCATTTCCAAGGAAGGACTCCGTGAGATCTTCGACACAATCAGAGTTAAGAAATTAGTGGGGACCGATATTATTCCGAACATCGTGCTTCGACATCTTCCTCTAGAAGCGGTGGACATTTACACCACCCTGTTTAATAATGCAATGAATAATGCACATTATCCAGCGCATTGGAAAACAGCGGTGGTTCAACCTATCCCCAAAAAGGGGAAGGATATATCCAAGCCGGCGAATCTCCGGTCGATAAGTCTCCTTCCGAATATCAGTAAGGTTTTTGAAAAAGTAATCAATAGAGCTCTGTCTAGGTGGGTTGAAGACAAACATATAGTTCCGGATAATCAATTCGGTTTTAAGGCGGGACATGATACTCGTATCTCACATGCCGGGTCTAAACTGGTGTCCGATATCCAATGGAATAAAGGCAAAAAACAATGTACTGGTGCCTGCCTTGTTGACTTGGAGAAGGCCTTCGACACCGTATGGTTAGAGGGTCTTTTCTATGAGCTGACTAGGCTGGGGATCAGTAAACCAATCTTGAACATTCTTTATAATATGCTAACCAACAGACAGTTCATCGTGAAAAATGGTGATGTGACTTCTGTTGGAATATATCAAATTAAAAATGGTCTTCAGCAAGGCGCGGTCAATTCGCCGATCCTATTTAACATTTATACAAGCGACTTGATAGGTTCACTTCCCCATACTATTGCGTACGCAGACGATTTGGTAGTGTACAGAACAGGTCCAAAAATCGAGGTCATTAATACTCTCTTACAGCGTGACTTCGATAAGATAAGACGATTTTGCGATGACTGGAAGTTGAAAATGAACTTTCAGAGGTCGGAAACCATTCTCTTTAGGACGCCGTTGTCTGGAGCCTCTAGGGATACCAGAAAAAATTGGCGAAAGTTCTCGATCATTGGACAACACGGACAGCCTCTTTCCTGTCGAAATGTGGTCAGATACCTTGGGATTTGCCTAGATCAGTTTCTGTATTTTAACAAAAGTGTAGATGCTGCTCTGGGCAGAGCTAAAGGCGCTTTTGCCCTTACAAAAAGACTGTTTTATAGCAGCCAACTCGATGCGAGGGTAAAGGTAATCTGCTACATGTCCCTTATCAGGCCCATGCTGGTATTTGGTTGTCCCATGTGGTTCAATGTACGAGCAAGCTTAATGGAAAGGATTCGGGTATTTGAGAGGGCTTGCCTTCGCTTGTACAGAACACCAGAGTCGGAGTACAAAAATTTGTATCCTAACGAGGTCCTTTACAACAGGGCGAACCTGATACGATTGGACAACTTCGTAATTAAACTGACTCGAAGTCATATTGCAAGAGCAATTACCTCGACGAATAACCTGATATCTGGGGCTTACAACCCCAATTACCTTTACCACGAGAGTATGCGCTCTGACGGCTTCGTCCCGCCGGAAGCATTCCTCTACCTGGATCAGGTAGGGTTACGAGATCGGACTATATAGTAACATCGCGCAATAATAATGTATGGAAAGTCAACGTCAAGGACGCTGACAACTATCGCATTCTTTCTCGCAAGTTAAGCGTCGAAAAAATCCAATGGTTCACATACGAGAACAAGTGCGAAAGACCTATTCGTGTCGTCGCCAGAGGACTGCATCCGTCTTGCCCAAAAGAAGATATCGTAAGTGATTTAAAAAACAAGGGTTTTAAAATCATTGATGTCGTCAACATCGAAAAGCGAGAGAAAGAAAATATTGAAGGAAAGGATATGACAGTTAAACGTAGCCTTCCCCTCTTTATGTTAACCTTTGAGAACACTGAAAATACCCAAAAAATATACGATATTAAGTCAATCCTCAACATTATTGTTAAAATTGAGCCTCGACGCAAAAACTCGAAACTGATCCCGCAGTGTAAGCGATGCCAGGAATTTAACCATACGCAAGCTTACTGCCAAAAAGAGCCTCGGTGCGTAAAATGCGCAGGTAAACACCTGTCCAAAGAATGCAACGTAAGCAAACAAACCCCTCCGACTTGTGTTAACTGCAGGGGTAAACACGTAGCAAATTTCCGCGGCTGTGAAGTAGCAAAGGAGTTGCAAAATAGACGTGACAAGTTGTTTAAGCCACAAAAAGAGAATCCTAAAACTAAAGAAAAAACATCGGGATCTGCTCAAAATATCGTTAAAAACGCCAAGGCGAAAGTGATTGATTCCAGTGTTGAAAAGAATGCATCGGAAAAACGTACATACGGTGAAGCTACCAAGCTAAAGGCAAAAGATTCCGGAGATCCTGCTTCCCAAGTATTTTCCGTTATTCTCGCGCAGCTTGAGCAGCAAAACAAAATCAATGAACTTATTTTAGATAAGCTAAAGAAGTTTGAAAATAGGTTCAATAAAAAACGTCCTTCGCCTAAAAAATGAAAAGGGAAAAATTAAACGTACTCACCTGGAATGCAAACGGAATCTTAGAAAAACTTTATGAACTTGAGTTATTCCTAAGGAAAAACGACATTGACGTTTGTTTGATTTCCGAAACCCACTTGAAAAATGGGTCATCTGCAAAAATTAGAGGTTTTAAAGATTACTACGCGTATCACCCTTCGGGAAACGCGAGAGGCGGATCCTCTGTATACATTAAAGAGTCTCTTGAGCACAACGAAGATATAAAAGTAGAGCTCGAGTCTGTACAACTAATTGCGGTGCGCGTAAAATTGGTACGGAACTCCTTTACTATTTCAGCCATCTACTGTCCTCCACGATTTACGGCTTCAAAACATATATTTAAAAATATATTCAATTCTCTTGGATCGGCGTTTATGATTGGCGGTGATTTCAATGCCAAACACACTTTTTGGGGATCAAGATGTGTCTCCCAAAAGGGTAATATACTCTATAAAGCATGTATGGAACACAATTGTGACTTCTATTCAACGGGCAAGCCGACTTATTGGCCAACAGATACAACGAAAATACCCGATCTTGTCGATTTCTTCGTTGTTAAAGGAATTCGTAACTCGGATATAACGTTGATGAAAGCTTCGATATTTCCTCCGATCATTCTCCAGTCATACTGACAATGAACGACACGTTTATTAAAAAACAAGGACCATTAAGACTAACTGGACGAAATACTAATTGGGAAGGATTCAGAAATGAGATTAATAATAACCTAGAACTAGACGTTTCACTTAAAGCAGCACTTCAACTCGAAATCGAAGTGGATTCTTTCGTTGAAATAGTCCAATGTGCTGCGTGGAACAATACACCTTGTCAACGAAAAAGCACGGCTAAACGTAACTTAAACTACCCGCCTGAGGTAAAAGATATGATAAGAGAAAAAAGAAAAGCTCGCAAAAGATGGCAAACAACTCGAGCGCCGCAGGATAAAACACGCCTAAACAGGCTCTGTAATCTGATCAAGGAGACTCTTAAAAGTTACAGAAATTCCGAAGTAAATACATATGTTCAAAACCTGACGGCAGGAAAAGAAACAAATTACTCGCTTTGGAAAGCTTTAAAATGCTTAAAAAGGGCGAAAATCTCCGCGCCACCAATCAAGGTCGGCAATAACGAATGGGCTAAGGGGGATAAGGAAAAAGCGGAGGTTTTTGCCGACTATCTTGAAGAAATTTTCAAGCCCTCCGACGGCCCAACACTGGTACCCGGCACCAGTTCTTTAGAAATAGCATATAGTAATTTTGTAATGACAAATGCAACTCTTGCTGAAATTAAAACTGTAATAAGGAAATTAAAACCAAAGAAGGCTCCGGGGTATGACCTTATTACCGGAGAAGTTCTGAAAATGCTACCTCAAAAAGCACTTATAAAGCTTTTACACATTATTAACGCGGCTCTGAGGCTTGAATACGTGCCAAGTCAGTGGAAAGTTGCTGAAGTCATTATGGTACTAAAACCAGGAAAACCTCCAAACGATAAAAAATCATACAGACCCATTTCTCTTCTACCGATCCTGTCGAAAATCTTTGAGAGGATTTTCCTAAAACGTCTTCTCCCAATTATCGAAAACCAAAATCTTATTCCCAACCATCAATTTGGATTTCGGACTAAGCATTCAACAATTGATCAGGTGCATAGAATTAGTGATGTAATTGAAAAATCCCTGGAAGAAAAAAAGATTTGTTCGAGCGTATTTCTTGACGTCTCACAAGCTTTTGATAAAGTATGGCATGAAGGTTTGAAGTTCAAACTGCGACGAATTTTGCCATTAAAGCTTTATAATATATTGACAAGCTATTTTGAAAATAGAATTTTTCGCGTTCGATACGGAAATGATGTTTCGAAATTTAAAGATATCCTAGCCGGAGTACCGCAGGGAAGCGTACTGGGCCCACTTTTGTACCTTTTATATACAAGAGATATACCACACGTCGAGGATACTGTTCTCGCTACTTTTGCTGACGACACCGCTATCTTAGCGGTTGGAGAATCAATAGAAGACTCAACGGCGAAACTTCAGACTGCTTTAAATAAAGTCTACGAGTGGACAAAGATCTGGCGAATTACCCTTAATGAGACAAAATCTGTACATGTTGACTTCACCTACAGAAAGATAAATCACTTGCCCATTTCTATAAACTCGGTGTCTATCCCCTTTGCAAACTAAGCTAAGTATTTGGGAATGACACTTGACGCGAAGCTTAAATGGAAAACGCATGTTAAAAAGAAACGAAAAGAACTAGAGGCCAAATACAAAGAAATGTACTGGCTACTTGGTAAATATTCCAAGCTACGCTTAGAAAACAAGCTGCTTCTTTATAAGCAAGTGCTAAAGCCGATGTGGACCTATGGTATACAACTCTGGGGTTGTACTAAGAAATCAAATATAAATATAATACAAACTTTTGAAACTAAAGTGCTACGACAATTTGTGCGTGCCCCATGGTTTATAAGAAATAATGACCTGCATCGAGACCTCGGAGTTCCTTTCGTGGAAGATGAAGTTAGGAACTGCGCACGAAAACATAAAGTCCGGTTAAGCGGCCATATCAACAATACAGTCCTAGAAATCTTGGATGAACGAAACATACTACGCCGTCTTCAACGAACTAAACCGTTGGACCTTGCGCGATAAATTGAAACCGCATTAAGAAAGCGGAATATGTAGAGTCTTCCATTGGAAAGTGTCCTACCAATCGTGATTAACTTATGAAATAAAAACTGCTTGATAAGTTCTACTTAGTTGCGGTATTAAAATTAACAACGAAGGGTGGTGTTTTTAGTGAGTAAGAATCTCACACTACTATGAGCACTACTATGATGGAAGATTTTCACCTGCCCTCGCCGGGGAAAAAAAAAAAAAAAAAAAAACAGGTAGGGTTGATTCAGGATAGTTCAGCGGTCCCGTTAATCTTCCATGTCGCTCGGTCAGCTGGGGAGAGGCGACTCAACTACAACAGAGACGTCGCACACGGCAGTGTTGGATTGTCCCAGGTTCAGTAGGGCGGTGGGGAATAGCGATACAATTTCTGGTGGTTGAATGATGGAGAAGATGTTTCGTCGTCGTTTCCGTCAATTACGGACCAGCCTACTAATGAGGCAGGGCTTATCAATATATTTGCTTTGTAAATAGCTATGGCCAGCTTACATAGGTTTAGGTTTGCATTTAAGTAATATATACATGTGTTAGTGTATCCAAAGATATATACTAATATATGTATATAATTGTTTATAATGCCTATGTGTTTATTGTGTATGTAGGTTAGGTAGGCTAAGGTTGATTTTAAGTTAGATATTAAGTTTTTATAAAAAATAAAAAATTGTCCATATGCTAAGTTTTTTGTTTACGAATTGTTTTTTCTTAGCTTTAAGTATACAAAATAAACATTTATAAATAAAATGTAAATAAAGTCGAAATACATAGATATAAGAATTTAGAGTAGCTTAGAGTGCCTGTGTGGGGCCAGTAAGTTAGTATAAGATTGTTAACTAATTTTAAGCTAGCGTTTAAGCATTTTTTGTTAGTATGTAAGAGTTAGTGATTAAGAAAATAAAATGCGTTTAAAACTAAACTTAACTAACTGGAATGCCCAGCCGACCTCTGATCTCTTTATTTCTTAGTCATGATAACTCTTCCAAAAATGTAAGATGAACGTTCATCGGTATTTCTGTTTCATTATTCTCTAACCTGTCCTTCGCCTCCGCTTTGCGCAAATATTTTAAAAATACGAAAAATCTCTTGAGCGCGCGCCAATTATATAAAAAAAATTGTTTTCTAAAATGTGTTCACTTGCTTCTATTCCTCCCTTTCAACAATATAGAAGTCTCACTTCTTCGGTTAACTAAATTTTGGTCATTGAAATATTCAAGCTTATTTGTTAGGACAGATTCTGAATCAGGTAAGGCATTTGGGATTATCGGCATTCCACAAGTCCTTTAAACGGTTTGCTGCTATTAGCTGCTATAAGTTCAATAGGTAGTTCTTTTTAAAGAATACGCGTTTCTATCTATCGTATTTTCGTGATAGCAGTAACATTTATCTTGAAGGATGTTGGGTTACATTTCTGAAAATGTTGAGGTTCAATACATTAGAATTATGTCCGCAGATGAAGACCGTAATTCGATTTGTCGTTCACCACCAAACTGTGTAAAAATTTAGTCTAACATTCAATCTGTATGATTGTATCTACAATAAATTCAAGTAAAGCTCCTTGCAGAAGTACACATTAAAATAAATCGCACCATCTTCAATCCTCAAGCCCCGAATGGATATTAAAATATCCTAGAACAATTTTTCTTTAAAAATTTTTTCTTCTTACTTTTTCTGCATGCTTTGTGCTTTGGTGTTTTTGTCAACGGTAAGCTGAAGAATGTGGATACGTACTGGAGTGGAATTAAGTGACGATGATTCGTATGTATAATGAAGGTTGGCTCTTTTTTTGTGTGTTGAAACCACCCGCCCGTTCCATTTATTCGTTTTTGCATAGTTTTCTATGGTGGCTGCAGGATGAAAAATGAGAAAAGAGTGGAAAAATATGGAGGATATGGCCAGCGCAGCAGGGGTGCACCTGTCCAGGATACGTCAATATGAGTGAAGCCGTAATCCCTTTTGTCCGCTGCAAACAATGTTGAACGGATTATTTTTGGGTTTGAGATGAATTTTATTTTGTTTGTGGGAAAAGATTGTGTGCTTGGGTATTGACGTTACAAAAACAGGAAGTATAGTATAGTATAGAAAGGACAGCCATGACAGGTCGATGTGGAAGTCGTTTCCAAGTAATGACTTTGAAGTGGCAGTGGATCAGATGATGGCAAAAGAGGAGATGAACCACGAAAACAATGATGTAGTGAATGGCTTTTCAATCGATCTGGGAGTATTTGCACGAATATCTATCCAATTGAAGGTATCCCTACTCCTGGATGCAATTTAGTTCTTATCGACCGCTGGTTAACTGAATGAATTTCATAGTCCATGATTTCGAAAACGAAAACAGCATCTGCCATACGTTTGCGGGGCGTATTTAGGTTCTGCAACTGGTATCATAAAATGTGGGATGTTGGCAGAGGTCATGATGCGTGTTGACAACAAACCTGGAAGGACATCTATACTTGTATTCGTATGTACATCAGTTCCATGGCTTTATGTGAATGCTCTTTCTACGAATTTGAGATATCAATGGCATAATGGCTGTTGTTGTCGTTAAGAATGAAACCGGAATCGAATTTAACATTTTCAATTTTGGCTTTCGTATCCGTACTTCTATCAGAAGATAGGTCGGTGTTGGTCGTCATGCTACTGAACTTAAGTTTGGTGTCAAAACTAAATAATGTAATTTCAGGAAATTGTTGGAAATATTTTACTGATTTGACTTGATTTTTGTTCACTAAGTAAGAAGAGGATTTAAATAATTTCAAGGCTTTTGTGAGTGTCCAAGAATATTTAAAAAAATAAGAAATCTTTGTACCCAATAAGTTGATATCGCTTGAACTTTTATATTATCCTGTTGAATTGAATTGGGTAAAGATGAAATCCAGAATAAGACACTTCGGTTTATATAAATTGGGAGACAATCTTGCAGCCGAATACTATGCTTAAAAGTCCGATTGCTGACCTAGGTACTAACCCAAATGTTCATAGCTCTTTCCATTTAGATGAATCCTGCTGCCCCGTCTATGACACACACTGTAGATAAAATAAGGTCGTCAGAAGTCACTCGGATTCAAACCGATGAGGCTCACGTAGCCCCACTTGCTTTTTTGCGTTTTATGTACATACATATGTATGTATGTGTGTATAATATGTACTACGAGGGAAATAGTAATAAAGCTTCTAACATTTCTTCCGCTGATTGTTTTCTGGAGCAAGATGCTCAGCCTCGAGAAAAAGACTCTGCTACTGGATTTTTTACTCACAACGGAACTCCTCTACGATGTTCTGAATTAAAAGGAATACCTATGACCTAACTGATCCTATAAAGATTAATTGTGGAAGCGAACCAAACAAAAAAAAAACAATATAAATCTATTGCATAATGTTTTAAAAGACAGTTTTAGCTGACAGGAGACTGAATTTCTTACAGATCGAAGAAGATAGAATCGATAGAGATGTTGTAGAGTGTGTTTCCCAAGTAGGTATGTAGGTAAGAGTGGCTGTTGGAAATACCAACCCTCTTAGGCCTTTTGGCCCATTGTGATGCCACGTGGATCTATGTTCCTCTTACTAATGGAACAAGTTTGAGCTTATGATAAAACGTAGGAAACGGTTAACGTCTATATTTTCTAGATCGTTTAGGTCGTTGTAGAAGAAAGCTCCTAGATGAAGCTTTATTCTCTGCGAGAGAGTTGGACATGTACAGAGTAGGTTTTTATATTGCTTTAAAATAAATCAATTGCCATGATGCTAAAAATGATTAAAATTTACGGTACCATGTCAAATCTACCAATTACAACTATAACTAAAATATAATTGCTAAGAAGTTATAGGCACCTGCCTGACAGTTGCTGGCATTCCCTTAGCGGAGCGACGAAGTCGCGTCTAAACCCTGCGGAGAAAAGGGTGAAATCCTGTTAGAGAGCGAAGCGAGCCACCTTCTTCAAACTCTGAATTCGGCTTTATTTCACAAGCAATGGTCGGCGTTATTTCACTTTGTCATTGAGAAACTACGCCGAATTCCTAAATTCGGCTTTATTTCGCTTTTTGGCTTTTTTTTTTTTTTGGAAAACAGCAGCTTGTTTATACCGGAATTTTAAATATTTTTCGAAAAATATATTGTTGAAAATGGAGTAACAACTAATTGAATTTGGGCGGAATAGTAATTGACAATAAAAACTATAACAATTTGTAAATAAAAAATTTAAATTTAATACAGTGAAATGTTACATTTTACTGCACGTGTGTGTCTCATGTTCGTTACTGCACACAGTAATGCATGCAGTACTATTGCGTATCTGTTTGAGGCATAAGTCTACAGTAGAACTTTCAGTTTATTTCTCGAAATTCACTTGCCAGATCCAAACTGGATTACAGCCAGATTTCATTCTGTTCCTGTACGGAACCATAGGCGTGAAAAACTCGTCAATGTTTTTGGATGTTTTACAAGCTATTTGAAAGACAGAGTGTTTGTGTTATTGTCTTACTATTTGTTAATATAATTTAAAATGCGTCATCTACTATCTGCTGTCGATATTTTAGAGATGATTTTATGTAGTTCCAATTTTGGCCGCTTAAGACTGTAATTACTACTGTTGATAATGCGTGTTTTTCCCAGTGTGCTCTTCAAATCGCCTTTAAAATTAGGCATAATCCAATAAAGTCATGTACATGTTCAATAGCTCGTAGAATACACAAATAACATTCCGCTTACTCATTCCGGTTGGTTATATGCGGCCTGTAGGTTAACTGCAAAAAGTCTCCTTTGATATTGAATATCATCGAGATTCTACATTCGTTATTTTGGTCGTGGAAGTAATATTTATCTCCTAGTTCGTAGTGCAGTACAATACGAGTAGTGGGTTAGCTTTTATTCTTAACGCAGGTGGATAGATCAACCTTCGCCAACAGGTCTTGTACTTCTTCTATCCCTCCTATTGCGTTGATTTTATTAGTTAGATGTTATATACGCTGCATAATCTAGAACATTCATTAAAAGAGCTTACGGTGTATATGATAGTTTGCAATGATGTATAGAAGGCGTTGGCTCGGAGATGACATTAATTTTAAAATGCACAGGAAGTGGAGTCTTAGTGGCAGTCCGGTTTCCAAGAAAGGCATATACTTAATTTGGTGTATTTTTTGTTAATTTGAGGACATTTTCGATGAAGTGTCTCAACAATTTTTCAACTTCTTCATACTGGTAGATACCCCACACTTGAGTAGCATAGTACATGATCGATCTCACTACCGTTTCATAGATTTTATATTTTGTGCTTAAAGCAATGTTTTTTTCTTCAACGTATGCCTCTCCAAATACAATTTATTCCTCATTTTGCCTCGTTTCATTTTACTTGCCGATGCTTCTTAAAGGTCAGACATGATGTTATAATGACTCCGAGATATTTGTACTCCTTTACTTTCTCTAATTCTTCTCCTTGCCAGATCCATCCTTGCATATTGCCCAAAACCGTTCTGGAAAATGTGTATCCACTTGCCCGAGTATATTCCACAAACTGCAGTATTGTTCCTATTTGTTGATCAGCATCATGGTTGGCATTTCCGATAAAATGATTATGTTATAAGCGTATATACGTAGTTTTATTTTTACTTCATCGAGATCAATTTCCCCTGACTTGAAATCTGGTACGTATTCCAAGAACAACGAAAATAGTAGGGCGCTCATGAGGCATCGCTGTTTAATACCTGTTTGCGAATAAAAGCAATTTGATTTTGTATAACCTTAAGTACTTTCGTTGGCACTCCCATATTATTAAACTTATAGAAAAGTGATCCTCTGTCAATGGAATCAAAAGCCGACTTGAAGTCGACGAAGAATGTCTATAGTTTTTTGCACTTGTCGAGATAAGTCTTAGCAACACAGGTCAATGTGAAGACCTGTGGAATAGTTTGTTTTCTGAACCCAGCTTAAAACTCATTGAGTAGTCGATTTATCTGTACCCAGGTGGTTAGCCGATCCAAGATGGTTCCGGTGAAAATGTTCATTACTGAGTTTGGGAATTCTATGCGTTTGTAAATACTAGGATTAATGCGATCTCCTTTGTTGAAGAGTGGGAAAATTATATGTGGGAAGACTGTGGGTGGCCGTGGCTCAAATGGTAGTGGACTGGCTTCTAAATTGGAAGGTTCGGTGTTCGAATCCGAGGCTTGCCCGAAAGGCATATTCATTTTTTCAGTTAACGAAAATCAAGTAAGATGAGTAGTTGACTAGAAATCAACAACCAGCTAACTTCCACTAAGAATTTAGTCTCCCCATTAAATTTTGTATGGCTCCCATGGAGTGAAATAACCACTGAGCCCAAACATATTTCTTTCTCTCTCTACCCCATTTTCCAAAAAAATTAGCAAGTGCTCAGGCACTTTAAGTGTATTCATACCCACTTGAGTGTTAAGTCCTTTAAAAAAAAAATATACAACCGTAAATTTTTCCATGCTTTTTGGATTGTTGATAATTATGTACATGGTTTAGCTGTTTTTCTTGTTAAACATAAATAGGTGAAAGCTTTTCTCCATGTATATATCAGATCAGATATATCAGATCCGCGAATGGAATTAATCTCAGACTCACGTGCAGCACTGAGATTCTGGTCAGGAATTTGTACCTAGAGGCAAAATGCTCCCTCCATTGAACTTTTGGTAGTAATTACGTCTGTGCGGTGGTTGGTTCCGAATGGGAATTAATACTTTTGAAACTTCGGTTTATTATTTTTAGCCCAATCCATTCGCGCCTTCTGAAGAAAGCAAGAAAAATAGAAGAAGTTAATTTGGGTTTCGAATAGTGGTTTTTACAAAGACTTTTGTGAAGAGATCGAAACACCAACAGACTACTCAAAGCCCTCAAAAGGGGGAGTTCTCCAAACTAGAATCACTCAGATATACCTGATGATACCTTCACTTCACTTCCTGGGCAAGCTAATCACAATATTATGATAGCTCACAACCAACCGCTATTAACGAAAGTAAAGAGTAACACAACACGTTGTGGTGGCGGATGAGGCAATCAATCTTTTAATGGATTCAAGTTGCCACCTATGCTATCCAGTTATGCGACAAAAAAATAACAGACCAGCTGTTGGTAAATCTGAAGAGAATTTTTACTGCAAAAGTAGCAGCTATACTTACCAAAACCTTGGCGAACCGGAAATAGCAAAATATAACATGACTACTACAACACTCTCCAAGAACTTCAAACCTACGAATATTATACTAAACTCCTTCATGTTAAAGGACACGGAGAGCATGGTCGTGCTTCTTGTGCTGAAGAAGATTCCGGGAGACTGCGCTTTAAAATTTGTTGGGAAGAATTGAAGCCGCAATCGAGAATAAGGAATACGCTCTATGCATTTTCATCGACATTGAAGAGCTCTCGACGCCACATTTAACGGCATAAGTAACTCGGCCAAACAACATGGCGTAAACAAAACTAATAGTTTTTTGGATAAAGGCAATGCAGTGAATATGGCAATAATTGTGGATGCTTTTGGTGGTGCGAGTAAAAAAAATATTAGTCGATTCACTACTAAACACTCTCGAAAGCTCTTACCTTTGTGCTCACACATATGTAGAAGATTTGTTTATTCTAAAGCACAGGCGGCCTAAATGTTCACAACAATTGATGCACAATGAAATGACCTTTCAATCGATCATCTCAAAACTGAGATTTTTCATTCCACAAGAAGGAGGTGGTGAGACTTATCTAGTGTTCGTCGCCGATGAACTTACTACACAAATCCCAGAGGAGAGATTTCCAGGACTTGAACCACCTTCATTAGGAGTGCCTGCGCTATTGGTTAGGGCTTTAAGTGAGAGTTGGGTTTCATACGAGCATAAGTGTACACGGCTTGGCTCTCTAGGTTCTCGACAGATAAAACGAATGCTGACCGACAGCTCCAAGAAATCCACGACTTTCCCGCTGTCTCTTGGTAGAAAAAACTGGGGTCGGGAAGGGGCAGTACACAGTGACACACGAAGTGTTGAAAACAATGCGGATCATTACCTCTGTGAGTATTCGACTTTTGCTAGCATCAGCCTGGGGGTACTCGTCGCTGATGTATTGGGTGTGTAGACCATTTCTAACTGAACCCTTTACCCCTCTTTCTATGAATTGCACTGAAATTTCAGTAAAAGGAACGTATAAGTTTAATATGTTCCCCCGTAATATCTAAACAATTTTTTGGTTAGACCGTAGTTCTATAGAATACCTCTATAAGAAAGTTCACCAAAAACTCGTGCCAATAGGCACAACTATCCAGCAATGGAAGTGACAAAGATAAATGGTATAGTATGACGGAAATTAAGGAAGTCATGATAGGGACTACCGATTTTTGCTTAGGACCCACATGAGGAGAACAAAAATAAGTGTGACAGTAATTCAAAAGGATAAAAATAGTCTGAGAACATGCTACTACGAGTACTAGTCTCACGACTGTTGACTATCTTCCACATATTTCGAATTTTCCCACTTTTCTTTTATTCAGAGCAAAATTGTAACAGGATGAGGAATATTCTTTAAAAAAAAATTTGCAATTAGCTTTACCTAATGTTAATAAAAAAAGTTAGCTGGTTATTTCAAAGTCTGTACCCAAATGCTTTCATACCAAGCATAATTGCTTACGCGTTTTCTGATTTTAGTTTCCGGTATCATCCTGTGAACTAGTAAATTTTACTCTTAAACTACTTTAGTAAGTAAAAAGAGGAAATCTTGCAATAAACACATTTGCGCTACTCGTGTATGATGAAAATCCCTTTTCATCCTTAGATATGCAGAAAGAACAACAAATGTGTATAATACATATATACGAGGTTTCACAATCTAAAATGTAATCGCACGTCAACTTTGCTGCTGAATACATTTGGTTTGCTTTTTTTTCTACAAAAAAAGAGAAAAAATCCTGCAACTCCACACTAAGTTCAAATAGCGCCTTAAGTAGCTCAACTGAACTATGCTCCGTGATTTTCATAGAAATCCTCTCAAATAAGAACTCAGTAAACGATTTAAAATACATAGATACGAGTATATGAGATTGCCTGGGGATCCTGGTCTTCCTAGGGCTCTTTGGATTCCCGGGGATACTTTGAAGCTTCTATGTGGACCTTTGGGGGTATTCATTCACACAAGAGTCACTTCAAATAAGTGTTCTCATTGTGTTGTTTAAACATTCTGAGGACTACAAAAATGTTTCACTTGGATGGTGTTTTCTTACTTCTTCCAGTCTTGCCACTTAACCTTCTATGCTGCCTCTATTTCAGTAAAATGAATACGCCGTCACTCAGCAGAGAACATAGAAGGTACAGACTTTCCTGGTTGCAGAAGGATAATCATCTTTTCTTTCAGCTTAGCCATGCAAGCTATTAAAAGCTCATTTTCTATAAATAATTCCCCAGGTGCCCATATAGATGGATGGTACTCATTTAACAGCATAAATGACACGTGGAATGGGGATGTCACTATGAGCTGTGTTAGATGATATTTTTGATTGAATAGGAACAGGTGAAGTCGGGCGCAACTACTAGATAAAATTGTCAAGTTGCTGCACATGAGGGTGGCACAAGAAAAGAAACTTGTTGGTTGGTTACGTTAGATAGTGTAACACGGAAGTGAATGGTAAAAGGGTCATCCTATTGATGAAAATCTTCTTAAAGAACCACTGAACTGAATTGGCTTTTAATCGGACGGATAAGGAAAGGTAAGCCAACCATAAAACAGGGAAGGTGGTAGAAATTGTGCTTGTAATGGGATTTAATAGCTATCGATGACCCTATTTTAAAACTTACGTTCGTGGTGAAATAAATATATGAAACCCAAATAATTATTTACAAACAAATTTATAATAAAAAAAAGCGCATGCTAAATGCCATTATAACAGCAGCAGTGACAGTGGCTAGCTGGAAATTTGATACTCTCTGTAACTCGCTCGAAAATCACTTCTCATATGACCAGATCGTAGTTATGTTCTTCTTCCACTTGCAGATAAACTAAGTAATACAATCTGCCGTTAATTGTGGATACGGATGAATCTATTTAATACACTGTTTCGTCTTTTAAGTAATGAAACACACTCAGTACCGTTGAAATATATCTAACTATGCTGTTAAAAGTAATAAATTAGCTGTTGCTAACTCTGAATAAAAGTCTTAAGCAGAGGTTTTTGTGGTATGCTTTACAGTCATCTAGGTAATCTGATCAGAACCGGCTCGGAACCAGCTCACATCATTGAAGCTACAAGTAAGCTGTGTAACATAAGCCCCAGTAGGTTGGATTTGGGCATCATGGTGTTGGTTCCTTCCAGTTATTCTACAAAAAGTATAGATCAATAGTTCGCCAATCGATACAATGCGTCGATTACCGGATTACGTAAGATATGTGCTTATCGGAGGCCCAAAACAAAATGAAGGACTACTTCTTGCTGGAGCTGAAGTCTGATCAAGTGCCGCAAAGGTTATACGTGCTAGGAGTCAAAGTTGTGCAGGATGTAAAGAGACCTCGTTGGATCACCATTTGATAAAACTTTGTGATGAGTTGGCTTTAAGGATTGTCTAATCACTATGCGAGCGGAAGTATTCCAAGTTCGCGAAGGGATGGAATCTGGGATATAGGTTGGCCGCGCGGAAGATAAAGTCGAGGGGGAGATTGATTGCACTTGCGTGACAAAATCATAGATAGACATTTGCATACATTAAGCTCTAAGCAATTTTTTAGACACCAAGTGAAAAACCTCTCAAGATTTTGGATAACTTGGTGTCGTCAGAGTAAATTGGCAGTGGGCAGTGTTAGTTGAAAAGATGTGGCATCACAATGGGAAAATAGGTCTAAGTAGGCTGGCGTTTCCAACAGTCACTCTTACCTAACCTAACCTAAGTTGAAAAGAAGGGGGCCTAAATGACTGACTTGTTGGATACCAGAAGTGGCTAAAGCTGTGTTGACAGGCTGTGTGACAGAACGCTATAATAATGGCTTTCCAGATAAGAAGATATCCATTTTAATAATATAGGGTCAAGTGATGAACTATTTTATCAAAGACTATTGAAACATCGATTTCGTTGTCATTTTCAAGGGCTGAAAGCGCAGGAGATACAAATGCTAGTACAATAAGTTCGTATTAGTTGATCTGCCTTTCAGGAATCCATGTTGAGAGGGGGATATAAAAGACTTTTAAATATTTTAGATATGTGAGAAAATTTAGCAATGGGACGGTAATTAGTTACTGCATTCTTTGATCTTTTTTTGTGAACAGGGGTTATGAAAGAGGTCTTCTAAACTTGAGGAAATTCCTCTTATGTGAGGGATAGGTGTAATAGAGAGGCAAGTGGAATAGACGGAGAGAAAATGGAGGCACGCTTTTTACGAAATATTGTTGAGAGCCTATCTCAGCCGGGTAAAAATGCATTAAGTTGCATTTTTTTACAACAATGCTGTTCCTTAAAGGGGACATACCTCATTTTAATTTTTTAATTAAGCTTTGTGCGGCGAAATAAACTTGTATTTGATTCAGATGAGTCACTACTATTTAAAAGAGTATCTGTATAAAAGTAAACACGAAAATATCACAAACTGTCCAAATGGTGAAACTGTCTCGGAAAACATGGAACATATAGACAGCCTTGCGAAATCAATTTGGGGAGTGGGCCACTCCCGATGGTTCGTGGCGTACATAGTTCAAACGAGGAAAACTGGACTATTGTCATTAATATAGTACTGCAAATAGTCAGTGAACCTAGATGGTTAGAGCGTCAATATAAAGCGATAGCACGGTAGGTATAAATCGGCCTGTTCAAGAGGAGATGGTTTTACGTGGTAACAACACAGCACTACAAGGTTTCCCCCTATTCCCAAGAGTTTCAGACAAACTAGTTCTGAATTCCTTGATGTCAAAGAGCATTTTTTTTTTATATAATTTAAGCGCGCCTAAGGGGTTGATACCCTTTTACTGTTGCCAGGGCGCGGGCGGAAAGATAGAAGGAGGAGAAATGAAAATTGTAGTGGTTTGTAACTCAGGTGTGTTTGGTTTCTATGTTTGCTCTCCAGGGGTGGGAGTCCGAATAGGACGGAGAGTTTTTCTTCACTCAGAGTGATTCGAGATATAATTCCCAGTATTTTTTTCATTGCTTGAAACTCTTATAACAGCCAAATCTACGTGTCAGTGTTATGCCTTCACAAGCAGAATTTTTTTGTCTGAGTTCCAATTATACAATGAAAAACTGATTTTGCCATGGGCAGGATTCGAACCTGGACCCTCCGAGTGAGAAGCGTTTGCTACTACCACTACACCACGGCCACCCCCTATACTTTGCGAATGCAATTTCATCTATTTTTCTTCTAACGCTAAGAATTTGGGTGTTATTCAAATTTCATTGGACTCAAAACATCGCTCAGAAACCTCCAAAACGACGGTCGGGTTTCTAGCAGTGTAAAGTAGTTATAAATGGCACTTGCCATCGAGGAGGGTCCTTTGAATTTGTGTGGCCGTGATAAGATCAATTACATCCTAAGCGTCGCTTACGTATTTGATGGAACAAGCTTTCATGTAAATGTGGCAATGCTGCTTTCGAAAGACTACAAAAAACGGTCGGTCTCGATTGCAAGTTGGATGTCTCTAGCACTCTTGTCTGTGCTCTGCCGTGCTGATAGTTCTAGCTTCCCCTAATATTCACATCATGGACAGCACACTCAAAGAAAGTTTATATTTTATATTTGATTTTCGATTCCCTGCAAATACTTGTTGCTGCGAGAATACAAATTCGAATTTCCCTGTATTAGGGTTGCCTTAGGTCGGGATCAGAGCAAGAAAATAAATGAAATAGAATCTTTACGACTTCTTCTTTTCGGTACCTCCAAAACCGCTTTCGTAAGATAAACATGGATTTGTCTTCTAGACGGATACAAAGATAATACTAATGACAATGGATTATGCTTTTGACCTACATATGTATGTAATACGGGAGAAAAGTTCGAAGTCCATGTTTCTATGATGCCAGTCAAGATAAAATAAGGGCTGTAATAAATCTTTGCACTACTTCCTAATTAGGTTGCGAAAACCGTGGTCTTTAGATGCACTCAGATTTGAAACTCACATAATTTAGACAGAGTGTCGGTGAGACAATCGGGTCGCTGATAACATGCTGTGAAATATCAAAGCAACGACTTTTTAAACTTGCGTGAAAATTGCCTGGATTATTGGTTGTGACTTTCATTGACAGTTAAGTCTTTTGTATACCTAATCTATTGTGGAATGACTCTCTAGGTGGCGGAACAAAAAAGTGCGGCATTTCTGCTGTTCCCGATCACGAAGATCGTGGATTAACCGTTGTAAATGAGACTATCTCATGCGACTTCTTTTGTGAATTTCCGGCTAAAAATCGCATGACCATACAGGTACTCGGCACCTAGAAGTCCCTTGATGTACTCCAACTTCAAATCCTAAGTATTTTCCCAGTGCATTTTAGTTTTATTCATTGCATCGAATATATTGTTTCAGTTTCAGTTTTAAATGCATTTTATTTACTTAATCATTAACTCTTACATACTAACAAAAAATGCTTAAATGCTAGCTTTAAATTACTTAACAATCTTATAATAACTTACTGGCCCCACACAGGCGCTCTAAGCTACTCTAAATTCTTTTAACTATGTCTTTCGACTTTATTTACATTTTACTTAGAACTATTTATTTTGAATACTTAAGGCTAAGAAAAAATATTTGTTAAGAAAAGCTTAGCATATGGATTTATTTTTTATAAAAACTTAGTATCTAACTTAAAATAAACCTTAGCCTAAATAACCTAAATGCACAATACACACATAAACACACATAGAGATTATACACAATCATATACATATATCAGTATACACCTTTGTATACATTGATATATGTATATGTTTCTTAAATACTAACCTAAACCTATGTAAGCTGGCCCCCGCTATTCACAGAGCAAATAAATTGGTCAGCTCTGCCTCATTAGTAAGGCTGGTCCGTAATTGACGGAAACGACGACGAAACATCTTCCCTATCATTCAACCACCAGAAATACTGGTGCTGCCGAACGACATCCCTCTTATCGAGATTCCCCACCGCCCTACTGAACCTGAGACGATCCACACTGCCATGTGCGACGTCTCTGTTGTAGTTGAGTCGCCTGTCCCCAGCTGTCCGAGCGAAATGGAAGATTAACGGGACCGATGATCTATCCTGGATCAACCCTATCTGATCAAGGTAGCACACTCTCATGGTAAAGGTAATTGGGGTAATCGAATATATTGTATAGAAACGTTTCTTCATATATGTACGTGCGCCAGCGGTAATTTTGAAGATCGAACCGCCGGATGTATAATTTGTATGTCTCGAAACATTGCCAAATGCTTTCTCTATTCGAAACGGGACGATCATTTTTTATCGTTTACAGTAAATCCTGACTTACTAAGTCGATGTCTTATCCTCACGACGGATTTATTGTTACGAAATTTTTCAATATTTTATTATATACTCTCTTAATTGACTTCTTAGATGTTTACTGTATGTAACATAAGCCGGTTGATATTTGTTACAGTTTCTCTTGTCACTTTTGCCTTTATATGTTCGAACAAAAACTCTTATTGTCGTTTAGTAGCAACTTGATAGAATTTTCGTCATCACGCTGAAAAATATTTCTATATAGGCACTGAGAATATATCCTCCTTTTATCAATTCTATGATTTTATAAACGGTAATTAGTTACTAAGTTAAGAATTTAACCAGCTATACGTATGTACTTATATGTAAGTATGCTTGCCTCACAGGAAGGCCCAAATTAATATTTTGATATGAACTAACGATCAACGTATACTAAATCTAAATTTATAGATATGTAGAGTCGAATTCTCATCAGAGTAATCTATAGACCACAAACACGAAAGAAGACGACACATTTCTTGTTGACATAGCTTTCGGAGTCCTAAAAACGCCAACACGCCTTCAAATTGAGAATTCCAGCTCTTTATTTCGGTCGTACAAAGTCGAATTTCGTCTAAAAGATCTTAGATACTCAAACTGAGCTCACAAGGTCGAAGTAAAAGTGGTAGTTTGGCTAAACTTTCCGGTTTCAGCTAAGAGAGACCAGCCAAACCTTCAAAACAGAATACAAAAAATAACAGATATAAAAGGAATAAAATTGAAAATTGTAAAACCTTATAAAGTACAATTTCTTTATTAAAAAATTCACCCCTCATTATACGAGAGCTTATACGCGTAGTTGTATGATTTTTTTTCAATTTTAAATAGATTTTACCTTTGAGAACTTAGTAGTGCATATATATTTCGGATGTTGTTGGATAAGAGTATTTATTTTACTTCTTTGGTTGCTTACCTGGAAGAGAAAATAAAGCAAAGGATAAACAATATTGTCATTTGGAAGTTATTATGCTATAAGACAGTCGGATAAGCTTGCAATTTATAAAAGGTTGTGAGTAAGTTATGAGCATGTCGTAAATCCGAGTCAATAGTCGACAGCTGACACTTTTCAAATAAACAAAAGGTGAGTTGAGATAAAGGATTTAAGTCAAGAGAAGCATTTTCATTGTATAATAGTTAGTGATTTGAAAATATCTCTATTTTTAGATTAGCTTCAATGTTGTCTTCTAGAAAATAATTGGTATAAATATAGTTTGTAAATGAATCGATGATGATGATCCGTCAGTTAAGGAAGGTAATTCCAGTCGTCAATAGTATTGTTTAGCTATGTACTGTAAGGAGTTATACGCATACATGTACAAAAGAGCAGAATTTTTTAAAAACTACGTCCTCCGTGAGCGAATATGATTTCAAGTAAGATTCTATTGGTAGTTCGATCTATAGCTAGACACTAGATTGGTTTAGCCAATCCTCTATTTTCCGGTAAGAGGGTGCACATGTAGAGGAATAGTAATGTAGATTACACGTAATCTCTCATATGAAAGGTTTGTCATTGATACTGTTTTTTACGATAGCATGGATATAGACATTACTTATGAAAATACTCAGAATTTTATTTATGAAATATGTAGGCCGCCTAAAACAAACATTGCTGAATTTATAAATCAGGTTAATACGATTATTAATCGTAACAGAAAATAGATGATGTGAACATAAATGTTTCAAATGTGCGTAATTCACTAGTGATGACATATTTGAAGATGATGGCATCGAAACGTTGTTATTCCTTGTAAAAGTTAAGGTTATAAAAGACAAAACAACAGTTAACCACAAAAAAGAATACAGCAACTCTTATCGATCATATATTTTTCACTTTCACAAGCCAAGAAATTACATCTGCTGTCATTCGCCCTCATATATCTGATCACTATACTATTTTGTATTCAACAAACAACAATACTGTGAATGAAAAACAGAACGAAAAAATCTTCCTGATTAACCAAAACAAAGTAAATCTACTTATTTCAACTAAAACAATTAAAAAAACAAAAAACCAGAAATAATCGAAATGAGTTCACGAAGAGATCAGCTTTATAGAACATGGAAAGAAAACCCACGTACACAAAATAACGAACGCGAATGCAAACATATTGCATTGCCTATATTGCTTTGAATATTGATTATTATTACTTGAATTGAATTGATTGCTTGAATTATATATTAATAATTTTGTAAATTTCAATTACATAAAGATTTTGTTCTTACAGTACGTAATAATAGGTAAAATGCTTAATAAAAGCTTAATCGTATGAAAAGCTTTCATAAAACCTTGGCAAATATAGTATAAAAGCCATACCGAGAGCAGAAGAATTCACTTGTGTGTCAATCGCAAGCTTGTAGGGAGGTATACTACCGCCTGCTAATCGAACTACCACACTTTCTGCGCGCTATCTTTTTTTGAGAAAGGCCCAACAAAACAGAAGCTTTATTTTTTTTTGGAAAAAACCCCTTTTGATAAATTAAATAAAGAACAATAAAAAAAAAGAACGGTTGTCTTGTCATTTCAGCCTTGATGCTACACAGTTTCTTTGTGAACGACGATCCTCAGGAGAAGGTTGAGGCCATTGAACGACTTTTCGGGAAGTGTATAGAACCAATGACGTCAGTGGTTCAAATCACGACCTGGAGAATCGAGTCCTTCTGCACAATTTCTATCTGCGAAATGACATACAAAACTGGCGATCCAAGAGCTCAGTGACGAGAATATGACAAATAATATCAAGGCCAATGAATACCAGCCCCCGCTCATTTTAAAAGAAGAACTCCGTGACATCTTTGACACAATAAGAAGTAAAAAATCAATGGGACTCGATAGAATACCGAACATTGTGCTTCGACATCTCCCTCTAGAAGCGATCTACATTTACACCACCCTGTTTAACAATACAATTAATAAATCATATTATCCAGAGCATTGAAAAACTGCGGTGGTTTATCCCATTCCTAAAAATGGTAAAGATACATCCAATCCGGCGAATCTCCGATCGATAAGTCTCCTTCCGAATATCACCTTACTTAGAAAAGTCCTGAATGACTTCTTAGGGCGCCAAAAGCGATCATTGGATCACACCCTCGTAAGCAATTTTAAGAGTAAGTTGCTTCCAACAGTTGTTAACGAATTTGCAGAACGGTTTCCAACCCAGACAACAAAACTAATACATAGCATGATAGCAAAGTTAAGTGAAAAATTATGTAGCGAATTACAGACCAATATCTCTACTACCCATTATTGAATAATTCTTAGAAGATGTTGTTGTAAAGCGCTTGACTGTTGTCAAGGCACAAATTTGTTTATCCAAATTAATACGGCTCCCAAAAACTAAAGATTACTGGAATGTTTTTCGAAGAGCTTTTAAACGTTGTACATACGGGTTTGAATAAGAGAAAACATTCAACGCCGCTTGATACAAATCATAAATAATAATAACACTTATGATGGCGTAATGATGTACTCGTAAAAGTAACTTGTAGCAGCCAAGGGCCTCAGATGATGACGAATTCACAGTTAAAGATCGTGTAAAAAGAAAACAGGAAAGCGATGTTCCGATCTGCACCTCGAATTTTCGTACGGCGAACTTGAAAGATAATGAGCTTTGCGATATATTAAGATGAATGCTACAGAAAACATTTGGGTGCGGATTTTTTGTAAGTGGTGGATTAAGGCCGCTTTCGCGATGTAAGTAAACGATTTGCAGTAACTCAATTCAAAGCTGAACTCGACAAAATCTGCTGATATGTGTTCAAAGCCACAAAAGCATCACCATATTGACCTGTTCATAAAAAATTCAACCAAGGTTATCATATAGGGATGAACACAAGACATTGTTGAGCGACGCAAGATCCGAGCGACGAATACAGACTTGGATCACTACCTAGTTGTTGTACGGATATATCAGACGGCATGGTAACAGAGTGAATGGTTGTAATCGCAACAAAATGCCAAAACCATTGCCGGTCGCGTGTCCCTCAAACTTTCGACAAGTTATTATAATATATGCAACCTACGTCAGATATGTTCCAACTGGTGCTCTGGGTTTTCGTCGACCGATGAAGAATTCAGACAAGCATGTTTAGCAAAACAACCCACCTATTTAGGGCGCTATGTATGTCCATACAATCTACAAATAAAATTAATGAGAAGAACACCAGCTTCTACGGTGAGTGTGGGAGAAAAGTATGTTTGGTGAGTAGAACCTCATATTTATGATATTTTTGACCTGCCTGACATATTCGTCAGACCATGCAGATCGCAAGCAATCTCACTTTAAATGTCAATGAACATCTCCACATGGTCATTGCGATCTGTCATTGTTCATCAGGCACATATTGGACTGATGTTTTGTTGGCTAACCCTGATGAGGCTCTCATCACTTATGGCAATTCATAGCGCATTTCTGTCGATTTCAGTTGGCAAACGCCAATTGTTGTAAATTCGGCAGCTTAGTCTTTTCGGGAAGATTGAATGAATGCAGTGCTTATTGCGCTTTGCGTGTTGGTATTCAGCAGGCCGTCTATTCTTGCTTTACTTCAAGATGTTTGAGGATACGTACCCATAAGTTCAAACTAAACTTGAGGTGGCACATCCGTTTTGAGAAACTGTCACCACTCGTAAAAGCTACGAAAAAGTAATTTCAAATAGGTTCGAAAAGATAACATTCTTACGAAACTCTTACCACTTTTACCACTTTTTGTTCTGTCGCCAGATCTAATCGAGTAAATTAAACATCATAAGATTATGTACCGAGGCCCACCTCCTCCTGTTTTCAATTTTGCACCCGCTACTACCCGGCTACCGCTGGCACTTGACATAACATCATTTCATTTTTCATTTTTTGGTTTGGAAATTAATTTTCATTGCTCATGCTAATTAATTAAGCGGCAAACTAATTTCAATGCCAAGTTGAGAGGCACTTTTCCATTTTGTATAGTCGATTGTGTAACCTCAAGAGCGGTAACGACGTTAGATATTGTGTAATGTCGCGTCGTATACCGTTATATGCTTATATCTAATTAAAATTCATATTCCAAAATATAGGTTGACTCGAGAGGGCAAAGACAAAGCGGTTTAAGGATTATACCCGTCATTACGGAGTGATTTACAATTTGTTTGCGCCATATTTACACCACTTGTCATCCGAACATTAATTTCCTGTGGCAGAAACGTCTGGAGATGGTGTGCCTGTCACCAGAAGTTATTAATCAGAATCGTTTTAATCCACAATTTTTCCTCTTCCTCCTTTTTCTACACCTCAGTCCTTTTTTTTTGCTTTTTCATTTTCATTTTACTCTATTTTATTGTTGTCATTTTTGAATCTGACAGAGAATAGTTGATGTGTGAAGAAGAGATTGAAGGAGGTTCTTCTAGGTCCTGTAAAGAACGGATGTATGGTGAAGGTTTTGCGGGACGTCTGTGGATTAGAGTGGCTTTGATATTACGACGATGAGAAGGCAACAAACTTTTTTTGTTGTATTTTTTTTTCAAGAGTGACAACCACCTGATGTTTTTTATGTAAGCATCCAGTCCCTATGTGTCCCTGCATGTGAAAGAAATTGTTTAATCTTTTAGTTGTTGCCTTTGGAAACATTTTTGACATATCTTTTGAAAAAGGTCTTTTTTGACAAGTTGGGAAAGAATGAGCCTTTGTCATTTCTTTTATCTTTTCGGTTCGAGTTCAGATACTTACTTGTATACTGATACTCACTTATAATCAGAATGCTCTTTGACTGTTCGGATTCTAAAGTCTTTTAACTATGTGGTAAATTGCACATTCATGTGGATATTTCATGTTTCCGTCGAGATTGGGGCAAAAAGAACTTTAGTGATTTTTGAGGGGTTAAGTGTTTCCAAGATACGTATGTAGCGAATGATTCCAAATGGGTGCCTACCTTAACAAGTCAGGCCTGGACCGAAATCCGGGGGACTCCAGACTCCCAATCCTGGTAGGGACTACCGGTGGTCCTGCCGCCAACAAGACCTATGACCGGCCGATTGTAACTGGTCAAATCGTAGCAACCTTCCGTGGCGTCATCTGAAAACCCTTACGATAAGACCAGTATTTTGCTCTGCCTCTGCTTTTAATTAGACAACGTCATTGATGGGCGAAGCCTTGATAATTGGACGATGGTCCCCCGTCACAACGACAGTAAGGAGTTTGCAGTCTTTCCTACTGAGGGAGAACGGGAAAGCCACTGACCGGCGACGTGGAGAGTCATGCCATCTGCAGTTATACTCATTTGAAAGCCAGCTGTCAATAGAAGCCGTAACTGAGGATGCAGGCAGACCTAACGTAGATTTGGGCCCTGAAAAACTTTTCTCTGAGCTTTACAGAGAAATTTAAATGGCGATTATATATTCCGTGATCCCATTGTGCCATGGGACCCAGACAAGACTAATTGAATTTAGCCTTCCGACTTCGTACATTCAAGTCTGTCGCTACAGATACAAATGTTTGGTCCCCTTTATCGATTTTTAACCATAGAGTTCGGTGCCATCAGGATTGCTTATATTGCTGCTTGGAAGGCAGAGGCAGGTATTCCTAATGAGGAGTGAAATCTACATTGTCGTCCTATAGAAAGACACCAACGCGGCATACTAAATCGGTTTCGAGGCCTCATAGATGGCTCAAATACTTTCCGAAATCATTCCTGGTCACTGAGAAAGTCGATTACGTATTTTTTCCGCAACAGGAGTTCTAGTGTTATCGCATCCAACGGCACATACATGTAAAAAGAATGAGGTTAATCAAACCTTATGTTTTTATTTAATTCAGTAATGATAAGTTCTAATAGGATTAATAGGGATAATTCATATAATAAATGAAATATAATAGTTCCTGATGAAGTAGACTATGATTTTGCTGCGGTACAATACACGTTTATGCTTATCCGATTGTTGCTGCTTCTGTTTATCCGACTATTGCTGCTTCTGTTTATCCGACGCCGCTTACTTCTTCATTATCCCTGTTCCTATGTTACATACATACGACCAAAGTCAGGAGACAGTCGGCGTTCAAGGTTATCAAAACCCCAATGCGTGCTGCACCAAAGATCACTTCTCTTTAAACGGAAGATGTGTTTGAGAGTGCATCCCACAATATGAATATCAAGGCGATTAAGATCCGTTCTTTGGAGTCTGACAAAAACAACTGCGTCGTGTTATCGTGAAAGTTTATTCTTTCACACAACCGACACATACGATATAATTGGGTTTTCATTATCGTGTAGATCCAGAAGACCATCCTTGGTGGCAAGCCTTATGTCTTGCCGAAAGGTTCTTTACACCGGCAGAAGGCTTGTGACATGTTTGGTCCAAAGAAGTTTACTTTCCAAGATGACACCCAAATACATAAATTAAGTAAACTATGATAGATAGATTCACACTAGTCTAAGCTTGATTGATTGTTGGCATTAAATTTGCGGAAATTAAAGCAATTTATACTTAGGTGCACTATGGATCTGTAACGTGCATTTGTAAAATGTGCGACAAATTGACGTTGATGGTAATTTACACGTATTCACAGGCAGGGTCACATAGATAGGGCTGATCAATGGAAAGCTGTTTTTTGGAACGGCCATAATCTAGAAAGTTTCTATCCGTCTTAGGTCATATGAGCCCAGATACTTAACTTCGTTTGACAATTAGATGGAGATGTATTTAAATACTAGATAAGCCAGACCATTCAGCTTCCTCCTTGTCGTAAAGAGAACAACCTCAGTTTTGAGAGAACTGACTGAAAGCCCATTTCTAATGCATCAACCGTCGATCACATCTAGGGCTGGCTATGCTTTAGCGCACACTAGGCATGATGCAATTGGCAGTACATCTACACCATCTGTATTTTTCTAAACGTTAGAATGTTAGATGTTATGTCGACTCAAATATGCGCCACGACAAGAGACTAGACGCCGCCTTGCCACTTCAACTTCTGTTTATCACCCCCATCTCATATTGGCCGCATTCAACATACGCAATCAATGTCCTATTCACTGCCTAGCATTAGTTTTCTTATCTAACACATATTCGAATTATTCGTGTTCCTTTCGTTCAGAACTGTTTCGCAATTTTTGTAGAATAGGCACACGATGGTAAGGTCTTATTTATTTATTTACCTTTTCTGTATCAAATGTTAAATGAGTTGGAGAACACTTATTATAAGATCATCTCCAATTGCTTTGAGAAATTCGGCCAATACGCCAATATGCCAATATGCCAATAGTCCTACAGCAAAATCTTACTTTGATTAATACTTTCTTAATTTAAAGTCGACGGGGTGAGTTAACATGTGTGGTGTTGTTATCTACGTTTTATGGTTCATGGAGACCTATAGCAGAAGGTTAACTGTTGAGGGGCTGTTAAGGAACTTGCAAAATGCAGCCGTATAAAATTTAGCATTGACTCTTCGTGATTGAAAGTTAAGTGTGCCCCACCAACTAATATTTATAAGGGATGAAGACACATACTATTAACAGTTCGAAATGACATCATGCAAGTAATTAACGTTCGAAGTAGAAAAAAAAGGTCAACGAAACATCATTCAACAAATCGAAGTGAAACGTTTTTCGTTCCATTTGTACATTTGGTCAAACCCATCTGTACGAGCATGTCATTATCATTAAAATAAAATTAAATAAAATAGGAAAAATAAATTTTTTTTCCAAAACAAATATATAAAGCAATGATGGTCATTATATACACACGAGTATGAACCTATGTACGAGTAGATTTGTAATTACAATAGTTACTTTGCTGAGTTTAGCCCTTAAGTGATCTCGCCTAATGGATACCATTTCGAAATTTTTCCATGTCACTAGGTGCATAAATATTTTCCGCACAATGGAGAGGAATATTAATTCCGCCCCTATATTCCATTAAAAAAACAAAACAAAACTCTGTTTCAGTGTGATTCCATGAAAGTGCTGCTTCATTATCATTAAGGATATGCGTTGATTCCTGCTAGGTTGTAAGTATGTACATATCATATAAACTCATCCCTATGTGGTTATTCCCAGATGGAAAAATTCATTCATTTATAACTGAATATGTATTTTACATTTCTAAATTGTATGCATGATGGAATTATGAATTTCTATTTGTTAAACAAGACGTTTGGGGGTATTTTTCTTGGACGCAATACTCATCAGGAAGTAACGAAGCCCTCTTCGTTTAAGTTGAATTCTTAAGATTTTGCAGGGGAATTTAAAGTTATGGAAGATTAAGGCAATCTCTGATCGTTTAAAAGGAGAAAATATCATGGTTCCTAAGGAAACCAAATATTATTATTTTTACTTTGCATTTTAATAATTTCGTAGAAAGTAAATTGATTGAACTGAGGGTCAAATGTGTATTGGATAAGCATCGCATTGATGTTTTCGCAGAAACTTTTAAGGGGTAATATTAAAGTTGATGGTCATATGAGAAGTCGTAAAGACTTTTACAGCACTCTAAAATATCGGAATTTTTAATAGGATATTGAATGAAGCTTATAATTTAACTCGGTGTTTATGTACATCTCGGTACGACGTCAGTCCTTGGATTATTCAGTTCTAGTTCTGGTTTTTACGATGATGAGCGTATAAGCATTATACAAGCGATTTTATGTTTTAAGACACAAGTACCTTAAGGGCATTGTATCAATCTGACATAAACAAGATGTCTAATGAGGGTGACTGGACTTGAACCACGAGCATTGAAAAAATTGTGCTCTGGTGATAGCTAAAGTGAAGAGAAACAACGCTTATTCGGGTGTGGATTTTATATACGCACCCGAATTTGACAAGAAATCTTGAACTTCCGACATTGGAGTGAGCGTCTTATGATAACCCGCATCAAGCCCTAATTCGCTAGCATACGCCTAATATACTCGCATCACCTTTTGGAACGTTCAATTCACGTTGTCTTGTATGGTGCCCCAGGGCTCCGTTCTGTCTCCGACACTCTTTTTAGTTTTCATCAATGATATCTTGTCTGCTACTTCTAATCCAATATATTCCTTTGCTAATGGCAGTACTCTCTGCTTTTCATCTTCGTTCCCGGACTCACGTCCCTGCTCTTCAGCTGTAGAACGGGAACGGCATCGTATATGAACTTAATTTCTACTATTAAGAGCATAACTATAAACAGAGTGGAATTTAATGCATCCAGAACACAATGCTGTCTGCTGTCGTTAAAGCGAATTTTAAATACCCAGCCAAACCCAAAACAGAAAAACTTTCCATTCTCGGTATGTGAATCCAGAAAAAAGCTTCTGGATTTGATGGCTTACTGGGCGAGGTATTTAAAGCTGCTGCACCAAAAAAACGAGCGTATGCCTCTGTTGAATGGAATCTCAGCATGGTTTTCCCGATCCACAAAAACAAGAACCGCTCACCTAAGCCAACTATAAAGGTGTAAGTCTCCTCAACATTGCGTACAAGGTCTTATCTGCCGTATTGTGTGAACGTCTAAAACCCTTTGTCAACAACATGACTAGCCTATATTTGTTTCAAATATAAAAAGAGAATAATGAAGAAGTGTTCCGTCCACCGATCATTTCTCCAGTCAGCAGTTCTTACGGAATTGCATATTATTTAGCTTTAATAAGTTCAATGTCGTTGCAATGCTCCGACTTTGAACTTTTATCTGCTACAGTGTCTAACGTAATCATTTTATATTGACCGGGCCATGATCGGTGCTGACGTAACTCCTCCTTCCTTAGTTTCAAGATTCTCCTGAATCTTGTATATTACTTTTACTGTAGTTGTTCTCTGGTTTCTTCATTTAATAAATATAATCGCAATTACAGTTATTATAATAAAATTCTTTAATTTCTTTGAAATTTTCTTCTTGTCTCAATACAATTTCTTCGAAAGTTAGTTTATTTTCAGTATAAATGTTTGTTCTAATTTTGTAATAACAAATTTTTGCTTTTATTCGTAAATATTATTATAAAAAGGGTTATTATCTATATATATATAGTACAATTTTTAAAGGTTAACAAATAGTTACCATTTAAATAGAATATCCTTTCGTCACAAGTACTGTAAAGTTCCTTATCCTTTCAATACTTAAGAACTAATGTGTTATCGTCTAATGATAATATGTATGATACAATTTTTACTTTGTTTTAATTCATTTAATGATTTATTATCTTCAAATGTACAAGTGAAGTTATTTATATCCACTATATATTCAAGGTCTGTATCTATTGCTCTTCCATCTTTATTTGGAATTGGAATTATTAATTTTCTATCTAGCTGAATTGATACTGTTCGTACTTTTATAGCAAAAATTATGTTATTTCTCTCAAATCTGGCTACACCTAATCTTGCACCTAAAAGTTTCTTAAAATCGATTTTATATTTAATTATTTTGCCATTTGAAAGTATAGTTGGATGTAGGATATTATTTTTAGCTGAAGGAATATTTTCTTGAATATGCTCTAGCTTTTCTTTTATATATTAACTTTAAACATCATGTTTAGAAAAAACGATTTCATATAAAATTCTTTGTTACTTCCATCTATAGCGTTCAATCGTTCTTTAAATTTTTCTCAATCAGAATCAATAGATTTCTTTAATAGCAAAAATGTCTCATTGAAATTGGTGTTTATTTTTATTGGACTTTTCATATTGTTAATAATTTCATGATTATTTGTATCTGTTACTGAAAAGTGATTTTCGATATCCTGCCTATCCTCATCATCCATACTTCCATACGCCCATTTAAATACTTTTCCTATGAAATTTACTAGACCTCGACTATTTCTATGTAACGTCATACCATATTTTTGATCGTATTTATTTCGTTTAAAAATACCTCTTTGTCATTGTCAAGTTTCATTGCATTTAAATTTACTTCTAACTCAATTACTAAATTAAGAATTTCTGACGGATTTATTACATGCAAAATTATATCGTACTTACAAACAATTTCCACTAAGTCTACTTATATTTCGGCATACCCCATGTTTGTTTAGATTTTCTCAATGACCATTGTCTAGTTTGTTGCCGGAATTAGAATCAGGATTAAGGTCCACATAAGTAGGATCTGAAAATTTTAGTGGTCTTTTCATATTGCTTTCTTTTAATGCGTATTTCCCAAATTTTGGTCATTCCTTATGTCTTAAACTAACATGATTTTTTATAAACCCTTTCTTTTGAGTTTCATGGTAATTTTCTTTACTTTTATTAGGCTTACTAATCACATTAGCTTTTCTTTTATCCATTCTGTCTTTAATTATTTTAGTATCAATGGTACTCGTACGATTTTGCACTTTTATAGGTTTTGCTTCAATAGTGAAATGGTATGAATTGTTGTAGTAGTCTACAGCTTAAAACATTTGTTCTTTAATTGGTATCTTGTTTTCTAAAGTAATTATGGAACTCTAATTCTTTCAATTAGTGTATCATTTAGTCTTTCTACATCTGAATTACTGAATTACTGGTATGTTTATTCAGTTTCACAAAATGAATTTCTATTCCCTCATCCCTATGGAATTGCTTTATGTTAATATAATACTATTAATTAGTTAATTAGAGTTTTATGATTTCTATCTTCAAGGGTTAAACTAACTGCATGTTTAGAGAATTTATCTATGAAGTTAGTGATATTATGTTTGCTGTTTTTGTAAACATGTAGATTATATAGGAAATGTCTGCTGGAGTTTCTGTAAATTTGAATTTCTTTTTAATCGGGTTTCTGTCATATTTTGCTGCAGTGCAAATTTTGCAATTGTTAATTACTTTATTTATCAACATTTTTTACGTTTGGGTAATAGACTTTACTTTTCAGTCCCTCGTAATTAGATATCATTCCTGAATGACCTGATTCTATTTTATTGAACAGAGATACAATATTTGTTTCAAATCTTCTTCTTCGTCTTTTAAATCTTTTGCAAAATAACTAACATTTTAAAAATTAACATTAACATTAACATTTTAAAAATTTTATATGTGGGTTATTGGAAAAAAGTTAAATTAATTTTTGTTGTATAATGTTATATAAAGAGTCGCTTAATTCAGAATAAATTGCTACTTTACCTTTCTTGATATACCGATTGACCACGATATCTAATATAGGAATGTGATCATTCAAATTTTTCTCTTGAGAATAAACGATTGAAATTACCATAGATTCGTTACAGTCACCTTGTTCTTGGCCATTATTATCAAAAAAGCTATTTAAATATACATTACATCTATAAATACATTTATTTCGTTATTATTTGAATATACCATACTTACAAAAATCTGCTATTTTGTTCTCTTTACCCTTTATACATTCAATTCTGGCATCATATTCTCCTAATTGCAATAACCATCTTTGAAGTCGTGGATTGATATTTTGACCAATAGTTTTTGCCTGTAACCATTTAATAGGTTGATGATCTGATCTGTATGTAGATCAAATTTGCCAAATATGTAAGGCCTAAAATATTTCACTCCCCAAGCAATTGCAAGCAGATCCTTTTCGATTGTGGAATAATTTTTCTCGTGATTTTTAAGTGTACGAGAAGCATAGCAAATAGGATGTCCGTCTTGTGTCAGGACAGCTCTCAGCGCAAAATCGCTCGCATCGGTTACTAACTTAAATTTCTTATTGAAGGTCGGATACTCCAAAATGGGGTAGTCAGTTATAATTTATTTTGATATTTCTCGAATGGTGCTATGTAGTTTGGATCACTTATATTAGCTTTGGAATTTTGTTTTAAATATCGAGGAATTTTCGCATTAATACTCAAGTGGGTATGAATACACTTATAATACCTCAGCATCTGTTGTTGTTTTTTTTTTTTTAGAAAATGGGATAGAAAGAGAAAGAAAGATGTTTGGGCTCAGTGGTTATTTCGCTCCATGGGTGGCATCCAACATTTAATGGGGAGACTAAAATTGTAGTGGAAGTTGGCTTGTTGTTGATTTCTAGTCAACTACTCATCTTACTAAAAAAATGAATGTCTTTCGGTCGATGTTGGGATTCGAACACCAGACCTTCCCATTTGGAAGCCAGTCCACTAGCACTTGCGCCATGGCCATACATAGTCCTTTATAAATTTTCTGTAATACTCAGTAATTCCAAGAAATGATTTAAATTTTTTTTAAGTTGTGGGTAATCTTAAATTGCTAATAACCTCTATTTTTCCGGGTTTTGTAACTCCTTGTGTCGTTAAAATATGTCCTAGTAATTCTGTTTCTTTACTCAGAAAGTGGCATTTGTCCACCTGTATCTTAAGTCCTGTTTTTCTTAATGTGTTTAATATTTTCTTTAAGTTATTCAAATGCTCTTCCAATGAGGTACTACAAATGAGAATATCGTCCCAATAAACAACGCAGATTTTGTTTATGAATTCTCTTAATACTAAATTCCCGAAAGGCATTCTAACATACTCATAGTGACCGTATGGGGTGAAAAATTCGGTTTTTTGCCCTCAGACTTAACTAAAATTTAGTGGAAACCTTTAGCCAAGGCGAGAGTTGAAAAATATTGCGATTTCCCAAATTTATCTAATATTGTTCCAATATTAGAAATTCAATTACAATTCTCAATTTTTGTTGTCCTGGGCTGTCTTTCTTCTTCGGAACTATCGAAAGCGGACTATTATAAGGAGAGTTGCTTTCGATAATTATCCCCTGTTCTAACATTTCCTTTATTTGGCGCAATTTTGGGTATCTATATATTTTTGAATATATAGGATTGCTTGTTGTCGTAACTATTTCGTGACATATTTCATGGGTAAAATTTAACTGGTCTCTCTCTTTATAAAATAACTCTTTGTAATTTCCTAGGAGCTGCAATATCTCCCTTCTCTCTTCCAAACTCAAATGATCTAATTTTATACTATCAAAAAACTCAAAAATTTTTTCTTGGTATATCGAATGGGTAGTTTTTATCAACGAATACTACTTTATTCATATTAATGTCAAGGTATTTGTGTTCTAAATTAATCTTTGCTTTTAAGGGGGTTAGAAGATTTTGTCCTATGATTGCATCATATTCCCTATTAGTAAACTTTACTACTTTCCATGAAATGGTTCCGACTGTGTTAAGTTCTTTTGCAATGCGGGCAACTATTTTATTCGCTACCTCCCTATGTCGATTTATAGTCGTAAAAAATGGTGGTTTATCTTTTTTTTTATTTTTTTTTTATTGTTATTTTTATTCATTATTTCATTTTACATCTATTTATATACATATATCATTAAATATAGAACAAAGACAATGTAGGTAAAGTATTGATGAATGAAATAAAGTTGGTGACATTTTATATTTTTTATACATAAGTAATGAAAATAGTGTTAAATGCCACTTCAACGGGCTTTTCTACTAAACATAACAAATGTAGGTGGGGTGACTCAAAACATAGATTTAAAGAAAAGAGAAAGAAAGATTACATTATTCAAGCATTATGCAAATAATTCAATAGATGAAACAGAACAGGAAAATGTGATACATTTTTACAAGTGATATATTATGTTAATTTTTCGTTTAGAAGATAACTTACATCAGAATATCAGAAAAGTAGAATTCTAAGCTGGAATAATTTAAATCAAAGAGCCAAAGTTTCACATGCTTTTCAAAATCTCAGAGAATACGTTATTGATCTAATAAATAACGGGAGTTTGTTGAACAAACGGCACGATGAAACCAAATAAAAATTACAGAATGCAGAGGTACGGAACTTCGGTACAGAAACAACAAATAAATAGTTAGTAGAAATAGTTAGAAATTAACCTGAAATTGCGGTGCTTTTAGTACTTTAAAGCAGTATAGATGTCTAACTGGCAAAATTTTCAAATCACGAAACAATGGAAAACAGGGATGACGATAATGTTTATTTAAAATTGTTCTCAATACCCTTTTTTGTAAGATTAATTAGGGCTGAACAAAATTCTCAAAACTTCCTCCCCAACATTCAATGCCATATTGAAGTCTTGAATGAAATATTCTGAAGTAAATCATTTTAAGAAACTTATTTAAGCAAATCTTTCTTAGATAAAAAACGCTTCGAAGAGTTCTCAGTACTTAAGTACTCAGTATGAGATTGAAAATGACATCTTTGAGTCAATAATAAGACCCAAATACTTAAATTCTTTTACTTCCTCAATCAAAAAACAATTGTCACTGAAGTTCAGCGTACTACTGACAATATGTGATAATGAGCTTGTGGCACAAATGCGATAAATTACTTTGTACTTTAGACAGTCTGGTGCGTGATAGTTAATCGTTGCGTTCATAAGATGTTGATTTTTTATGCTAAAGAATATTATTTAAGTTTTGGAACTAATGATTAGGCTATGTTTAGCAAATCACAATCGTATAAGGCTAAGATCCCAATTAATATTGGAAATGAGTTCCAAATAACTTTAGGATCCATACACGTAACCTAGGTCATCAGCAAAGGCAGTTAGTTTGCCCTTACAATTTACAGAAAAAAGGGAGTTTGTATAAGTAAGAAATAATATAGGTCCCAAAACTGAACCTTGCGGAACACCTAAATTAAAAAATCTTACTTCACTCCTCGCTTCGCCAATCAGCACTCTTTGAGATCTGTTTGAGAGATACGAACGAAGCCATTCGAAAATAAACCCTCGAAAACCAGTCTTTTGTAATTTCTGTAATAAAATCACATGGTTAACCATATCAAATGCTTTTCATATATCTATGAATAGCCCAGCAGTAAACATTTTGGCATCCAAGTTGGAAAAACGTTTGAGCAAAAGTTTAGAAGGGCACCTTCTTTAGATTGGCCGTGAGGAAAACCAAATTGTTTTGGACTAAAAAACATAATTTTATTTAAAAAAGACATTATTCTTTTTTCATACCCTTCTCAAATATCTTACTGAAGGACGAAAGAAGAGATGTAGGTCTATAATGCTTCATGTCATGTACAGAACCCTTTTTATGTAATGGTAAAACATACGCACATTTGAGAGCTACCCGAAAAACTACTGTAAAAACACTAAGATTGAATGTATATGCTAATACATCAATAACAAAGCAAGCAATATGTTTTAAGGTTTTATTCGAAATACCGACGCTTATTCGAAGCGCTTGAGTTTGAGGTCAATTTCTTTTAACAATTCTAGAGGTGTGATATGTTTGAATGCAAACCTGCTTTCTTGAAATTGATCACTTATATCATTATTGCAAAAACTGTGGTTACTCTTTAAAGGATTAGTGGATCAAAAGCTTGACAATGACGTAAAGTAGGTATTAAATTCACTATCAACACCTATATCACCACAAATTTTACAATTATCCACAGCAATAGAAGAAGGTTTGGAACTAAAAGAAGATTTATTTAATATTTTATTAACTATTTGCCATTCTGATATTAAATCTCCTTTTGGGGTAATAAACTTTCTACGGTAGTACATATAACAGCGTATAGGAATTTCCTTCTTTAGCTGACTACACATCATATTATAAGCTAGTATTAGATAGATTCTTAATGCATTTAATATGTAACCTATTTTTTCTTTGGATTTTTTTGACGAGATATTCAGAAATACATGGCTTCAGTCTTTTTCTATATTGAGGATCTTACTCAAATTATAACTGAAGCTGTTCCAGTAAGTAACAAAGTAAAACGTAGGACTGAATACAAGTAAGCGTGGTTTGATGCTGAGTGCCGCAGCGTCAGTGACAAATCTTTTGGGCTTCTAAGCTTCTAAGGCAACACAACACAACTTTCTTTAAGAATTTGTATGCAGCAGCAAATAAAAATTTTAAACAACTCTGTTGGTCTAAAAGGAAACAGCTTGAGCAAAAAAATATAGCCGTTTTGAACTCATCAAGACCGTCAGCAGATTTCTGGAAAGCAGCTAAAGTTATAAACAGAAGAACCAATCAAATTTCGTCAGCATTGCAAGTATTTGAACTTCGAGACTACTTTTATAACCTACTTAATGCCCCACAATTCTCACCGCTTCCACACTACGCAGCACCACTTTTTACTGACGATTTTTTAGATGCACCATTTACAATTTATGAAGTTCAGAATGTAATACAGAAAGCAAAATTGGGAAAAGCTCCAGGAGACGACCGCGTTCCAGCTGAATTCTACAAAAATTGTTCTATGGAATTTCTTGAAGCACTAACAAGAGAATATAATAGAATATTTGAGACGGCAAATGTTCCTGCATGCTTCAAAAGAGCGATCATCTATCCCCTACATAAAAAATGATCATATGATAGTCCTGAAAATTACAGACGAATCTCCTTCTTGAAGACCTCAGTCAAGTTTTTTAGCACTCTGACTTTTAATAGACTTACGGAGTGGGTCAATGGAAAAGAAATACTCAACGAATTTCAAGCTGGGTTCAGGAGAAGTTATTCTACTTTGGGTCAATTATTCACACTGATAAATATTGCCGATAATTTAAAACAAAGGAAAAAAACTGTTTGCATTTTTCGTCGATTTTCGTGCTGCTTTTGAGTCGATCGCACGTGAAGCGATTTATCTATGAAGTTAGTGATATTATGTTTGCTGTTTTTGTAAACATGTAGATTATATAGGAAATGTCTGCTGGAGTTTCTGTAAATTTGAATTTCTTTTTAATCGGGTTTCTGTCATATTTTGCTGCAGTGCAAATTTTGCAATTGTTAATTACTTTATTTATCAACATTTTTTACGTTTGGGTAATAGACTTTACTTTTCAGTCCCTCGTAATTAGATATCATTCCTGAATGACCTGATTCTATTTTATTGAACAGAGATACAATATTTGTTTCAAATCTTCTTCTTCGTCTTTTAAATCTTTTGCAAAATAACTAACATTTTAAAAATTAACATTAACATTAACATTTTAAAAATTTTATATGTGGGTTATTGGAAAAAAGTTAAATTAATTTTTGTTGTATAATGTTATATAAAGAGTCGCTTAATTCAGAATAAATTGCTACTTTACCTTTCTTGATATACCGATTGACCACGATATCTAATATAGGAATGTGATCATTCAAATTTTTCTCTTGAGAATAAACGATTGAAATTACCATAGATTCGTTACAGTCACCTTGTTCTTGGCCATTATTATCAAAAAAGCTATTTAAATATACATTACATCTATAAATACATTTATTTCGTTATTATTTGAATATACCATACTTACAAAAATCTGCTATTTTGTTCTCTTTACCCTTTATACATTCAATTCTGGCATCATATTCTCCTAATTGCAATAACCATCTTTGAAGTCGTGGATTGATATTTTGACCAATAGTTTTTGCCTGTAACCATTTAATAGGTTGATGATCTGATCTGTATGTAGATCAAATTTGCCAAATATGTAAGGCCTAAAATATTTCACTCCCCAAGCAATTGCAAGCAGATCCTTTTCGATTGTGGAATAATTTTTCTCGTGATTTTTAAGTGTACGAGAAGCATAGCAAATAGGATGTCCGTCTTGTGTCAGGACAGCTCTCAGCGCAAAATCGCTCGCATCGGTTACTAACTTAAATTTCTTATTGAAGGTCGGATACTCCAAAATGGGGTAGTCAGTTATAATTTATTTTGATATTTCTCGAATGGTGCTATGTAGTTTGGATCACTTATATTAGCTTTGGAATTTTGTTTTAAATATCGAGGAATTTTCGCATTAATACTCAAGTGGGTATGAATACACTTATAATACCTCAGCATCTGTTGTTGTTTTTTTTTTTTTAGAAAATGGGATAGAAAGAGAAAGAAAGATGTTTGGGCTCAGTGGTTATTTCGCTCCATGGGTGGCATCCAACATTTAATGGGGAGACTAAAATTGTAGTGGAAGTTGGCTTGTTGTTGATTTCTAGTCAACTACTCATCTTACTAAAAAAATGAATGTCTTTCGGTCGATGTTGGGATTCGAACACCAGACCTTCCCATTTGGAAGCCAGTCCACTAGCACTTGCGCCATGGCCATACATAGTCCTTTATAAATTTTCTGTAATACTCAGTAATTCCAAGAAATGATTTAAATTTTTTTTAAGTTGTGGGTAATCTTAAATTGCTAATAACCTCTATTTTTCCGGGTTTTGTAACTCCTTGTGTCGTTAAAATATGTCCTAGTAATTCTGTTTCTTTACTCAGAAAGTGGCATTTGTCCACCTGTATCTTAAGTCCTGTTTTTCTTAATGTGTTTAATATTTTCTTTAAGTTATTCAAATGCTCTTCCAATGAGGTACTACAAATGAGAATATCGTCCCAATAAACAACGCAGATTTTGTTTATGAATTCTCTTAATACTAAATTCCCGAAAGGCATTCTAACATACTCATAGTGACCGTATGGGGTGAAAAATTCGGTTTTTTGCCCTCAGACTTAACTAAAATTTAGTGGAAACCTTTAGCCAAGGCGAGAGTTGAAAAATATTGCGATTTCCCAAATTTATCTAATATTGTTCCAATATTAGAAATTCAATTACAATTCTCAATTTTTGTTGTCCTGGGCTGTCTTTCTTCTTCGGAACTATCGAAAGCGGACTATTATAAGGAGAGTTGCTTTCGATAATTATCCCCTGTTCTAACATTTCCTTTATTTGGCGCAATTTTGGGTATCTATATATTTTTGAATATATAGGATTGCTTGTTGTCGTAACTATTTCGTGACATATTTCATGGGTAAAATTTAACTGGTCTCTCTCTTTATAAAATAACTCTTTGTAATTTCCTAGGAGCTGCAATATCTCCCTTCTCTCTTCCAAACTCAAATGATCTAATTTTATACTATCAAAAAACTCAAAAATTTTTTCTTGGTATATCGAATGGGTAGTTTTTATCAACGAATACTACTTTATTCATATTAATGTCAAGGTATTTGTGTTCTAAATTAATCTTTGCTTTTAAGGGGGTTAGAAGATTTTGTCCTATGATTGCATCATATTCCCTATTAGTAAACTTTACTACTTTCCATGAAATGGTTCCGACTGTGTTAAGTTCTTTTGCAATGCGGGCAACTATTTTATTCGCTACCTCCCTATGTCGATTTATAGTCGTAAAAAATGGTGGTTTATCTTTTTTTTTATTTTTTTTTATTGTTATTTTTATTCATTATTTCATTTTACATCTATTTATATACATATATCATTAAATATAGAACAAAGACAATGTAGGTAAAGTATTGATGAATGAAATAAAGTTGGTGACATTTTATATTTTTTATACATAAGTAATGAAAATAGTGTTAAATGCCACTTCAACGGGCTTTTCTACTAAACATAACAAATGTAGGTGGGGTGACTCAAAACATAGATTTAAAGAAAAGAGAAAGAAAGATTACATTATTCAAGCATTATGCAAATAATTCAATAGATGAAACAGAACAGGAAAATGTGATACATTTTTACAAGTGATATATTATGTTAATTTTTCGTTTAGAAGATAACTTACATCAGAATATCAGAAAAGTAGAATTCTAAGCTGGAATAATTTAAATCAAAGAGCCAAAGTTTCACATGCTTTTCAAAATCTCAGAGAATACGTTATTGATCTAATAAATAACGGGAGTTTGTTGAACAAACGGCACGATGAAACCAAATAAAAATTACAGAATGCAGAGGTACGGAACTTCGGTACAGAAACAACAAATAAATAGTTAGTAGAAATAGTTAGAAATTAACCTGAAATTGCGGTGCTTTTAGTACTTTAAAGCAGTATAGATGTCTAACTGGCAAAATTTTCAAATCACGAAACAATGGAAAACAGGGATGACGATAATGTTTATTTAAAATTGTTCTCAATACCCTTTTTTGTAAGATTAATTAGGGCTGAACAAAATTCTCAAAACTTCCTCCCCAACATTCAATGCCATATTGAAGTCTTGAATGAAATATTCTGAAGTAAATCATTTTAAGAAACTTATTTAAGCAAATCTTTCTTAGATAAAAAACGCTTCGAAGAGTTCTCAGTACTTAAGTACTCAGTATGAGATTGAAAATGACATCTTTGAGTCAATAATAAGACCCAAATACTTAAATTCTTTTACTTCCTCAATCAAAAAACAATTGTCACTGAAGTTCAGCGTACTACTGACAATATGTGATAATGAGCTTGTGGCACAAATGCGATAAATTACTTTGTACTTTAGACAGTCTGGTGCGTGATAGTTAATCGTTGCGTTCATAAGATGTTGATTTTTTATGCTAAAGAATATAATTTAAGTTTTGGAACTAATGATTAGGCTATGTTTAGCAAATCACAATCGTATAAGGCTAAGATCCCAATTAATATTGGAAATGAGTTCCAAATAACTTTAGGATCCATACACGTAACCTAGGTCATCAGCAAAGGCAGTTAGTTTGCCCTTACAATTTACAGAAAAAAGGGAGTTTGTATAAGTAAGAAATAATATAGGTCCCAAAACTGAACCTTGCGGAACACCTAAATTAAAAAATCTTACTTCACTCCTCGCTTCGCCAATCAGCACTCTTTGAGATCTGTTTGAGAGATACGAACGAAGCCATTCGAAAATAAACCCTCGAAAACCAGTCTTTTGTAATTTCTGTAATAAAATCACATGGTTAACCATATCAAATGCTTTTCATATATCTATGAATAGCCCAGCAGTAAACATTTTGGCATCCAAGTTGGAAAAACGTTTGAGCAAAAGTTTAGAAGGGCACCTTCTTTAGATTGGCCGTGAGGAAAACCAAATTGTTTTGGACTAAAAAACATAATTTTATTTAAAAAAGACATTATTCTTTTTTCATACCCTTCTCAAATATCTTACTGAAGGACGAAAGAAGAGATGTAGGTCTATAATGCTTCATGTCATGTACAGAACCCTTTTTATGTAATGGTAAAACATACGCACATTTGAGAGCTACCCGAAAAACTACTGTAAAAACACTAAGATTGAATGTATATGCTAATACATCAATAACAAAGCAAGCAATATGTTTTAAGGTTTTATTCGAAAAAACTGTGGTTACTCTTTAAAGGATTAGTGGATCAAAAGCTTGACAATGACGTAAAGTAGGTATTAAATTCACTATCAACACCTATATCACCACAAATTTTACAATTATCCACAGCAATAGAAGAAGGTTTGGAACTAAAAGAAGATTTATTTAATATTTTATTAACTATTTGCCATTCTGATATTAAATCTCCTTTTGGGGTAATAAACTTTCTACGGTAGTACATATAACAGCGTATAGGAATTTCCTTCTTTAGCTGACTACACATCATATTATAAGCTAGTATTAGATAGATTCTTAATGCATTTAATATGTAACCTATTTTTTCTTTGGATTTTTTTGACGAGATATTCAGAAATACATGGCTTCAGTCTTTTTCTATATTGAGGATCTTACTCAAATTATAACTGAAGCTGTTCCAGTAAGTAACAAAGTAAAACGTAGGACTGAATACAAGTAAGCGTGGTTTGATGCTGAGTGCCGCAGCGTCAGTGACAAATCTTTTGGGCTTCTAAGCTTCTAAGGCAACACAACACAACTTTCTTTAAGAATTTGTATGCAGCAGCAAATAAAAATTTTAAACAACTCTGTTGGTCTAAAAGGAAACAGCTTGAGCAAAAAAATATAGCCGTTTTGAACTCATCAAGACCGTCAGCAGATTTCTGGAAAGCAGCTAAAGTTATAAACAGAAGAACCAATCAAATTTCGTCAGCATTGCAAGTATTTGAACTTCGAGACTACTTTTATAACCTACTTAATGCCCCACAATTCTCACCGCTTCCACACTACGCAGCACCACTTTTTACTGACGATTTTTTAGATGCACCATTTACAATTTATGAAGTTCAGAATGTAATACAGAAAGCAAAATTGGGAAAAGCTCCAGGAGACGACCGCGTTCCAGCTGAATTCTACAAAAATTGTTCTATGGAATTTCTTGAAGCACTAACAAGAGAATATAATAGAATATTTGAGACGGCAAATGTTCCTGCATGCTTCAAAAGAGCGATCATCTATCCCCTACATAAAAAATGATCATATGATAGTCCTGAAAATTACAGACGAATCTCCTTCTTGAAGACCTCAGTCAAGTTTTTTAGCACTCTGACTTTTAATAGACTTACGGAGTGGGTCAATGGAAAAGAAATACTCAACGAATTTCAAGCTGGGTTCAGGAGAAGTTATTCTACTTTGGGTCAATTATTCACACTGATAAATATTGCCGATAATTTAAAACAAAGGAAAAAAACTGTTTGCATTTTTCGTCGATTTTCGTGCTGCTTTTGAGTCGATCGCACGTGAAGCTCTTTTTTACAAGCTGTACAGGTTAGGAATTTCAGGCAAAATTATATGTATATTAAAGGCTATGTATGAAAACAATGTAGCTTATGTGTGGGATGGTGAGTTTGTATCAGAAGAATTCAGAAGGCAAATGGGAGTGAAACAAGGGTGCGTTTTAAGCTCACTTTTCATTTTGTTTATAAATGATATCGTGGAAGAAATCGGAGGAGGAATTCTATTTGGAAACATACGAATACCTGGTCTAATTTTTGCGGATGATATAGTTTTTCTATCTGAATCTGTTGAAGGAATGCAGCTTATGATAAACCGTCTTGAAAGATACTGTAGACTCTGGAATTTGTCCGTTAATTTAGAAAAATCTAAAATGATGATCTTCAGGGATGGTGGTGGAAAATATTCACGCAACGAAAAATGGAAGTACCAAGGAGAAAATATTGCAATAGTTCGAGAGTACAAGTACTTAATCACGGCGAAGCTTAATATGAGAAGACACTTTCAATGCAAACTGGCTGAAGCAGAAAGAACCATTTTTTCCGTCTGGAGGCGCTGCATAAATAACGTGTTTATCGAATATAGTTCAAAAATGACAATTTTTCGTAAAACTGCTGCATCAATATTGCTCTATGGTGCTCAAGTCTGGGGATATTGCCCATTTGAAGAAGTGGAAAAATTTCTGAGGTATTTCTTAAAACGAGTTTTATGCTTGCCAGCCTGCACGCCCAACTATTTATATACTACATTTAGAAACAGCAGTACCACCATTGTTCCTAGACACCATCAGGATACACTTTGAATATGTCGTAAAAGTAATGGAAATGGAAACCTTGTTGCAAAGTGGGAAGAGCTGGGATTTGAATCCGGTAAAAACTTCCGTATGCCATCCGATACAAATATCACGAATTTGAAGAATATGTTTAGTACTATTCTTGAAAGGGTAAGCCGCATTTCTTATGAAAAATTTAAAACAGAAGCATAATCCTCACAACATCGAATGATATACAGTCAACTGAACTTTGACATTAAGGAAAATACGTACTTCCAAAGCCGTTTTCCACTAAAAATGATAAACGTAATATTTAAATTAAGGGGTGAAATTATCAACCTAAATTACATTCCACATCGACCGGATCTACCAATTCTATGTGACCTTTGTAGCCGACAGGAAAGAGAATATATATACCACTTCATTGCCAGATGTCCCATCCTAAATGAGATACGAGTGAGTTGTTTTGGATTAACCTTGATGGAAATGAATGAAGTCCTGGACATTTTGAATGGAAAATTAGGTTGGGAAATATTATATAAATACGCGTCAACTGCAATGAAATACAGAAAGAGGATAATAGATGGTGACTTTTAATTAAATACCAACTAGCATATTAAGTAGTTAAATTTATAAATTGTCTATCTGGTAGACGGCCTTTGGCCAAACCATATTAAACTTAGTTATCCAATTATGTAAAATTATATTTTGATCAATAAAGTTTGCAACTACTACTACTACAGTCTTTTTTTAATTTTCTTTTGTTGTACAGTGTAGGTTGAAAGTGACACACTTTTACATAAAGACCCAATAAAAATATCATAATCCAAAGAAGCACTATCATCCAAAAAAACATTATTCCATGATTCATTGAGAAGATAGTGCTTTAACTTTGAGATGTCAATTTTAGATCACATACTCGTAAAGTCAACTTTCGGACGGATATCTATACATTCAAATATGTTTACTATAATGCCTGTCATAGAGTGATCAGTTATTTTCAAGTCATATGCACACCTCTCACAAGCACTGAGTGATACCTTTGAAAATCGTCCATAAATATGACGCAAACAACTACCAGATACTGGCCTAGTAGGTTCGTTTATGAAACTTATGTGGAGTCGGAGAGATGGTTTCGCTCTAACACTAACCGACCATAATCCCATTTTCTTTTGCCTCTCATTTTTTTTTATAATTTACTCACGCCTTAGGGGTTAGATACTCTTTTACTGTTGCCTGGTCGAGGGCGGAAAGGTAGAAGGAAGAGAAAGGAAAATTGTTTTGTAGTGGTTTGAAACTCAGGTGTGTTTGGTTTCGATATTCGCTCTCCAGGGGGTGGGAGTCAGAATAGGACGGAGAGTTTTTTATTCACTCAGAGTGATTCGAGGTATAATTCACAGTATTTTTTTCTGTGCTTGAAACTCTACAACAGCCAAATCTACGTGTCAATGTTATGCTTTCACACGCAGAATTTTTCTGTCTGAGTTCCAATTACACAAATGAAAAACTGACTTGCCATGGGGAGGATTCGAACCTGGACCGAGTGAGAAGCGATTGCTAATACCACTACACCACGGCCACCCCCTCCGTCTCTCTGGTGGTCGAAATTTTCACCACAGTGGTAACTAAATAGACATCGTACGAGTCAGTCGATGACGAACCAGCACACAGCGCGGTGCCTAACTTTAGAATATTTTTACTGTCAAAAGTTTATCAATTGAATTTTAATAACGTGAACTGAATTACCCACACTTATTAATCCATGTGAAGCTAGGAAGGTCCTGTAATTAGACACAAGTTCACTACTTTGTAATAAATTGAAATCACCCATAATTAATAAGTCATTTGATTTGATTTTATCTAGCAAACATGAGAATTATAAAACAAATGATTCAAAACTAAATTTGTGTAATCTGTACACAAACAGTACTAAAATATTTTTCACGTTTATTTTTAAAGAAACCAGGAAAATATCGGCAGTTTTAAATTTCAAATATTTTACTTCATTTACTACATGATCCTCTTTGATAAAGCACCCAACACCACCTGCAGGGTAATCATCATTTGGATTCGCAAAAAAAGATTAACCTGACAAGTGATAATCTTTTATTTCAAATCCATAAATCCAATTTTCAGACACAACTACGATAACAGGAAGACAGAGAAAAGCATCAAGGTGTGTAACTATTGAAGTAAAATTTACTCTCAAACTCTTAACATTCTGATGTATAACAAATAGCTAATTTAAACAATTCACGAAAATATTATTACAATTTGAAGTGAGAATGGAATGTTCATCACATAAATTTAATTCATGATTCAAAACATATAAAAAGAAAATTTTAGTCAAATTCTAAGGAGATCATCAAATAATTTAATAGAAATGACCCTTCCGCTTCCACCCTCCTCCTTTCTAAGTAATATTTGATTGTTGCTATACCACAAACATTTAAATTTCTTTTTCCTGATTACATCTTTTGCTTGTATGAAGAGAGCCTGGGTGTAAGAGCATCATTGATGAAAACACCAGTTTTCTTTCTGTCACAGCCCCTACCGTTAAAGTTATTTGTAGCAAAAGAGCTCAGCTTTTTTTCTGTTTCCTCTTTTCCCTCATAATCCTCTGTTGACAGGTCGTTGAACTTAACGCATAGAAGGAACTTGATATAAGAGTTACTTTTTCTTTCTTTGTTCGACACTTTCTTCACAAAGCAGTTCTCTATGCTCACATCAGGAAAATCGATGGCTAGACAATCTTGTGTGATTTGCTTAACTTTGTTTGTTGCATTTTCATTATTGACATTTGGCACAGCAACAATTTCAATGCAATAATAGCATAGACGCCGCCGAATCGAAGTCATGTAATTTAAGTCTTTTGCACTAATGTTTACACAGGATTGATGAAATATGCTTGAACATTCGCTGCAAGTAATTTTTTCAGTGCAATATCTGTCAATTTTTTCTGCACACAAGGAACACTTAATTCTGATTTGAATAATTAGAGATGTTCACCCCACAACACTCAACACTAGAATGTTCAATACACTGGAACGTATAATGCTTGTAGTTGAAACTGTGTCCACTAAGCATTCTATGTTTTGATTTTCTATAGTTAAAAGAATCATTGGTAATTTGTTTCCTGAGGCTCGTTGTAAAAATTTACTTCAGTTCCTTGAACGTTACCTATCTCCATTGCTTCTTCGGTAGTACGAGTATTGTTATTAGCTCACCGGGTATGGTATGGTATGGTTATTAAAGTTTTGCTGTCCTCGAAACTGTCCAGGATTATTAAAATTATTTGTAAACTGACTTTGATTATTATAATTGAAATTGTTAGAATCTAAATTCCCTTGTGTTTGACCTAAATTCTAAACTATGATTATGATCTTCATTATGATCATTTCTTCCACTTCGACGGTTTATTATTTTGTATGATCAGAGTTCGTATTATGATTAAAATTTCTTTGTACATTTTTGTCAGTAAACTTTTGTATTTTATTATTTATATGATTAAAATCTATAGTTCTAATCTAAGCCTTGTATATTTATTATAAATATTCATGATTATTTTCTTTATGGTCTCTAATATTGCAATCAATCTTTTCTATTAAAATTTCTGTTAAATATCTATCTATATTTTCTGGTTTGTAAATGTCGGTCTTTTTGTCATCAAAATTATACAGTTCATTTAACTGGTAACTTATATTTCTAAATTCGTCAAAAAGTTATCTTACCTTGACGTAACTGCAATAGTTGAATAACGTATAATTTCTATGGTTGAAAGTGCTGCGTCAGCTTAGATTTAACGCCACTCCAATCCGGATTATCTCCAAGTTGTCTGATACATCTCGCCGCCTCGCCTTGTGCTTTGTCGTTCAACACAATTTGCATTCCAAAGAATTGCAGTTGTACATTCGAGCCGCAAAGTGCTTATGTACTCGTAATATTTTATTGACGGGACAATGGTCGGTGCTGACGTAACTCGCATGACTTTTATTATCGACACGTTGCTCAACGGACGTGTGTACATATATGGAGCGCTGAGCCGGTATGTTCCCTCCCTCCAACATAAAACCACTAGCTTTATCTAGCGATCATTTACAAGAGCAGAATGACTTGGCCAGATTAATCGAATTGTGACCGACAACATAGCTCTAATAATTCTGATTCCAAATGCCCAAGCACTCGGGCCTCTAACTTAGACTGAGAACTGGTCTGTTTTACACCCCGTATGTCACTTTTACTAAAGTTTCTCAGTATTTCGTAGGAAGATGAGTAAAATCTTCAGTGACAATGTTAATATTTGCTCAGTACGAGCATCTACTGGGCCTCTCCTCAGTGCCAAGCCGAAAATTCCTTTATACTGCCAGAAGGCTGACAGCGCCTTAGAGGTTTCCGACGTGACATATTTAGTCCAAAGAAGTTTGTTATACTAGACGATTGACTGATAGACCCTTTTTTCCTCCTTGCATTATAGAGCGTACAGTCGCAAGGCTTTCGAACACTTGGAATGTTTAACAGAAAAAAGTTTATCTGAAATACGTTACTGCTTCTCTTTCTCTACTTTAAAGTATAGTCTGCTTGGGCTGCATATAGACATTCATCAGTATGCCTGGTTTGGCTCTGCTCTGGTAGCTTTTCTCAAAACGAATCATAGTTTGAACACCAAAGGACTTATTCCGACTTAACATAGGCAGCTTTCGGTATTACTCAAGCCAGATTTGTTTTCCCTCTTACGAGTGACTCTACAGGTACATATGGCCCAGACTTATGAATGTGACTTCAAATACAGTGACGTCAATTGCAAAGCAACAACACCATGATTAGTGACGATCGGATTTTTTGGTGATGAATTAAATATACTCGTAAAAACATTAATGTTGCATAAATTTTGTGTGAAACCAAGCCTAGTCTGTCCATTCAATTTGTTTGCTCTTCTATTAGTTTTATTCGGAGGGAGGAGTATATACAATTTGTTTCCCAATACAAATAGCCTGGTACCTATTACCCGGTGTATCGAAGACAAGAACAAATTTTTTTTCTGTTTTTTAAATTTCGTAGTTTTGGCTTAAATCAGAGTTCCTCCATAAAAATGATTATTTGCAGTGTGTTCTCGTAAATGGGAACAAAAGCAGCACTTAATTCATTTTGGGCTCCAATCATATCGCCAACTATATATTTTAACCGGAAAAGATGGCAAAAGAACCAAAGCGCGAACAATGTGCAGACGTAAGCAGCAACGAAATATTTATATTATTTAACGTCATCTTCCTTGCAACTGGACAGAGTGAAAGGATTTAGGGAGTATTACATGGCGCAGGGCAGTCTATGAAATGTTTGGGCAACGGCAAATGAGCTCTCAGTTATCTTTCGTGAAAATTTATCTCCTAAGACATACTCGTAAACAGACATTAAGTCCCCGTTCAACCATTTTCCTTCTGTGGCCTTAACAGAAAAGTTCTTGCACTTAATAATTTAGTATATTGACAATGATGACATTTTCAAGTTTTATTTTCAGTTGCCTAACAAAAGTCCGTTTTGTCTTTCATAAAAATTTGAATTTCAATAACGATGCCACAAATCTCACAGAAATACCAGATGAAATATCATTTTAAATGGCATCTGTCGGAGAACATTTCATAAATTACACCGCCTGCACACAAAATGTAATCTTGAACGAAATGAAATTCATCAGCGACACAATGTTAAAACAGAAGACAACACAGTGAATACCCCTGGAAGGACCTACCCATTACTATCATCATTGCCATTCTTATTCACCCCTTATACCGAAAACCAACATCAACAACCATCAACCTATCATCAATGTGCCACATGCAACTCTTAGAATGATTACCTCAAAGAGAGACAAAAATGACAATATGATAGAAAGATACATGTCATATCTGCTTCTGATATACACAAAGACCCTTCGATGATGTGGGAGCCCTTTGCCGTCCGCCCACCTTCGTAATCTGCAATTCAATTATCCTCGCATATGAATTTTATTGTTTCCAAAGAAACATCACGTAGCTATTCAGTTAGTTCTGCCGCCAGGATTGGGTTGGCCTTGGGAGACTGGGTGCTTCAGGCTCTAATATCTCCCCATAATGTCACTGTGGATGTGGATATGGGTGGACATCCATATCCTGTAATTATTTTACTACTCTCCGGTATAGCTAAAAGTCCAACCACGATTTCCAAGATACGAATATCTATCTCCGATACGGCATTTTCCCCCCATTTTGCATACGAGTATCTTTAATATACAACACACATATGTATGTATACATATATGTGTGTGCTCATATCTACCGTTCGTAGGAATTATTTATTGTTATTAATTTTTTTTTAAACTTTTTTCCTCAGTACTGCTTTTCCCGTTTGACTGAACTCCGGAATGGCAAACCCAAAGAAGACCAACCGGTAGCATGGACAAGCAACTCTCAATCGAACGAGTATTAAACGAAAGTGTTGGAAGCAGTTGAGGAGACGACGAAAGTGAAAGAAAACGAGTGTTGATGTCAAGGGAATACCATTGAAAAGGCGTAGAAAAGACTGAAAAATGGTACTTCACGCCGAACCATCACGATACTTGGTGAGGAGTACGCTGGTACCCTACGGCAAACTTACCTCAGGGTTTCCAAGTTTCACTTGATAATCATGGACCGTTTTCACATCATTGTGTGAAACTGCAAAAAGAATGACAGCACGATAGCAGAGCAGTTTTTGAAAGCGTGATTTATCTTTACGAGATTCGTTTTCTCTTTTTGTTTGCTTTCGTTCTTGTTTGCCTTCGAGAAAGGAACGAATTTATTTTCAAATGAATATGTGTGCAATAGGAATATGTTTATTGTGGTAGCCAATCCAATTTGACGTTTCATAAAGTGATAGTGCCGGGGTATGCCGCACGTACAACCAATGGGGATTTCATCGTTTGCGATATTCCTGCTGGTGGTTAAATTACAATTTTATACTCGCAAGGAGAAACTTTAAAATGGGTGATCAGCGAAAACTTAAAGTGATAAGGGATTGTGGAGAAATTGTGTGAAGTCATAAAACTGGCGAAAATACTTGCAGATTCCAGAATTCGAAAAAGTCTCCTAGGGCCTGTCGCAATAAAGTATAAAAATTCACAGCAATTGGATGGAGCTGGCTAAGTATGAAGTAAGGGTGATTTGAACTTCGAGAGCTGGATCGTCCTTAAGCCGATCGCAACCTACTCAGTCTGGTTGAGAGGATATTGATCCGGATGTCTCTAAGGCCATTTGTTTGTTTGGATGCATTCAATTTTCAACAGACAATTTGATAAATCGGAGTCTGTACGGTTAGTACTACAAAAGGTAGGAATCCACCGCTTTGTTAGAATGCAAGTCAATAGCGTCGTGAACCTTTACTAAAGAAGATACCATAGAGTAGTATATCTATAAGCTGCTGAGCGGAGTCTATGGAATCAAATAGCGAAGAATTTCATCTCTGTTAAGCCGCAATCGGCGGCATTCACTGTGTATAAACGTTGATGATGGTTATTTCCCTAATTCATGAAGAGACACTAGGCATTCTTATGAACAATCGTTTTTCTGCTTACACCCCCAATATTTCAACGAATACAGTCAGTAAAATATTTCCAAAATCTTAGGGAAAGTTCATGTCATTTATAGATATCTCTAAATGAAGTGAAAGTCAGTTATACGACTCCAAAGGACTAAGGATCTATAAGTCTATTATTTTTGCTTTTAAATATTGTTTAACTCACAACGCGCTACATGGGAGGCACATCGGTAGATGCAGCAAGACGCTCAACTACAGCGTGTATCTGCAACTCGATTGCCACAATGCTCATGTATCGTAGAATAAATTTAATGTTGGCGAAAGTAAGCTGCAGAAAGGACATGAATTGTGGATTCCACAGAGCATTGTTTTCCCACCGTTCATTTGACTGGCATGTCATCGATCTTCGAAACACTGAAGTACAAAGTATTAAACTCATTGGCCTATGATGGCAATGTGGCCATCCAGCAAATTTCCCCTCAGATCTAAGCAAAAGGCTCAACCATTCAAAAGTACTTCCACCACCTGCTGCATGACTCTACATCGGTCCTCCCTAAGAGGAGAATGAGACATCTGAAAAATTGCTTACTCACCGAGCTAAAGCCCTTCAATAGGCAATATTAAGGTAAAAGGCATACTGGCATTATCTAATCAAACAATAATTCCCTGTCAAAACATAGCTATCAACCACGTATTCAAAGGAATATACGCCGGCTTAGTTCATTGCTAAAGTGGTGTTCATGTTCTACTTTTCAGTTCAAAATTTCCCTTCTTACTCTGTCTTGCATATAAATAACCGCGCTAGGCGCATTACTCTTTTAAGACCTTTTAGAAACTACTCTTGGTGCTATAAACTTTCTCGTCTGTAGACTCATGGATGTTAGTTAGGAATCCTGTTTACGAACTGAGCCTTTATATGAAGTGACATGAGGCATTCGTTCACATGCCGTTCAAAAGCATTCCGTAACATCATAGCAAAAGTAGTCTTCCTTTTGTCATTTGCATGGGCTTATTCCGCTTCTTCTCCAGAGTATTCCAATTAGTTTCTTAAAAAAAAAAGTGTTCTACAGTATATGGTCCTCAACATCTCATCTGCAGATAAGCATGTGTACTTAATTTGCACTATCAGGCAGTTCTCTTGTTTTTTGCTTTGAAACCTCATAGCTTCAAATAGTCTAAGAGTTTGTTAACATAAATTTTTTTTCGGGATGATAATAAGTATTATACCTAATCCGTTAGCTTTCCCGAACTATCAATAACATTTTATGAAAGCAATTGTAGACCTCCGCAATCGTTCAATCCTACCATTAGGACAGTGGTTCGAACAGATACGGAGTAAACAATTTTGCACCCAACGATTCAAATATATCGGGTGCGGGAGTCATTCTTCAATCTGTAGTATCTCTACTCATTAATTTACTCTATCTGATTACTTCGTTAACAATTTGTATCGTCTATTTACTATATGAAGGAATGTATATCCTGTGAAATAGTACGTTCGGTTATGGGTATATCTGGCTATGCCAGGTCAGAATTGCAGATGTCTTATATCCACTTAGTTCTAAGCCTACTCTCCTCGCAGGTCAATCTAAGAATTTGATTAAATTTTTTTAACACGCATTTGCAGAAAATTTAGATATAGATGCTGGTGCAACTCACCACTCCCACCCAATATGCTCTTGCAGAAACCAATCTGATCCCCGACATAAAGAGCCAGGAGCTACTCCCATCTTCGTATAATGTTTTCCGTGATGACGATAACTCTCTCCCTATCTTTAATGATCCTACCATCCCTAAAGGCGATTCTCCATGTATAGGTGTCCTACTTGCTATTCACAATAACCTCAACTCTTCTCACATCGCTATCTCTTCTTCTGTGAAACTTGACTTCATTTCAATTAAAACAACACTTCCCAATAGGTCCCTGTACGTTATGTGTTGCTACATTCTCCCAGCTCAAGCTATCGAATCCTACATCCTTGCTATTAAAGCAATTGACCTAAGTGATTCCATTGCCGATATTCTTATCTTTGGTGAATTTAATCTGCCCCTGCTGAAGTGGATTCCATCAGATGGTCACTTATTTTTTACCGCGTCAAACGCGACTCAAGCCTGTGCCAAGTAAGTGGCGTCCCTAACTCTATCGGTAGGCAACTGAACCTTTTCACTAGTGATCCTATTAACTCCACAGTAACGTTCTGTCTATCAACTGTCGACAACTTTCACCCCCTCTTCTTCTCTCATTTTTCCATAACTCTCCATCCCAACCCACTTCTTCAAGTACCATCTCTTCTAACAACTTCCATAAAGCTAATTTTCGCAAAATCAATACCTATCTTAGCAAATGTTCTCTTGATTTTACCAATCTATCCTTTTCTGATGCTGTCTCCATTTTCTACAGTGAAATATTGAATTCAATTTCTCTCTACGTCCCCTTTTCACGGCATAAAACATCACCTAAATCCCCTCCATGGTACAACAGATGACTTCGCTCTTTACGTAATAATAGAAACAAATTGTGGGCAGCTTTTCTTCGCATCAATTCCTTTTATAACTACTTTACCTATCTTAGAACTTACCTGCAATTCACCTAGCTCTATAACAGCCTCTATCAGTACTTTCCCGACACAGCGCAAACCAACTTTATCAACGATCCTAACACATTTTATCAAGTCATCAACTACACAAGAGAATCAGACGGTTATCCCGCATCTCTCTCGTTCGATAATATATTGTCGACCGACCCACATATTACTGCCAACTATTTTGCAAACTTTTTTAAACAGTCATTTGCAGACAACGTGTTCATGCCTAACCCCATCTATTTCAAGTAGCTTCCCAATTTCTCCATTGACCCCCCTTTTTCTCTCTCTTAAGCTTTTGATGCCACTCTTATCGAAGAAAAATTACAAAATCTCAATGATGAATTTTTATCCAGTCCAGATGGGCTCCCGCAATATTTCCCAAAAAGTGTGTGCCTCCAATCTTTCGCACCCACTTTCCTCCCTATTTCATCTGTCCCTCACATAAGGAGAATTCCCCCAAGTTTGGAAGACCTCTTTCATAACCCCGGTTCACAAAAATGGATGAAAGAATGAAGTAACCAACTACAGTCCCATTGTTAAGCTTTCTCACATACCTAAAATGTTCGAAAGTTTTTATATGAAGTTCTAAGCTTTCAATGCAAGTCACTTATATCACCCAGTCAGCATTGATTTCTTAAAGGTAGATCAACTACTACAAACTTAGTTGAATTCGTATCCTTTGCGCTTTAAGCCCTAGAAAATGGCAACGAAATTGATGTTATTGCTACAGATTTCGCTACAGCCTTCGATAAAATATCACATCAACTGATTCTTTTCAAATTGTCTTCTCTCGGTTTTGACCCCATATTGTTAAAATGGATATCTCGTTATCTGGAGAACCGTTACTATAGCGTTCGCTTTAGGTCATCCTTCTCAACTCCGTTTTTAGAGACTTCTGGTGTCCCACAATGTAGGTCTAGGTCCCCTCTTTTTTTATTTTAACTATAAACGATCTTGAGAGGATTATCAAACACTGCTCCGTATCCATTTACGCCGATGACACTAAGTTCTCCAAAACTATTTCTTCTCCTTCAAGAAGACCTCGATAGGTCTCTAAAAAATTGCTTTGAACTTAATGTCTCCAAATGCCAATCTATGACTTTGTCTCGTAAGTCCAATCAATCCCCCTCTCGACTTTATTTTCTGGATGACCAACCTGTACAACAGGTTCAATCCCTTCGGGACCTTGGAATTTTATACGATAGAGAGTTAAACTTCCGCCAACTCATCGCTCAGTTTTATCAAACGTTGGTCTAAAGAATTTTGCAACCCTTATGTGACAAGGTCATTTTACATTACCCTTGTCCGGCCCCTTCTTGAATATGCCAGATAAGTGTGTTCCCCCTTTTAGCGAATTCATATATCCCGAATCGAGAACATTCAACGTCATTTTCTTCGATTTGCTCTTCGTGGACTACCCTGGAATGACCCATTTATCTTACCTCCCTATCGCGACCGCCTCAAACTTCTTATACTGAATACCCTCGAAAAACGAAGAGACGACATTCTCTTCATTCATCGACTGCTCTCCAGTTCTGTGGACTGCGCTTCCCTTTACAATTATATTTCTTTCAACACTAACCCTCGTAATCTACGCTGTCCTCGTCTCTTCTATATCCCGCATGCTCCGTAAGGTCAACTCAAACCTCTGCACCAGTGCACTTCTCGTCTTAAACTTGATCTCCTCCACCATTCCCTTACTTCCTAACCCTTAGCTCTTGTTAGTTTTTAAGTCCTAGTTTTTAAGTTAGTTTAAGCTTGCATTAAGCGAAATAAATGGGGGCGTTAGCCTCCACCAATTTACAAATTAGTACACTGTCATATCCTCTGCTGCAAAGAGGACCTCAAATTATTAATACAATACCTACAATTTACCGCAGCTTTCAACAAACAAAAATCGGATTTGAGGTACGAAAAAGCAGACAATTTTATGGCATTATAAAATTCCCCATTCCCCTTACTCCTTTCTATGAAACCTGGCTCATAGTATTTAACACAGAACGTAAGATCATCCCCTGCATTAAGATCTTTAGATAAACAGCTTCTAAACAATGTACTTGCATGGTTAATCCGAATAGGTATTTGTGGATCAATACAGCACTCGTAATAAAAAAAAATGCTAATGCTCCCAGTTTTTCGGTCTCCAAAGGAAACTGCTAACCACGGACGACAGCGTCTACTATATACCTATTGTACTACTATATGCATGACTTCAAATCTTAGTATCAGGTTTTCTCTATCACCCTGCGTCCGATTATGTCCAAAACGAAAAAGATATCAGCTTAAGTTCGTCATACTGATCCGAATGTTACACGATCAGAAGCACTTAAACAAATGCTTTGTCAAAATCCTTTTGTTGTATAGCGACACAATAAACTCTAATTACCCTGACATATTATATGTATGCATCAAGGTGGTCTGTACTTTCTTTCACACAAAGTACTCGCAGATGAAAATTTCACTGACTAATGCAAGTCTATATTCGTTCAAGGTCTTAAGGATATATGGTAAATGAATGTTTTATTTCAGCTGAGACCATATATGCACTAACTTAGATGGCAAACTCTACTAATACTTTTGCAAACATTTAACCCTCGCACAGACACACTGTAAGTGAATCAGCAACACATTGTACATCTCTACAACCTGCCAGAATTTGCTAGGATGAGAGCAATTTGAAAGTAAAGTTTCTAGAATGAGAGCGATTTGCACGTAAAGTTCACTATGTGTGTGTAATGTGGATGGCGTTTTTTGAGTAAAATGGGCGGGTTTTTTGTAAAACGGTAATGTTAATCCATGTGTGGCTGCGACTAACAGATTCATTTGTAGCTTCTAGCTATTAGATTGTTACCGGAAGTAGCTATCGTTGCCGTTGGAGAATTGCGAATAGTAAAAGTTAACGATCCAGAATATGATGGGCGAACTGGAAGATTCGGCCCAGAGCAAAAGCGGTGATGTGCTTCAGTTGCCGGAAATGGCGCTGATTTTACAGAGAAATCTTGGGACGTCCAGGCTGCGCAAGAGTTGTGTGATCACTTTTCACCACTTAGATGTGGTCGCGGGGCTTGATCTCACGGTGTTAAACACTGGTGATATAGCGACGTTCAGACGTATCCGTGCACGAGTCACCGGACGGGACATACCGTGATTCAACCGAGGAGCGCTTCGTGAAGCTCTGGATGATGTGCCGTCTCCTGTTGAGAAGTCCTGGTGAGGTGATTTACTACCTTACCTAGATTTTTTCCAGATACGAACAATTCAATGCATATCGCCACCATATGGTGGTGAAAGCATTACCCAGATCAATAAAAATCAACTTAAATGCATTTAAAAAAAGTACTGGTGTATTTCATTGTATCATACACCACCGCAATCGATTTCAGATGCCAGTTAAAACAAATTGTATTACTCAGCTCATTTACAGGACGAGTAGGAAGAGCGGATTAAGCGCGAGCTGTTGAATTGAAAGTGACAACACCCTTATCAATGATCCATAACTGCTTAAACAGCATTTTTATCCTAATTTTATCCTAATTTACAGTTTTATTATAGTCCTACAATTAAGATCTCAAAATGAACTCTATTCCCAGGGGTTATTTTCAGTTCTTACCTCCCTTTTTCACCGCATTGTAAAATTAGCTCCTCAAGATCATGATAATACATCCTTAATGTTTACCCTTTTTTTGTCTCTCTCTCTATAGTCATCTTCGTCCTTAACTACTATTACCATCACCAACAACCTACAGCATTTTAACAGCTGGCAATATTTTTCGATTACGTGCGTTTTCTGCTTCAATGGAACGTAAGAAATCACTTAATCAACCGGATACTCATTTCGGTTCAATTAAATACTAGCTTCCTTATCAACATTGGCATCGGTATAAACATTCCCAGCTCATCGGCACGAACTCAATCGACGACGCGCTAAAACGGAAACCCAAAAATAAAAGAGGAACAAATTCAAGAATTAACAAGCCCCCCAAGGTGGATGGTCAGTGTACAGATGTACATACATACATATGTATATGTATTCATTTCTGTGTGTACCAGAAAGAGGATCGTGAAAATACTCGTAGCTAGCGTCATCTCCCCAGTGGGTAGTCTTAAAAATGCTCCCAAGGAATAACGTAACAATAAAACGAATACCCCGACACGATGATAGGGGGACCATGAAAATCTGCTTTCCTGCAATGCAGCGTTTTCCTCACACATATCCCATGGTAGTGTTTTCCGGCCTGCCCGAATGCCCGAATAATGAATGTCTTTATAATTTTGCTGGCTTCCTATACATAGAATGCATACGTTCCTTCAGTTCTAAGGATAATCCAAAATTCCGGTTATATTCGTAGTTCCGCTTGTAGGCGTTTGTTGTCTTGTTTAAAATGCCATTTCCCATTATCCTTTGCCATTGTGTGGATTCTTGTTGATCCTCTCTTCTAAACTTTCGACCTAACTCTTTAGAGTTGGCATTCTATTTCAATGTAGAATTCACCATTATCTAAGAAATAAGCACAAGGCGCAAGCATGCCACATTGGGAGTCTCCCTTTCTGACATCCCTTTCGATAGTTCGTATCAATAGATTCCTTGGCCTCGTTGTATCCGTTGATGTTGTATCTGTTTTTGTATTGAGTTCAAATAGAAGTCACAATGAATCTGTAGACTTGTACGAATACTCGTATGAAATTGCCGCAAGTCAATATGTCTGCAATGGGGTACCCCCCAAAAAAATTGAATCGTAACACTTTTGGTAAGCTCTCGTGAGCTCTGGTAGTACAGCAAATAAAAATCTCTCAAGCATCTATACCATATACCAGTAGCTGGGGGTTGGCTCCATGAAAAGGATTCATTTTGGCATGACAGAATAATTGGAATTAGGCCATCATACTCGTACAAGGGAAGTGCATTGAAACTTTGTTTTTCTACCACATGCATGAATTGCGTATTGTGTAGATATTTTCGTGTATACCGTACTACTTGTACCAGCATCTCGAATAGGATACTTGAATAGAATTTGAAGAAGTTTTCTCAGTTTTACTTGTATATTGCACAGACTACATCAGCATAAAATAATTGCAGTTATCTATTAAATCGAGGCGCTGGCTGCTGCCTTTTGTCGGTCCAAAGGAGGCTAACATCAAGTCACGAACCACCTCTCTTACTTCGCCCTTTCTGGTCCTAGAATGTTGTGTATTCATGAAGTGGTAAATGTTATGATGGGTCATCACTTAGATTGAAAAGGAATTCATATACGAATTCAAGTACGAATGCGATTGCGAATAGAAGAGTAACTTGCAACTAGTGCTAGTGGTTTTGTGGTTGGGTGCCCAGAATTGCCACATAGATAAGTGGAAAGACAAAACGAAACACCCCAAATTGCAGTAGCTGAATTCTGAATGACACTTTAATTTAAAATATGAAGTAAACTGCAATTGAGGGCAAGCATGTAGATAGTAGATACTCGTACTCGTGTCCCTACATACGCTTCCACTTCCGGAGGAACGTTGTTGTAGATGAAATTCCCAATTCAGATGAAAAGTTAACCAAAAGTTCGTGTGGTACTAAACGAGCACTTGAGGAGTCTCAATAAAGTATTATTATATTATTGGATTAAATCGAACCATCGAAGACATCTTTTGACTTAAACTGGAGTGCAGATGGAAGAAGTAATTAGTAGGCTGTAGCCCTTTATTGAAATCTGCTGGAAATGCAAAATTTATTGTAACCTTTTGTAGCACATGCATACAACAGAGTAGGACTGGTTTGCCTGTGTTTGCTTTTTGAAATCCAGGATGATTCAATTATGTGAAGTTTCCCAGAAAATGGTTAAAATTGGTGCTTGTTTTCAGGATTTTCAGAAGGGCATCTTGAAAGAAGAAACATTTCCGAAATTAAAACTGTCTGAGAGTGCTCAAAAAAGCATGTTTTTGTCCAATACATACAAACGCGTATACGAGTACATGTCTATCGAAAGAACTAAGCTAGAAGGATATTTTACATTTGAATTGAATTAATTTTAAAATAAGAGAGCTTAAATAGAAGTGGCAATTATCTGACAAATGTATTTGAATTTCTTGAGAGCAAGCAGCTTTTTGCATGTTGAGAAAATGTTAATTCCTTAAAACAAACTTGGGATTTTCCTGAATTTGAGAAGGTAGTCTTAGGCATTTCCCAGTTGTAGATATATATGTATATATTTTGTTTTGACAGTATCTCAGGTGCTTCATTTGGAAAACAGCCGGCAGAAGGAAACTAGAGCTCTCAATAGATTTACATACTCCTACAAGCTACAAGTAAGGTTAATCCTAAGACTTTGTGAAAAAGAAGGTGAGCTGAGTGGCGAGGAATCTGTATCACGAAAATCCGAAGAAAGCGGGATCAGCATTCAAAATCATTGATCTGTCGTTGAGGCAACAGACATTCCTAATTTGGGCTTTAATTGCACAGCTCTTGGCCCCGAGAAAAAGATAATATCTAAATATTGGTCCCTTAAAAATTTCCAAGCGAAAGTCAAAAAGACTAGAGAGACTTCATGTTGAGCAGTATTCCTAGATACCAGGCCTGATTAGGGCCAAATGATACATTATTAAATCTCTAAACAAAAGATCACCGCTAAAATCGAGTTCACTTTACTTTAATTCTTAATGCTATACACTCGACGATCAAACCGCAAGTGAAGTTTAATAAATGTTTCAGTATGAATATTGCCAAATACATATTTATATACTAGAACATAGTTCAATGAAGTAAGTAAAATAAGTAAATAGAAATCACGTTTGTCACTATATAACATTTCCTTCCCCTAAATTATTTATTTCCTCGAAATCTTTAATTAACTGCGGCGTCTCAGATCATATTTTCGATCAATTGGTTTCTTTCTCGAGGACCTTATAACTACATGATCGCAATCATTTTTTGATTTATTGAATGCTGTTGGAATATCCGCCGACTCAGAGTCCGGAATTTCAGCAAACTTCTTCATTTGGTTGAGATATCTCTTTCACAACTTATTTCCATCAGTTAAAACCAGATACGACGTCTGCTTCCCTATCCTCTTCTTCACCCCAGTTACTGACCAAGGCTTATCTTTTCGGATGAAACTCCTTCCGATCACGTTCTGCGAGCATATCATTATCCGCAGCCTTTGTTTTACCGTACTTATCCGTAATGTAGTAATGCAGGTGACTGGCCTGTTGTGGAATTTTTTTTCCAGAAGATGGTGAAATGAGTATCTCGCTAGCGCTATAGACACCGACATCTATTCTTCCTCTAAAATTTTTTTTAGGCCCGATTTGAATGGCTTAACTGTATTTCCTATTCGTTGGTTTGTGGGTTTCCCGTTGCCATTTTTATGTGCCTTATTCCATTTCTTTCGATAAAAGTCTGGAATTCGCTTCCTGTGAATGTAGTTCCATTCCATTGCAGAATGTACTAACGTTTTCGGCAACCCGAATTGTGCAAAGTTTTCGCAAAGCTATTTTCGCAGCGATGATGTTTATCGGATAAATTTCAATCGATTTCGTGCTGGCATATACGATGATCAGAAATTCCGGCCATTGGTTGGTGATAGCTTTTGGGGGTTTTGCAATGTGAATCACACATTTGTTTAATTTAGTGCACAAATCCATTTTTGGCCATCAAAAATACGATCTTGCTAATGATTTTGTTTTCGACATGCCCAGCAGCTGCTCTTGTACTAGAGCTCAGTAGCCCCACATGACTACGCCATCGACTAGTTCGAGTTCATCTTTCCTACGTCAATATGGTTTCTCGCTGACACTCGCAATTATGTTTTTGATCCGTTCAATTGCTGTTTCTCACTTTTGTGTCCACACGAACTATACGCCCAACTTCAACAGATTGTAGATTGGTGCCATGATTATGGGATGTATCCATAAGAATTCACAAGACCAGAAAATGCTTGAACTTGCTTGACGTTTTTCGGTGGACCAATTTTAAGTACTGCTCGTAATACTTCTGGATTCTTCCTAATGCCGGTTTTGTTAATTATACGACCCATTATACGCATTTTGCAGTCTTTTGAAAACTCTTTCAAGGCTTGTAACGTGTTCATCGTCTTTTCTCCAAGTGACCAATATGTCATCAACAAAAACATTTTTGTCATGATTTTTTGAAAGTTAGATCTTGCCGGTGATTTACCAAATACATCCACTTTGATGTTGACCGTGCGCACAGTTTTTTGCTCTCTTCATCCAGCCCCACCTGTAAGTATGCTTCATTTAGATCTATTTTAGAATATTTCTCACTTCCGCATAGTTTTTGCAACAGATCCTGAATCTTCGGTAACGGGTATTTATCTGCCTCCAGATGTTTGCTTAGTGTCGACTTATAGTCCCTATATATTCTGATGCAACCATGGGACTTTATTACAGGTACTAGAGGTGCTCCCCGTTTATTGTATGTTACTGGTGTGATGACTCCTTCTTCTACTAGATGATCTTCTTTTCGACATCTTCTTTCACTGCATATGCCAAAGTTCTTGGATTTACAAATACTCCATTTACCTCTCCTTATCCATTCTTCAGCTTGAGATTGATTTTTTTCGAATTTAAATTTTCCCAATTTATTTTCAAAAACATTTGTGAAGTTATTTATTAACTGTTTAATTTTATCATCTGTGCCTTTCTTTATATTGTGTACTTTATTTTTCATCGACCAAATTAATCCAAAGTCCTTTGCAGAGTCCCTTCCTAACAATGCACTTCTCTCAGACTTTGTGACATACACCTCCAATTGTTTTTGTAGAACACTATACTAAACTAAGCATTTTCTCATACAATTTAAAATCTTCACCTCTGCAGCCCTTCACGTTCATGCTCGATGCAAATAATCTTTCTGTTCACTCGGTGAGCATTTTGGAATTAAAGTCTTTGCACCTCCGGTGTCGAGTTCCATACTAAATTGGCTGCAATCCATTTTAGCTTGCAATGTTATGGGCACATAACTCATTGCTGTATTCGACGTAATGAGTTTTTAGCTCAATGTAGTCTTCATTTACCTGCGTTTCTTCAGCCTTAGTGATGTTCTTTATGTGCACACTCCGTGAATTTTTATTCTTGCACATAATCTTAAAATGTCTGGGAATTTCGCATATGTTACGTATAAAATTTTTGTTGTAGCATTGCTCGCGTTTATGGGCCACTCTATGCATCTATGACATGCTTGTCGCCAATGATAAATCTCTAAATAAAAGATTACCGCCCAAATCGAACTGACTTTATTTTAATTGTTAGTGCTATACACTCGATGATCAAACCACAAGTGAAGTTAAATAAATGCTTCATTATGACTATTGCCAAAGACATATTGCTCATTAAAAAGAACAACGTCATAACTCAAAAATTGACAAATTTGACCTAATGATGCAGTTGAAATGCATTTTTATTAAACTTTAAACTCTGGAAGAACCTCATATCTGTAACTTAGAAATTGACTCCTAAATCAAAGTTAATGTCAATAACGTCACAAGTTAAAATGTTAGCACGTTTGTTATTTTTGGTAAGCCTTGACGTCAAAAAATTAAACTCCAGTAACCTTAAAAATAACGTATGAGTACTTGTTAGGTTTCGTTTAAGAACGGACCATAGTTGTCTGCACTGGATGATAAATTCTCGTCGCCCATGCCTGCAATTAAACTGTCGATATTGTGCTCGTCTGGAGGAAGAACAACGTGCTCTTGTGCGAATAAGTCAGAAGAATACAGACATGTCCGAATACCAGAAGCGAGATGTAGCTTTCAGTTGTAAGGAAATGGGTAACGGCAACTGCAGATAAGGTTCGAAGCCTGAGCCAAAGAATAACCACTTATTGGGGTATGTTCGATAGCATAGAAATCTACGAGGGAGTATTTTTCAATGCACTCGGCTAATGGTTCCAATTGATTCCTATATCTTTGCAGAGAGATTCTTAAGGCTATGCACGAAAGTCCAACGGGAGTTCAGAAGATATTGGCAAAAATAAAAATTGGACAGAACGTCAGAGTCGATAACTATAATTTCGTGGTAGTCCATCTCGGCTCTGTTATACATTCTGAAAAACGAATTGGGAAAGTAAAGCAGTTTATACGTATCCAATCAGGGAAGATGGCCACATGGCCTTATGATTTTAAGGCTGTTTGACGTTGATGTACCACCGAAACAGTATTATCCGATAAGTAAGACAATCTGCGCGGTAAACAATACTCGTATTATCTTCGTTTACAGAATTGTTAAGCAAAATTTTCAATTATTTTATCTTATTGTATTAATGCAAGAAACCACAAAGTGAGTTTCACACATAGACTAAGGAGAATTTCTTTGATCTGGTCACATAATTCGTTGTAATTCTATCTGCATATTACCCTTTACGAGTATATGAAGGAATAACATTTCTATTGAAATGTAAGCCAGCATGCTGTAAGTAAATACCAAGAAAAAGATTGGGGTTCACCTTATATATCTCAAATAACTCCCGTCTTAATATTAATAACTACAGGTTATTTATTTATTTATTTATTTGTAAATTGGAAGCATACGCTTTAAGATTAAATCATTATCTTATATGTTAGTGACGCCTAGAATTAATTAAAATATTAAACACTACTGAATAAACGTAAAACAAACATATCAATAAGAAAACTAAAAACTAAGTATTCTTGTGAAATTAAGAGAACTAGGATAAAACAAAACCAAAACCAAGAACATCTCCATTAAATTAAATTTAATACTCGTAGATATAAAAGAAAAGAAAAGAGAGAAAAAAAGAATAGAAAATAAACAGGACTTTAAGCTAAATTGAGTTGTTGACAAAAAAGGACTTAAGTTTAACACGAAAACGTCTAGTGCCGCCGTGCTCTCTAACATGCCTAGGTAAAGAATTCCACAGGCGGATGACGTGAACGAGGAACTGGCGCTCAGAAGATAGGCAAGTAAATCTGGGGGGAATAAGTTGGAGAGTTCGGTTTGAGGTGCAAGGGCGCAGTATGTTGAAGAGATAAGAGGGCTGATGAGTTTGAATGACATTGGATAGCAGTATAAGAGTTCGATAGCGAAAAAGGTGGTCAAGTGACATGTTGTACAGAGATTTGGAAAACAAGGATATTCTGTCAAAACGTTTAAGGTTAAAAACATAGCGGGCAGTATTGTTAAACGCAACATTAAGCTTTCTCCGGCACGCAGAATCACAGTTGGAAAATATTTCGCAGCCATAACTAAGTATAGGAAATATTAAGGTTTTGGCTAGCAAAAAACGCGTTTTTAGGGGGACATAGTAATGGGACATCCAGAGCTGTCGCAGTATGCCATATACCTTACCAACTGTTGCATTGATATGGGTCTTCCATGTCAGTGTTCTGTTGAACACGATTCCTAAGTTTTTAACAGTTTCAACATATTCAATTTCAAGGCCATTAAGCACAATATCGGGAAAGTAAGTAATATCCAGTAATGTTTTGCTTATAACAATGCATTTGGTTTTTAAGGGATTGAGAAAAAGGCCATTGTTTTTTTGCCCAGTTGGATATATTTTCTAAATCAGAATTAATTGCGCTCGAACAGTCTTCGTTCATACCTAGTTGGCAACTACGGTAGAGTTGAACGTCATCTGCATACATATGGATGGAAGAAGAAACAATAGAAGGAAGCTCATTTATATACAGGGAAAATAGAAGCGGTCCAAGAATAGAACCCTGTGGGACACCTTTATTATTTAGAATAAAGTCAGATGTCTGAGGTCCGACTACGACAGCCTGTTTTCTCAGTTTCAGGTACGAGGAGATGAGTGATACAGATGAACTAGAGAAGCGGAAAAAAGTTTTCAATTTATGGCACAGTTGTGCATGATCAACGGTGTCGAACGCCTTAGAAAAATCGAGGAGCACCAAAAACGTCGCTTCATTAAAATCTAACTTCTCTCTAATATCATTCACAATTTTAATGGTTGCAGTGATACAGCTATGGTGTTTCCTAAAGCCGGACTGTAAAGGAGAGAGCAAGTTATACTTTTGGATGTGAGAGCTCATTTGTCTTTGTAGTACTCGCTCGAATACTTTTGACAAATAGGGTAGAATTGAAATGGGACGAAAGTCGTTACTGTTAGGCTTTTTTTGGATAGGGATAATTTTTGAAATTTTCCATTGTGTGGGATAGCAACCGGTCGTTAAAATAGAATTAAAGGAATAAACTAAGTAGGGAAGAATAACTGGCAGGATGATTTTTATAAATTTGGGATGGATGTCGTCAAAACCAACGGCATTAGATTTGACTGATAACAGACATGAAACTAATTCGACATCATCGATGCAGGCGAACTCTAAGCTACCTACTTCATGTGAAGTTGACGATGTAGGACGTTCAACATTTAAGGATGGGAGGGAAAGATTAACAAAACTTTTGTTAAGCTCGTTTACGTTAAAATTAACATCGCCGTCTTCTTTGTTTTTGCCAATACCAATTGCACGGAGATTATTCCAAAGCTGTTTTCCTCTAATCTGTGTATTTAGTTTGTTTTTATAGATCTCTTTTTTTGCCGCTTTAATTTTTCCCACTACACGGTTGCGCAGGGAACGATACATCTGGAGATGGATGTCCAACCTGTAACGCTTCCATGCATCATACCATCGATTACGTTGCTTGATTAGGTCCCTAATTTCACCAGTAAACCAAGCATTTTGCCCATGCCTTATTTGTTTTGTTTTCAGTGGAACGTGGTTATAAAATAATTGTCGAACATTATTGCAGAGATAGTCCACTTGGTCACTAGAAGAAGGCATGTAAAATATTCGATTCCACTCAATGAGTGCGGCATCTACCTCCAGCTGATTTAAGTTAATGCTTCTGAAGTCGCGGTATTCATATACTAGATCTGAGGACGTAAAGTTAAAATTAAAAGTTAAGTACAGTAGGTCATGTTTTGAAAAACCGGGTGCTGACAGCTGGTCGTAAAGGAGAATGTCGCTTACATCAGTGACAAAGAAAACATCAAGGAGGGTACTACCTTCTTCAGTGAAGTGAGTAGCATGAGTAGTGTTAGCCGGGAATAAGTTAAAGGATCTCATGCCCTCAACCACAATATGCTCAGCAAAAAGGTTGCTATTTAGGTCACCAGTAATGATAATTTTTGGATAAGCTATCGAGATAGATTCCAAAAGACCAAAAATAGGAGAGGGATCGGTATATTTATTTGGTCTATAAATAGACCCAATTAAAAGGGCGCCCGAATGAGACTTCAGTTCAACGAAAACATAGTCAATCTCACTTCCGAGGTCAGACTTACATTTGAGGTGACTATTTAAGCTGCTTCTTACGTATATTGCAGCACCACCACCTATTCTATCTATCCTATCCCCACGAAAAAGCCTATACCCATTAACTTTGTCTTTGCAATAATTTGTAAACCATGATTCGCTAACGCAAACAACATCAATATTGGAACCTTCGAACAGATCTCTAAACTCATCCAATTTTGGAAAGAGGCTCTGCGCATTAATATGGCATATTCTCAAACCAGTTTTCTGCTCGCAAAGAATATTCAACATTGAGCGACAGATCCCTCCACTCTCATCATTAATGGAATTCGTGGAATTCATGCCACTAGTTGTTGCAAGCATTGTTGTATAATAACAAAAATAGAGGAAACGGCACATTAAAAGCAGGCGGCACCCTATTGGTCGTGATAAACTTCTTAGTATTCATTATAGACGAATTAAGGCAAAAATGGAGATGTTTTGTTTGGATGAATAATGAAAAACTTAAAAATAATATAAAACAAAAAAAAAATGCAGAAATGAAGAAAAAAAAAATAAAAAAAATTAAGTTAGCAATTTAAATTCAAAATTAACAAAATTAACAAGATTATGTTAAGAAAAATAATATAAAAGAAGAAGAAAGAAGAAAAAAAAAAACAGTTTAAGAGATACTGGTGTTATTGTTGATTGTGGTTGTTATTTTCTTGGGGGCTGGCAATGTCGTAAAGTTTGGCGATGTTTTCGATGACAGATGGTTCATCATGTAAATGATTTTTTACATACACATTACCGCGTTTTGTAAACACAGTCTGCAGTAGTTTTTGTTTTTTGAGTGTTAGTGCCGCATGTAATAGGCTATTGTTTGATTTAGATAGACACTCACGGAGGTAAATATTAGAATCCGAACTTAATCCGATGTCATGTAAATTAAGTTGTTTTTTATTTACCTTACGATATTTCGCTGCGGAAGTTAGAACATAGTTCCTGTCGTACGCTGATCGGAATTTAACAATTATTGTGGTCGAATTGCGCGTGCGGAAAATATCGTTTATTTGTGGCGGTTTGATTTGAATAACATGGCACATATGGTTAAAGTAAGATTTTAAATTTTCGTTCGGAGTGTATGCTATGCTAAATAGCACTGCATCACGGGAGACGCTTCTGTTTTCGGTTGCTTCTTGAACAAGTTTTATATCATTGAGTTGCGACTTGAGTTCAGAAATTTCATGCTGTATATTTTTTTTTTCATTTTTAAGATCTGACAACGAATTATTAAAGAGAACAACTTCGGCTTTAATAGTTTCGATGTCACTTTTCAACGCCGAGTTAGATGTTTCAAGTTGAGAAACCCGCGAGCTAATATTAATTATGTCTTTTCTAAATTCAGCAAACTGTGCTTCAATTTTGGAAGTAAGTATGTCATTATTTTCTTTAATTTTCGTGGAAATAAGGGAAATAATAAGTTCACTTTGATTTTTTAATTTTTCATCCATTTTTTCCCACAGGTTGGCATCGATGTCTGACATTTTTTTTGGGATTTGTTGTGGTTTGTCGAGGGAGGCGCGAGGAGAGTTGGTGGGTATGTCAGACTTGGGATTTGTTCGACCTCGTTTGGAGTTAGACATGTTTGATATGGTTTGATGTGGTTTTATGTATGAATAACGTTTTCAACTTTATGATAATAAACGGAGTTTTACTTTATTTATTTAATATATAATGGAAGAAAACTTCTACTAGTGTCACTATCACAAATTAACTTTTCTCACTTTGATAAAAACTGCCGAAATGCGTAAATTTAAATAATAAAAAAAGATTTACTCGCCAGCCGATCGGAAGTACGTCTATTCAGTAGCTGTCATACTTGTGTATGTATGTAGGTTATTGACATTAATTAGGAACACCAACAATTTCCAATTTAGAGCAAGAAAATAACTCAACAATCTGTTTCATTACATTAAAAGCCGTCATCCAACCGCAATTTCCTCTAAAAAAATTAAATAAAAATAAAGAGGAAGCAAGAGCAAAAGGTTAATAAACGACGCAAAGGTCTTTTCATACACTGCATAACGCACAGCTTCATTAGCAACAAAATTAGAAGAATAATGTTATTCAGAACCAGATTACGATACACATTTCCCCAATCTGTACCATTTCGTTCAAAATCACAACCGCGGATAATCATCACAATAAAACAAAGCATTTCCACTTTCTATGGTCCTTAAGATCTTCTTCTCATTTAGAACACTATTTTCCCAAAGACCTCAAAACCAAAACAAAACAGAAAAAGAAAAAAACACAACAACAACACCAGAAATGAACATCTACAGTAAAAGATACCTTAACACACTAACAAAAAGCATATACAATTTATTAGAATTTTAAAATGGTCTGTGTTTGTGCACTATGGCAATTTAGTAATTAAGGGAACATTTTTCCCTACCAGCTTGGGCCATTAAAAACCTCAACAACAAAAGAGATTCTACCACGCCTCATCCACCCACCATCAACCACTTTGCCAACCAAACAGCCGCCGCTATAACCACGAAAAAGGATGAGAATGAATTTAATTCAATTCTCAGCTCTCAGCAGAATTCATCCCTGGAATTGTACCCATTCGCCAGAGCATTAGGCAGTAATTAATATGAAAGCGTTGCTCGGCCAAAATAAATGAGTCCTTAGGGATAGGCCTTACCACCTACCTCATCAAAAACCAAGCAGAACCAAGGAGGGCATCATAACCAGCGGCAGTGGCAGTTTCACAAGCGAGTAGCTTAATGAATTCAAAGTATCTGCGGTCGTACAGCTGTTAATATCGCCCTCGCATAAATTACCAAATGCAAACGCTCATTCAAAACATATTACTCGTGATGTATTCAAAATAATTTTCAAATCTTAAGGCTGCGGGATATGCCTTAGTACCTTCCACCTCCCTAAGTAGAGGTTGAATTTCAAAGAATCTTTTTCCTTTCGCCACATATTTCTATAGAAAATTTACCCACCCGAATCTAGAATATATTATTTATTTTGTGGAAAAAATAAATACGCAATTTATGGACTTGCAATACTCTTTCTATGTAGTCTAATAACGTACCAACCCTTAGGGTTTCCAAATGCCAAACCTAATTGGAATGTAAGTTATTTGTCGGTATGACGTAATTATCAAATTTGAGTCCTCTTCTTTTTGCAAATTTGTTTTATTTTTATTTTTCAATCAGGCATTAATTATCCTACCTGTCAGGATATCGTGAATCTAGAATAGATATGTTGTTCACATCATAGATATGCCAGAGCCTTTTCTCCACAAGACTCCATTTATATTCGTAGCAGCCCCTTCGACACACTTCAAATCCCCATGCGTTGTCGGAAGTATAAGCTACATTCTTGGCACATGTGAACTACGATAATGTAGATAGTTGTATGAGACTAGATTATGGAGGTAATGAGCAGCTGCATAATTTGCAGCCAAGCTTAAACGGTTGCGGTATGCAATTTTTCTGTAGCAGAACAAGCGTCCTAGTAGAAACGATATCTCCACCATACATACAACCAATAACGGCTGCTTTTAAAAGCACATGGATTCATTCGGATATCAGCAGTTTCTCGTTTGTTAAGTAAGAATTTGATTTCTTAGATATCCTGTTTGAGAGTACAAAACCATACGAACTAACCCTGTACCGATAAGGACTACATGATTGTCTCTCCCGTGCTAAGTAGACCGTTACCTCTACATCTAGTGAAGTGTAGGTGTATCTTTTTTTTGAGTCAGGGAAATACAAAATTTTCGGGACGAGTTTGTATATGCTCTCTGTCAAGTCATTTCCCACTGTCATAAATAGTTCTACAAGAAGATTGGTCAATCCAGTGCTTTGTTGTGACTAAGTTACAATATGTATTGCTATCCTTTCTTCATTTTGATCGGATAGGCGGAGGTCTTGGCTGTCATTCTGACTTCACTTAATTGACAGTAGAATTTGAAGCGTGCCCGCCATTTAATAGTCTACAAAAGTCTTTACATACGAGTATTCTTAATTACCTCTATAGGTCTCCGTTCGGGTATTATCGCCTGGACACGTTCTTTTAATCGTCTGTTTAGTCTTCCATATATTGTTCAAGTAACAACTCTCCATTTCCTCGCTCATGCAATGCTCTTTCTCTTTCTTTGAAGAAGCCAATGTTCTTTCTTGATATTTTGCTTACATCCTGAGCCGTTCTTATTTTTTTAATGCGGCGCTGCATCAAAGGTGAGTTCTGTAGCTTTGTATACTTGCACTTTTGGGTGAAACCCAGCACATAAGTAAGTGACACCATTTCTGACGGATTCTTGACATAAATGCCATGATTTCCACATTCCTGAGAATTATGTGCGGTCTTTATATTGTGTAGAACGAGGAGATTCGGTAGGTGAAGCCTAAAGGACGGTTGCAAAATTCATGACGAACCAGAAGTTCAAAATGCTGCAAGAGGTCCACCAAGAACACCGTTGTCGGATCCCGCAGGGTAGACGTAAGACTCGCAATGAGCAGTACCAGACATGACTCCTGAAAGTCGCCGACGGATGGGGACGGATAGTGCTTTCAAAACACTATGATGACAATCCCAGGAACTGAAGCCCCAACAAAAGTTGAAAATTGAGTTCCGTTCATCTGCGCATTGTAAGGCTAACGTGGGCACAAATCTATGTTTCGCATTATCGGAATAGATTTGGCATACGATGCATCAAAATACACTTTCAACACTCACCCCCACTCGCATTGGATCAAAAGCGTAAATTCTATGCAGCCGGTACGAAAAGAACGCTCATAGATGAATTCTTTTCTGTTTCTGATAAAGATATCTTGTCCGTTGAAGAATACGCTGTTTGATAAACTTTTAATCAGATGTACTTCTAGTTATCCTGAGAAACATCAGAACTGATTTCGAGGGTTGAATCCGGATACCACTTAGCAACAGTAATGGTATGGTGAGGAATGAGCCATTACTATGGCATTGTCGACCATCAATTTTACGACAAAAGAGTTGGTGAAAGCTTATTAAACAACCATTTTAAGAAATTCGAGCAATTTATGGATATCCTAACAAGTTTACAAAGTGTTAGATACTCAATATTGGCCTAGAAACAAAGTTTCGTATTTCCGGATGACTTTTTTTAAACATTTGTTTTGCAATTAACATTGCCTCGAATATTAAGAGTGATTGGATTCGTTGACGACATCACCGTGGTTACCGTAGCCAAGCACATACCCTAAATAGAATCTGCTATAGATGAGGCTCTTGCGAGGATTAGAGGCTGGTTGGATGTGCCGATCTAAAACTACCCAACCACAAGGGGGTAGGCTGTCCTATGAATCAGCTGCAAGGCCGAGGAGTATGCCAACTTTCGAGTCGAAGATCGAGAAATCAGATCCGTAAATTTTTTTGAAACGATGCAATACAGCAATAAGGCATCGGTGATGCAGGTAGTACTCTCTCGGATGCTTCTGAATATCTCGGAATATCTCGCTAACATCCTTGCGAATGAGATACAGATTGCGTACTCTGTGTGAGTACCACAAGCCGGCTAAAGCGGAAACAGTAAAAAAGGGAGAAACGGCAGCATTGGCAGCAATTTCCCAACCTAGGTGAGACATCTCTACAAGCTAATTTTCAGTCACGTGGGAGACTATAAAAATCACCTTACACAGTTCTTATCCTAGAAAGGCGGATATTGAAAATATCTTTATAGATTCGGGCACAAAGGTTCACCACTGTGCCTGAAATGTACAAACAAGAAAGAGGATAGGGTATTTTTCTGCAAAATCGATGCAAATGACAGAGGCAAGCCCGAAGAACCTCGTAGAATCAGCTGGCGATAATATTGCAGACGAGTAATACGAGCTTATTCATAGATGCATCTTACAATTTTGCTTATGGTAGAGCGCATTTATAAACATCGTTGGAAATGGTAGAGGTATAGAAATGACCCAACAATCACCATACAACTTATCGACCATCCCATGTGGCAAAAGTCAGGTTCAACTGATAAGCATCTTTCATCCCTTTATGATTCTATTCTATTTCCATTTAAGCAATTTTTTAATTCAAAATTCTCGGTATCTGTAAAAACTAATCGCACAAATTTTGTAGATTTCCAATTTGCACATATGTAGAATATAAAATGTGGCAAATGTGTAAAATGAGATAGCTCTTTTAGCCAGAACTATCGCCACCACTCATACCGTGTTAATTAGAAAATTGGAATCCTGCCAACTGTAGTTCGGAGGAAGCTGTTCCTGTAAAAACCGGAAAACTGTTACTCTTGCTGCAATCGTCATGAGTGCTCAGTGTACGAGTATCTATGACTGTACATGGTACATTGTCCGTACTAGTGTAGGTACCTTAAAAAACATGACATTCTACGGATAGCTATTTTGTGCACCAAATGGTATGACGGTGATTAAGAATGTCATAATTCACATGAAACGGTGGCTAGCTAGCCAGTATGGTGGTGCTGTAGGAGCAAAAAAATTTAAACAAAAAAAAAAAACAAAAACCTTTTTTAGGTAACTAGGTGAATTGCACCGTTGCAGAAACATTTTTGAGCCATAAAAATAAACTGAAAATGTGAAGGAATGAACAGTTGGTATAGGGTAGGAGGTGAATTTGGAACGCGGTCACTGACATCTTGATACATAGACTGTATCCGTCATAAAATCGTTCGATTTTCGATCTCTTGTGCCATGTTTTTTGGGATGGTAGATATGAAATATTTCTTCTTCTATCCCCCAGAGGAAATCCAAAATATGGGTTATTGGCATAAAAAAATAATAGTCGAAAACTCGGTTAGAATTGGAGCTAACAATTTGCTAAAGGGTTATATATTCGTCCTCGAAAGAAGGAATTTGCAAATATTGCTTTTAGAGTATCAGTTGAGGGAATAGTTCTTCTTGTGTTTGCTTTCTTATTTTTATGTTGTGGTTGCAGTGGCATTGGGAATGATTTTTCTGATACACGAAACAAGAAGAGTATCTTATTTTTAGATCCCTACTGCTTTAGTTACTAACGATGGAAATTTGAATCTCATACAGATCACAATCAATTCTCATAGAAAATTGAGGTAGGTAAAATGAATTGAAATGAGGTTTGACCGTTTTGAACTTCTATCGTATTCTTCTGTTGACTGATTTTTGGTATGTCAACTTTCCTTGAAATACAAATGGATTTTTGTAAGCTCCTAAATAAACCTTATACTTATATTTACATAGGTGTTTGGGTTAAATGTGAAATATTCTAGAAGAACCAAAAACAAAAGGCACATGGACTAGTATCTTAACTTCTATGGGGTATATATATTTGCCTCTTTAGGTGTTCATGGAAAAGTATAACGCATACCAATTTCATTTATATATTGTATATGTAGTATAGGAAAAGTAAATTAAAAGGAATTCTAATAGTAGATTCAAATTGCAGAAAAAAGAGAATAAAAGAAAATACGAAAAGAATTTAAACAAAGGAAAAGAAAATGTTAATTGTTAGGAAAAGAGAAGAGTCATTCAAAAAAGAAAAGTAAAGTTGATCATGTTGTGCGAAGTCATAGTGAAGGAAATCATTTTTGCTCTTTTTTCATCATCAATCTTTTTTTCCCATCAACGTCATAATTTCAATAAAACTTTTTTTAATAGTAATCCGGCGTGTTTTTTGTTCGAATCCATAAAAAATGGTGTCAGAAGTGGGATTCCCATTCTAAGCGCGGTATCCATAAATTAAGATACAAAACAAAAATTAAAAAAGGTCTGTTTTTCTGAACATGATTTTCATCTAATGGAAAATTTCGATAAGCTCCCAGCAAGACAGTTAAAATTTCTCGTAAACAATAACAGCGTAAAGTACCATTATAAGACAAAGAAAGACTTCAGAATTTTTAGAGAAAACTCCAGGAGAGACTGCTAAAGTGTTAGCTAATGAAGAAGACGGTGAGAGCACAACAACATATAGATTCGAATAGAAAATAATTATATCTCTTTCAGACACGTCTCTGGAAAACTTAAACGCCGAAGCGGGAGGAAACATTAAAATCTGTCGAAAAAACTTTGATGATACTGCTACTGTGTACTATTGGAGGGAGGTGCAGATATGCTTGCATTGTAGACGGCGCGGCGAAGTTGGCAGTGTAATCCGAGATCGGCGTACGGAGTTGGGAAGGGCTAAAAACTTTTCTCATCAGAAATTCGACATTCCGCCATTCCTCTCACCACTATATGCATTCATCAAGCTTTAAAAGCCAGATAAAAATGTAACGGCGAAATATTTCTCAAATACTTCTGCGCGATGAAACAAGTAACCGCCCACGGAAATGTCGACGAGAAGAGTTTGGTAACATCTGTTTTCAACGGAATTGTTGATACTTTACGAGGCCAAAACTCTAGATGAATTAAAAGAAAAGTTCAAGGCTTAGGAACAAGTCGGAGAATTCGCGCGAGATGGTAGGTCAGCGTAAAATGGGGGTTCCAAGTGCAGTGACAGCTCGCAGCAAATGAAAAATTGCCCAAATAAGGATAAAGTACCAGGTTATTTTGTATGCAATGACTTAGAATACATAACTCCAAAGTGCCCAAAGAGATCAGCAAACATTGGATTCAATCAAAAACAAGTTTATCGGTGGGACCGAAGAATATAGAAGTGCTGTTACATGTGGTTCCCGAGTACTGGCTGAAGCACGACTTCATACCCACGGATGGGTATGAATTTTTTGGAACAAGTTACTGTCGTTTTAAGTGGCGTCCATCCGAACAAAGCAAAGCAGACGAAAGTAACCAGATGGGGCCTCGGAACACCGTAATTCAGGTGAAGGCGAGTTTGGTAGCTGTTTGACAGGTTACAGAATATCCCGAATTTGACAGTTTTCTGCAGACCCTGAAAGGAGCTTGTTTGATTGTAAAGCGCCTAACAAAATAATAAATATCGTCCGGTGAGGCCTGAAAAGTTTTGTATTAATTCAAAAATCTTCGTAGACGACGAAAAGCCAGTATACCAAAGCTCCGGAGTTTTGCTCTCGCTCACAAACAACTGATTGCAGAGCAGGTGAATGCTTGGATAAATAAGGCAAGCAATTCGGATTTTGGCAGTCCAGTTGTGCTGGCCAAAAAAGGACGGATCATCGAGACCATGCATTGATTATCGGCGTCTCAATGCTTAAATGGTGAAGGATAAATATCCATTACTAGTCAACAAGGAATTGCTGGAAGATCTTTATGATGCTCGGATATTAACTACGTTGGACTTAGGTAATCGATTCGTCTATATCAACATAGCTATGTTTATCACAGCTGTGGGCTAGTCCGAACTTTATAAATATTCCGCTCGGGCTGCGCAACTCATCTGCCGTTTTCGAGCGATTCATTAATACAGTTGTTCAGGAATTCGTTCGAGCGTAGACAATTTGTATCAACATCGATATCATCATCATCCCAAAGAAAGAGGTGGAAGAGAATTTGAAGATACACCAAGATATGCTGTCACTCACCGTTTATCATGGGATACAGATGCAGCGAGCTTGTATTGAAGCTGTTCAGACTATCTAGAGACACGCAACTACACATGGGTATCAGCAAAAATAGTCTAAGAGCTGGTCTTCCGCAGTAAGGTGATGATACCAACCTCTAGCCTGTTTTCTTCATCAGTTTCAAGATGTTAGAAGCGAGCAGCAGTATAGAAGTTATCACCTCTAATTGTCGGCAGTTGTAAAGTCGTTTGAAATTAAAGAAACTACGTTTTAACCTTTTGGGTATTAAATTCCAAACCTTCACCGACTGCCAGCCGTTTAATATACCATGCAGGGAAAAGAACTGAAGTGGGCACTGTCAACTACAGGCCAGAAGAAGCGATGAAGCATGCCGACGCTCTAAGTAGATATCCTTGAGTACTTAATGTCAAGTCCGATGATGTTCTCTTTAAGTTTGCTGACAGAAACACCACTGCTGGTGGTGTCAAAAAGCATCAAAATTTCCGTCATCAAGGATTTGCATGGTCAGGGTCAGCTTTAATTCGACAAAGTGTGTTCTTTGGAGTGGTGTTGCCAGCATTCTGATTCTAATCTTATACTAGGTAATTCAATACAATTTCTTTTAAAACTAAAAAAAATTCAAAAAATAAGAAATTCAAAATAAAAAATTAAATTCACATTAGTAGCTCGATGACATAGAGTTATTCAGATATCGCATTAGAACTGAAGTTCTTGCTCATGCAACAATGAAGGCGTAGCCATTTGAGGGCCACGCAGGATTACAGTTGAGACAGTAGCTGCTATACAAATTTTACAAGCACATTGTTGACATTTACTCTTAACCTATTTCACCAAAGGACACCTTATAGGCAACAAACATACAGCCAAGAGCTGCACTGTGTGACCAAAGTATGCCTTATAATATGTGATCGAAATAGTGGAGGAGGAAACAATCACGCGAAAGGATATATTATAGATGCGCCGCTTATAAAAGCTCGATTCACGAGGTATTGGGGAAGCGATTAAAAGTATCCAAAGATACGTGATCAGAAGACCTTTACGCATAAGCAGTAGAATTGGCTAGTACGAGGAATAAGTGCAAAGGTAAAACATCTCTTGAGCCGATTTGTAATTAGCTTAGCTTATCGAGGTATTCCTTAATCAAGGAAATAAAGAGACCTTCAGTCGAAGTTCGAATCGCAGGTTTCTGACTTTTATGATATATATAGTTATAGTTATAATTATAGTTATAGTTATAGTTATCACAGTTATCACTGTGCTACTTTTTTTACTTTGGGTGGTAGAAATTTCTAGTATTTCTATTTTTTTCGCAACGAAAACCTAAAAAAAATCATGAAGTTTGAAACTTTTTTTTTCAGAAGTCTGCCTAAACCCCAATTTTCAAAATTTTTAAATGATTCTAGTTGACTCGATGTATTGAGGCTTATGGATTAAAACAATGCTTTTTTTGATAATTCAATCAGTCCTAGTCGTGGAGGAAGTGAGTATCCTTTTTTTCACGGAGGGTGTCTTCGGAGTGGTACGACTTGCGATCTAATGAAGATTTTTACTTGAAATTTGTTCTACAAACTCTTGAAATAGTAATAAAGAAATAATGAAAAAACGCAAAGTTCTATCTTTTCATTAGATGCAAAAAAGAATTCCCAAAAAATGCTTAAAAAACAGCCAAAGTTCCAGTTAGCTCCATTACGCATCTAGGAGTGCTATTTGACCATAATCCTAATTTTCGAGTTGCTCTAGAAGGTCAAAGAAATAGTTTCCGTTAGTTTATGATAAGTCTAGGAGAGCCCAGGCAGCCGTAAGCAAATCCGCTTGCGATGGTCAGTCAACCAGTAGTGATATTTGCAGCTTTTCTATGAGTACCAGCAGCAAGCATAGAGGCGTACATGAGAAGAATAAACACTGTGTACAGATAGTATTATTCTAAATATTCTACGCATACAGACAGAATTCTGTGAATTCTGTTGGTAAATGCGAACCGAGCCTATCGATCTATGGGGAAAAATGTTGGCATCTATATACTTTGACATAAATGCAGAGCTAGGAACTGTCCAGATAGAGATGCAGCGGCAATGAGTAGTCGGTAATCATACCAACTCCTGCCGATCATTAAAAAGGGGACAAGTAGAAATTACCGAGATATATACCTTTACTTCCCCCAGCATTTTCTAGGAAATGGAAGCTTTTAACCTTAACAACGAACACAAAAACTTACTATTGTGGATGACCTATTCTGACATCATTATGAAGCCAAACACCAAAACGTCCAGCATAAGCTTCTGGAATGCAAGAAATATGAAGCACCTTTAAATGTAATAATAATGCTGAATTAAAACAAGAGAGGAAAGAGAGATTATGTTACGACCAAAAAATTTCCTAGAATATCAGAACCATAAGGTACTTCAGGACTAAATCAACCATAACCCTTAACACAACTGACAGAATATTTTGAAAATATTTCGATGTTACTTTGTCTTGTTTTGCCAAAATTCCCTTCAAATTCTATAAAAAATTAAGGATTATACAGTATGCAACTGCAATATAGCCCACCTTAGGTCAAAGTCAAAAAGTTTGGATACGTACAGCTCGTGCTGTAAAAAACAGATGTTACTCTCATATGCAACAGAGGATAAAATTAAAATTGCTAACAGCTGCACTAAGGTTATAGTCCCTAAATTTGTGGGAGGTAGTCTAGCTATTCAGCTATTTATCGAAGCCATATTGATTACTTGACATTGCCGCAGCCTGTAATAAAGTGTCAGAAACACTTAGCAGATTTCCAATAAATCGAATCCGAAAAGATATTGATTGTCTCATCAAGATCATGAATTATACGCCGGTAATTGTTATTCTGTCTTATTCTACTGTTGAAGGTCGGCCGGCTCCGGATCCTTGGGCCAAAACTATAACTACAACTTGAAAAATGAAGATATATGTGGTGGCCCTGGAAAGTACATCTTCTACAAAACGTTGGTAGGTAACACCCTCCAGCTATACAAACCACAGTAATAATTAGCACAAATTACATCCACTTAGCAAACTGGTTTACTCCAAATAGTTGAACCATTAACCACATCGACCACGTGCTTCCGAAGCTCCAATTTTTACGATAACTTTTCGATTCGTAGTCCGACTATCCAACGAAAGGCACTTTGATATGGACAATAGAAAAAGCTTAGGCCTTTTGTATTGCAAGGAAAGTTGGCGATTTAGAAGGACCTATAGTCAGTTTCCAAGCCCAGTTATGAGTATTTGATATGACTCCACCCTCCACAAACATCAACGTTCAATGCATCAAGTGGCGCACAATTATCAACGAAGTAAGCGAAACTACTTTGGGTTGCCAACCACAGTTTGATACAGTGATGGCACTCAACCCAACAGGTAAAACAAATGAAAAACTATTTGAAACACGCTATCGTGTGATTTTTTTTTATGGGAAAAGTGTAAACACGAAATAGTCCAAATGCTGGACAATAATCAGTAAACTAGAGCTGGTATTGGATTCTTAGAGAGAAAGATAATTTATAGTAGTCCTGTGAATTGCTACGTGAAATCTAACTTATTATAAGAACGACTATGACCCACCGTCAACAGTCTGATGGGCCCGTATCAGTGTGTCTAGCAAAGTCCATCATAGATTACATTTTCACATTAAGGTACATACTCGTAGATATCGGAGAAAGCTAAGAGTTCCAAATAGATATACACCAACTCTTCATCGAATTTAAAGCCGCATATGACGCAGCCATGTCAGGTTTTGCCATCATGGAGAATGCACAGAGAATGGATGGAGAATTCACGTTGTTTCGTCAAGGTCGATTATGTCAAAACCGAGACCTTCAATTTTTGAAAAGGACTTGCCTTATCATGTGATTTCTTTAACATCGTTGTTGAAAGAATTGTGCGGAACTTACAAATAAACTCCAGAAGCAATGGGAAGAATACCTGTCAATGGAGCGTTTACAAAGGTGGATTTGGCGATTATCGAACAAAAATAAAGTATATGCTGTCAACCCCGACAATTCTTGCAAATCACTGCTTTGAGCAACCCAGAAAAGCTTTACACAAGACACTGATTATACCAGTGCTGCTTTACGCTGCAAAGAAAAATTTTGTAGGTCACGTTAGCATTAATGGACGAAACAACAGCGCACTGTAGGGGTTTAAATGGGTAGATCAGCTAGATCGCACAGAAACCAGCAATTCGGCTAGGATAGTTTTCAACTATGGACAATGCAGTAGAGGAAGGACTCATTGCAGGTGACGCACACAGTGGAAGGGAACCATTGTCAACTTCGTGTTTGAAACCGGAGGCACCTTGCAAAAGATTACGCATGTAAGCATGTTAGCTGAGGCCCTAGTCCACCCAGGACTTTAGCGCTGCCTAAGTAAGTAAGTAAGTATGGCTAGGAAGGTTTTCCGTGAGTAACGTTCTGGTTGCAAAACCTTCCCCAAACCTCTCAAATGATGTCCAAAATTTGTTCTTTTGTGGCTGTGGACAAATGCCCCTTTTTCACACGGAAAATATAAGCATGTATGCAAAACGCAAAATAAAAGAAAAACAGGATAATAGCTGAAGCCTTGAGGTGTCCGTTAGTGAGAGACTTACTTCCATCTCTGGGATTCTAATTCAATCATGTCATCCAAAATCAGTCATTCGCTGGTAAAATGATTTAATCCCCATAACAGATATCACATAAGTCTTTTATCCGAAGGGATTTGGGGAATACTGCCACAACGCATGTTAATTTAAATAATTGAATCTACCTACGGTCTGGGAGACCGCACAACCATATTCCATCGAATGTTGGGTCCATTCGGCAGCATTTAGCCGAAGGCAGCTTTTTACAAATTACAGCCTTCTCGTTTTATTTATTATTTATCCTTTCAAATGCGTTTTCTAATTACAGTAATCCGCGTTACACAAATTGAACGATGGATTATTCAAAACATACATGTGACGAGGAAAATGTAATTTCCCACAAATATCCGAAACCAATTTTGTGGTGGGTCATGGTTTGCCTGGGAGGTAACTATAGGTAGAAGCCTAAGGATCCATTGCATGAAACCACAGTGTAATTAATTATTATTTTTTCTACACAATACTTATGCGAGAAGAGTGCGTGAATAAAAACTGAAAACAAACCAAAAACATACAGCGAAAAAAAACAAGTCCAAAAATACTTGTGTATCTATTCATTAGCAATGATACAAGCAGAGCTCATCAGCCCGTCGGCCTGAATTTTAATTCTTGGGAGAAAAAAACAAACAAATACAATGTCGGGTTGATTATGCGTTTTAGGATACGGCAGCACCACTTGAACCCGATATACCGACAAGGGTGAAAGGACCCCTTACAGGATCTACATAGCTGAAGAAAATTCACTATCCAGGCGCACACATGCGACCATTTTTAATCACATTAACCTGAAAATCCACCCCTGAAGGTTGAACTTGTTTGCCCAGGCAAGTGGATGGTGAGCCTCGCAAGTGATTAAGGTGAAAACCACAACCTAGTAGGTCGCAGTCTCATTTCCTCTACAGCCTATTTCACAGGCCACAACAGTGCATGCACGTGTATACATATGTGTGTATTCCTATGTTATCCATTTAAAACGTTGTGCAAGACAGTAAGATTGCACTAATGTTATTCGTGAGGAGTGTTGAGAGAGTGAAAGCCCATCGTGTTTGATTTTACGTACCACACATGGGGGTATATTCTCTTTATTTCACTTTTTTTCTTCTTTTTTTTAAAGGATTTTCATCATGAATAAATTTAATTCAACGGAAAAATATGTTTCCTTTTCATCCCAAGTAATGCATATAAAAACGAATAAAAAGAGAACACTTTTGAAATCCGATTAAATTTTTAATATTAACCTCAATGCATGGATTGATGTAATAATGTTATTGAGCAATCTTCTGTAGGTACCTGCTGACAATGAATCCCATTTGACTTTGCTGTATAAAGTGGCAATATTTGTAGAGGCACACATTTTTTTCAAGAACCTTTGGTTTCAATTTTGTAGGAACCGGTAACTTATTATAAAATTTCATAGACCGAAATATATGCATTCAGACAAATAGCAAAAAAGTTAATTTTACTTCTGACATATTCCAGCAATAACGCGAATACACTTCTAATGAGTAGACAAACGACATGTGAAGAGTTCAAGCCTGAACCTATGCATTTCATCAGTTTATAACCGGTTGGATCAAACTTTCTTACAACTGTTTAAACCATAACCCGAACACATTTGATATCCCTTAGTTTCGTGTATAATCTGACTTAAAGACTGACAAGATAAAATTGATGGACCAGCACAGTTAATAGATCTTAAGCTTTTCAACTATGTATTTCCACATATTTGTATATCTTTATATATGTTTTGATGTAGAATGCGCAACTTGAGATACTCTCTTATTCGCACTCCCCAGGAGTGATCACATTAAAATATTATATTTCGAATAGCAAAAGCATAATGCCCCTTAACGATGTCAGTGAATAGTTAACAGACTTTCCTGCTGAGAGATAGCAATAATATCGATGACTTTTTAAAAACGCCACAAAGTGCTCAATTCATTTGCTACCACCCACCAGAAACGTAGCAAGTTTGACGGCGATTTCATTTTCACAGACACATTTTTCCAGTAGTTTTAGGCCCAGAGGAAATTAAATGAATCCAGCCAAATGCTAACGCGTTCGAGGGACCTTATATACTTGCTTTGAATTGAATGTGATAAGAAAGTACATTATGGCTTTCAGCGAACTTTGGCTGTCTCTACGGATGTGCATATTCCGCTATTCTACGTGTTGGTCACAACATTATTCTTCGGCATTAGGAGTGCTTTGAAGGAACTGAAGATTATTGAAATATTTATAAATATTCAACTTCATTCCTTTCATGGCTAGATTCAGTCTTGAATACAGGTAAAGTTGGCTTCGTATTCTCTATGCAACCAGAGCTTCAATGTGATATCTGATTGTAAAAGTATCCAAATTACATTGCAAAGAAAGCCCCTATGTATTCGAAACTAATCAGTTTTTGGAACCCGGTGACAGCAGAGGCGACATTTTGCAAGAAAGCGCATTTTGCCCAACAATCGATCCATACAATAGAATTGATGTTAACATAGCCAGGTTAATCCATATAACCCTCTTCCTCAGTGACAATCCCCATGTCCTGCCCAAAAGTTAACTTAAATTAGTAGAAAACCGACAGCTCCCTGCTAGTTAGTCCAAAGGAGTGTCCATAGTGGCACTTAGATATTTCCCCGGTTTTGTGAGGAGTGACTGAGAACTCATTTATATCGATATACCAAAAATCATCGCTTACGACCAAGTATGCATATCATTATCAGGCATACAGTACAGCTACGCTATCTATATATTACTGTACATGGACATAACGCCCATCTAGATCACTAGTTAGCTGTCTCATGTTGTGCATCTTGAGTTAGTTGAGGCCCTCTTCCAACTGCATGTGCCAGCTTAGGTAAGGTATTTCTAAACAATGTTCTGATATCCATGCACTCTATATGATATAGCCGGAGGTCGGCGAAACCTTTCGACCAAATTTTTGTCGCTGTATAGCCGGAACAGTTTTTCGTTATATTTTTTCCTACACACTCTGTCAACACACACATGATCAAAAATGGCATGGAAAATGTTACGCTCAAAGCAGCTAAGAGAGCAGCTAATCGGCTCTTAGGAGTGTCCATATATGTATGTACCTGCGCAGTACACTAAAACAGGATTAATGAGGATTTAGTATTTATAATGCTTTTTTGCTGTGCACTTGAGTTCACTGCAGAGCCTATTTTTTACTCAGAATTATAGATATCCGTTTTAAATGGCAGCATATATTTTGTTTTACTTTGATATGCATTTTCGCTGCTTACAAATACCCCACTAACATCCAGCTAATCAATCCCAATCATGGCAATGGCATGATATCTATTTTAATACCCAAAGATTTGGTAATGTTTGTTCCGACTTTAATAGAACAACATGGCGAGGTTGGTATACCTCCATATTGAATTGTTGTGTATCGATTGAATATTGAATATTGATATTGAACATTTGGTCTAAAGGGGAATTACTGGTTCAAAAACTGCACTCATGTAGACCAGGTCATGGACGATCGGTTTTAGATGTTCACATAATACGACAAGGACCTTTTGTGTGATAGTACGAGTAGTATCACGCTCTGTAGCTGGCGCTGTTCAAAGGTTCTCCTCTCTTCAGGACTATACTGGCCATACTGCGTTTCTGCCTTTCGAAATATACATATATTATTGTACTTTGACCAAATTTTGCAGATAAGCTTACGATTTCCTCCATAGTTTACATTGTTCGTTTTCTCCAAGCTTGAAAAAATCAGCATTAAGGCCCTCCACTTTTGAGAATTTATTGCACTCAAGTTTTGATATCAGATGACCTTTTCACTTTTTGAATAAATTTCCGAGCATCAAAACTGCGATTTTCCTCTGCTAGTACGCGTCAGCAGCAGCTCTCAACTCGAAACCTGTCTTCGCGCGTTGCACTATACCCCTCTTTTTGAGCTGAAAAACTCTCTTGGCATTCATTGTCGAACTATGGACTTACTTGTTGTCGACTTATGAAAGCCAGCACATCAATGGCAATTTTAATGGCCTTCTTGGAGCACTACCACTGGTACCTGTCCAATTTTACGTAGTTATTTCCCACTGCTGTACTATCTCTAAACAAAAAGCAATAGACCAGCTGCAATACATACAAAATTCGTGGCGAACAGTGCGAGTCATATTTTTAATTAATATTGAACAAAAAAAACTCCACACTCGCTAATAACGGGTTTTCCAATAGGAACTTGACAATTTTGAATTTAGTTTGTGAACGCACTCTTTCACTAATCATCAAACTGTCGCTGTCAATTTATTCAGTAGATTCAACATTTTCATCACGTCTGCAAATTATGAAAATTTTCTACCGAAATTCGGAGTCGGTGACTGCAACTTTAAGAGCGTTAACTCAAATTTTTGGTCGTAATTCTCGCCCTAGTAGACAGGTAATAACAAGTTTAGTGCAAAAATTTGAGTCTACATATTCGTTGTGTGATGTTGCCGTGTCAGTGAGACAACGGGTTGTTCGAATTGTCAAAAATATCGCTGCCGCTCATGCGTCCAAATCAGTCCATTCCACGACGTTCTCAAGAATTAGGCATCGCTCAGACCACATTATGGCGTATTTTGATCTTGGTTTACACCCATACAAGATCAAGCCGACTCAAGAATTGAAGCCGATGGTCCATTTGAAGGGACGTACTTTCTCCGATTGGGTTCTGGAGAAGATGCGCCAAGATGATGAATTTCATCGCAAAATTATCTTCAGTGACGAAGCTCATTTTTGGCTCAATCCACATGTGCTTCATGAATCACCACTTCATCCACAAAAAATAACTGTTTGGTGCGGTTTGCATGACGGCGGCGTTATTGAGCTATATTTTTTCATCGACGATAACGATCGTCACGTTACTGTGAATGGTCAGCGTTATCGCGCCATGATCACCGATTATTTTTGGCCCGAATTGGAAGATATGGACTTGGACGACATGTGGTTTCAACAGGATGATGCCACGAGCCACACAGCACACGCTACAATTGATTTATTGAAAAGTAAGTATGGTGAGCGTGTTATCTCAAGAAATGTGCCAGTCGATTGGCCGCCTTGTTCGTGCGATTTAACGCCGCTTGACTATTTTCTGTGGGGTTACGTTAAGTCATTGGTTTATGCTAACACGCAGACGTCGTTGGAAGAGCTCAGAGCCAACATTGAACGCGAAATAGCGGCGGTTTCGGCCGAACTCTGTGGCCGAGTCGTTGAAAATTGGGTCCAAAAAAATCGACCGCTGCAAACATGCCCGCGGTGGCCATATGAACGAAGTCGAGTTCCATTCATAAATTTTTTGATTGTACTTCAAGCCGATAGTAAAGTTTTTGAAATATCTCAAATGGTTTGCGTTTTATTTAAAAAAAAGCTGTCAAGTCCTTATTGGAAAACCCTATATAAAGACGAATGTGGGTGGCAGTGGCTAAAGTGGTAATGGACTAGTTTCCAAATCGCAAAGTTCAGTGTTCGAATCCCTGCCTCGTTCGAAAAACACTAATTTATTTCAGTCAACGAAAATCAAGTAAGGTGAGCAGTTGACCAGAAATAAACAACAAGTCAACTTCCACTAAGAATTTAGTCTCGCCATTAAATGTTGGATCCACCCATGGAACGAAATAACCCATTTTCCAAAAAACTTAACACATGCTGAAGCACTATAAGTCTATTCATACCCACTTGAGTGTTGGTTCTTTAAAAAAAAGGAATAGAACGAAAAGCAGTATGCGGTCGACATTTTCATCGACATTAAGGGTGCTCTCAATAATGTAATATTTGACGGCTTATGTTACTCGGGCAGACAATGCGAAGTGGACGAATCACTTGTTTTGCGGTTTAGAGCAATGCTGCTAAATTGTACTCTGACTGCGGGCGTACTGATTGTGACCGATGATAACGAGGATAAATAGCGATTGCCCGAAGGCCAGTGTCTTGTGTACACTGCTATAATAGATTTCGGTTGACTCACTGCTTAACTCTTCTAATAGTTCTAAAGTCTACGTTATGGTATATGCAGGCACAATAATATCTGCTATAAAGTGTGGCTCTAGAAATGATTGAGGATTAGTTCTGGAGTGTTGTTCTCTTTAGGAGAAGGAGATAACTCATTTGTCTGACCCATCAAATGTTACCTGCGTTGCACTCCCTGCATCCTTGTTTAGGGTTTCGGATGCAGATGTTATAGGCACTTTATTACTAAAGCGTTTACTCATCTTCCTAGGGAAGACAGAGAAACTTCAATGAAGGTAGCAAACAAGGAGTATAAATTCTTTTTCTGAGTGCTCCGTTTCGACAGATATCCACATTCGTACCGTTGTCCGGGTCAATGTTGGCAATTTGAAATATGTTGGCCTTGGAATTCTGAATGCATGTCTACCATCTATCATATTATTATTAAGTTATGTTTCAATCAAGAATCTCCCAAGTGCCCCTTCGGATCCCACGAAATGAAACGTTGATGTTGCAAGGTTTACCAACCAGCGTCCGTTTCTGGATGTGATATCATGGCGGTTGTGCCACCTTTCTTAATTTGGCTTATAGTCCGAGTACGATTTTTATATCATACTTGAGACATTGCTACTAGGCTTTCTTTAGAAGTTCGTAAGTCTTCCTTCGTAAAGTGCTAACCAACTGGTATTTCTTCTCTATTGGGGGACACATATGTCATAGTGAAAGAGATTAACTGCTGTCTACCAAGACACTTATAGTAATAGTATTCCAAAGTACTAACAGGAAGTCACATGTCCATTTGCTGCATTTGGCTTCTTGTCTAACGGATGAACAGATGGTGAGAGTTTTGTGACGTTAAGGTCTAATTCGAGGAACAGTTTTATATTAAACATGAAACTCGTATCGTCATATTGATTAATTAACATCTCCAATTTGTATACTGAAACACTTGTACTGAAATACATTTTTTCCTTTTGTTTCCCCACAAAAGAAAAAAAAAACAACCATGAGTTGGTAGTACTCGTATTTCCCAAAACCGATACAGGGTAAATAATTGCTGTTTGGATTGATGAAAATCTGGCATTTTCATGTTGCATTCATCACTCTGCAGATTCGTACGTACTGATGCAACTACGTACGAGTGAGTATGTTCTATGGATACGGCGATGCGTTCGTTCATGATTGTACTTCGAATCATCGAATCGAACAACTCCAAGTGAATTGTGAATTTAAATATATGGAATTAAAAAAATAAAAAAGAAGTATCCATCAAAATATTCAAACTCGGATACAGTGCTTTCAATAGATTCGATTATGTACCTTCTGCTCGGATATACGTACAGTGGTGGAAAAAATAATAGGTGTGAGCGAATCGTCAGTTTAAAATGTCATTTAGGCCAAAGCTACCTACAGGAACCTTAGTATAACTTTACTTTTTATGCAACTGCATTTCAAACACATGTATATATATAATTCTTTTAATTACAGGAACGTCAAAATGGTTCTATTTACGTTTTGAATGTGGCAAGAAGAAATGACAGAGTTCCAGTTTTGAGGGTTTAATTTTCACTATCTAAATAAAATGATAAACTGGAATATATTGGAACTCTTGTTTTTATCAAAAATGTGGGGCAATCAATTTCTACGTAGGACATGTATACATATTTTTGACGAGAAGGGAATAGGTTTGATATTCGATGAGCGAATGTTAGGATTGTTATCGATTTTTTTAAATTTAACAGCGTTTATAGGCTTTGTAGATGGCAAAATGAATACTTGTGTGTACATTCGAGTATATCTGAGGTCCTAATTGATTAGATATTAATTATGTCGCCTGGGTTTAATTTTAATAACATTTCAAATTTATTGATCAGGTAATAACTGCTCATACATCATACTCATACATGACTGCATCGCTAGGACACTCGCAAAATTAAAAGGAAAAAAACTGACCAAAATAAAAGAAGACAAACTCTAATTAGTTTTGTGTACACGTTCTTTATTATTTTCTTTTTGCTTCACACTCTTGCTTTCTTATTTGGAATGCCCTCTACAGCTTCTCACTCGTCGAAAGAAACCTCCACATCAGTTGGTTTCGCTCTTGGCCCACATCTTTCGATGCTTCATCAGACTTCATCAGATGCTTCAGGTTTTGCCGTTGACCAATTGTTGTAGATCATCGACCCCAACCACCAAGTGAGTGCACGCACACTGATTGTCATCACAAAAATTATAGCTCAGTGGGTGGAGCCCCCTGATAATGTGTTTTTCGCCGCCTTAGCTCCCGCACATGGATCTTGTGTATAGTTCAGTTGTGGGTGAATGTTCTGCTCCCAATTTTGCAAATCAACTGGGCATGATCCATTTATGTTGTCGTCGGCTTTTGTGGCTGACATTGACATTGACGGCGAATGCATTGTGGATATGACGTCGTCGGATTTTTTTTGTGGTTCATGTTGCGTTGTAACAAGGGTTTTTCATTATTCGCACCCGAAATTTTTATTTTGTCCTCTATAGAATGGTTTGGCTGAGTATAACCGACTCAGTGGCATCATCTCAGAAGAAGTGCGGCCCAATGACAACTTTGGAGTGAAAACCACATAAAATGTTGGAACGCATCAGGCTCTTCGCTTCGCTCTTCATGTGTCAACTTTTGTAGAAAATGCGTGCATTTCTTGATCAGAAAGATCCCGGGATTTATTCAGAAAATTAAAAATACAAGTTTATTCATCTAAATCTATATTGTCCCCTTCAAAGTATTCCCCATCGACTGCAACACACTTATGCCAACGCTTGATCCAATCCTCGAAACATATATATATATTGGGTTTTCCGTATGTCCATTATTGCTTCCTGCGATTTTTCCATTACTTCCTCTCAGCTGCCGAAACGCGTTCTCCGTAGTGGTTTTTTAACTCGATTGAACAGAAAGAATTCACAGGGAACCAAACCAGGTGAATTCGGTGGTTGTTGGATGGTATTTGTTGCATCATTTTTCGTCAAAAAATTACGAATAATGATGGCACTGTGCGACGGTGCGTTATCATGGTGCAAACTCCACGAGTTTTCTGCCCACAATTCTGGTATCTTTCGGTGAATTTCTTCACGCAAACGATCATAACGCCCAAATAATACTCTTTGTTTACTGTCTGACCTTCTGGCAAAAATTCATGATGCACTACACCGTTGTAATCTATGAAAACCGTGAGCATTGCCTTCTTTTTTGAATGAAAACGACGTGGTTTTTTTGGTCTCGACTCATTTGGTGAACACCACTCACTTGCCTGATGTCTGGATTGCGTGTCGTACTCATAAACCCACGTCTCGTCTCCAGTAATGATCCTTTTGATGAGTTTAGTTTAGTTTTGAATGCATTTTATTTACTTAATCACTAACTCTTACATACTAACAAAAAATGCTTAAATGCTAGCTTACAATTACTTAACAATCTTATACTAACTTACTGGCCCCACACAGGCACTCTAAGCTAATCTAAATTCTTATATCTATGTCTTTCGACTTCATTTACATTTTATTTATAAATCTTTATTTTGTGTACTTAGGGCTAAGAAAAAATTTATAACAAAAAACTTTGCATATGGACATTTTATTATTTTTTATAAAAGCTTAGTATCTAACTTAAAATAAACCTTAGCCTACCTAACCTAAATGCACAATACACCCATAAACACACATAGACATTATACACGATCATATACATATATAAGTATACAACTTTGTATACACTGATATATGTATATGTTTCTTAAATGCTAACCTAAACCTATGTAAGCTGGCCATCGCTATTTACAAAGCAAATACATTGGTCAGCCCTGCCTCATTAGTGAGGCTGGTCCGTAATTGACGGAAACGACGACGAAACATCTTCTCCATCATTCAACCACCAGAAATGCTGGTGCTGCCGAACGACACATCCTTTTGATGAATGTGGGATCGGATTCAGCCTCGCAAATCATCTCTTTGCGACGTCAATACGGTCTCTTTTTTGCATGGAATTGAGGTCTTTTGACACCAACTTTGCTGCTACACGACGGAAACCCAAATCATTAACCAAAATGTCTTAGATGGATCCATAGGCAATGTTCAAGTCTTCCGTTATCTCTCTGATGGTTACTATAAGTTGCGGTTATTGACCAACATTTCTTTTACTCCGTCAATGTTTTCGTCGGTTTTCGATGTCGATCGTCTGCCACTGCGTTCATCATCTTCAATTGACTCACGACCACTTTTGAACCGCTCGTGCCACTGGTAAACTACCGTTTCTTTAGAGAATCCTTACCGAAACACTTTTCCAACATGTCCAACGTTCGCGCACAATTAAATCCGTTTTTACGCAAAATTTAATACAAGTTCGTTGTTGCAAATTTAAATCCATTTCTAAAATTTTAAAAAATACTCTTGGCTACGTAGCTTTTTCAAGTGTCAAGCTATGATGCTAAGATTTAGAGAGAATGACAGCAACAGATTTATCAACTTAACAAAAAAACAGAACTCAAATCGAAACAATGGGAGCGCCACATGGTGGTTATTCCGGAACTTTTTTGATCAAGGTGGTATTCCTTTGCTAATGACAGTACTCTCTGATTTTTATATTCCTTCCCGGCCGCATTTTTTTTTTTTTTTTTTTTTTTATAATTTACGCGCGCCTAAGGGGTTGATACCCTTTTACTGTTGCCAGGGCGCGGGCGGAAAGATAGAAGGAGGAGAAAGGAAAATTGTTTTTGTAGTGGTTTGAAACTCAGGTGTGTTTGGTTTCTATGTTTGCTCTCCAGGGGTGGGAGTCCGAATAGGACGGAGAGATTTTCTTCACTCAGAGTGATTCGAGATATAATTCCCAGTATTTTTTTTCATTGCTTGAAACTCTTATAACAGCCAAATCTACGTGTCAGTGTTATGCCTTCACACGCAGAATTTTTTTGTCTGAGTTCCAATTATACAATGAAAACCTGATTTTGCCATGGGCAGGATTCGAACCTGGACCCTCCGAGTGAGAAGCGTTTGCTACTACCACTACACCACGGCCACCCCGTAGTCTCTGTATACGTGTCAGTGACAACTTACGATGGAATAACCATATATTTGATGTCGCTAAAAATGCTGCGAAATGTGTAAGTTGCCTCATCTGGTCAGGTGCTCCTATAACATCGCTGCGCCTGCTAGATGAGATTCAAAACCGTGCGATAAAACTCATAGGCGATTCTAATATCACTCAGTCAATTGACACCCTTCTAATGTCTTCTGTCTCACCTTGTTCTAGTACTATTATTACCATCAGTGCTCCATCAAAACTGTCAACTACAAACCTTCTACCGTAAAACCCGTCTCGTATGATCATCAGTATTCTCTAAAGCCCACTTTCGGACGTACTCTGAAACATCTTACTAGTATTTCATTCCTAAGCCATACAACTTGCTTATGGAATGCCCTACTGAGCTCTTTATTTCCTAGTCATTGTAACTTGCAAAAGACCAATGTATTCCCTTGAGCGCTCGATAATAAAAAAAAACCTCTACGACTTCAATAGCATAGGTACATAGGTTGGGTACAGTGACTAGTCAGTTACTTTTAACGCATCACACAGTAGATACACCCGCCAGATTCATGGTTTGTATCAGTCTAATTCTACCTTTGTCAAAATTCTTTAAGTAAACTATGAAGGTATACATGCCCAAGAGCTGAACTACGAGTAGAGTTTGAACAGATTCGAATCAAATGGCTTAACACTCTTGAGTCTGGGTTTCTTTCCCAAATCCGTCCAGTGAGACATGCAGCCGGAAATTGTATTTCTTGTAAAAACTCAAGGTTGCAATATGACGCTGTCCCTCCGTCACTCAGTTTCTTTAAACAAGAAGCTTGACAGCTCTTAAAAAGACTTTGTTGCTATGCACCGAGATGCCGCCTTGGGAAACCTCCGTTCTTTCGTAGAATGGTTGCCTCCTAAAGGTTTTGCACATGACAGCCACATCAAATTAGCTCTTAGTTGTCTTTTATCTATGTAAATAAAATTGATAAACTTCAAGCAAAAGAAATAATTGTCCGAATATTATCATTGGATGAAAACGATATAATTTTCTTTTCCACATCCCAAGGGTAGGAACAAACGGACCAGAAACCATGTTCAATGCTTCAGGAGAGACATCGACATATATGTATGTATATGTATATATTATATTTGTCCATCTTCTTTCGAAGGTCACTTAAACGGAAGGCTACCACGTGAATTGAAAATATTATACCCATTACCCAAAATGATAATTAAGTGTCTGGAAAGTACATTTCCCAACATTTTCCAACTTTTACGTAGGTAAACCTCTTTTTCAAACCAAAGAAAGCCACTGAAATCCGACCATCTGAAGTAGAGGACACATTTAACCAAGGTCGTTGAATAATTAAAGAGAGGCATTTTATTAAAGCATTCTCCATCTCATGAACTCAAACTATGTATAATGTCTCGAGACTGCTATTAGGTTTTACTAATGGAAATAAGGATAATTAAGAATTTTCCTTTCCCTGACGGTAGCCCCTATTCCCTTTGAATATGTACTACTCGAATAGCGATATCTGGCATTCATCTTCAATTGAAGCACAATATTCCCCAACCAGTTTAAAGTTTTCTCCTCTCACTCAACAGGAATAACGACAGCTCAGCAACAGCAAAAAATCCTGATAACAATCCTCCTACACGTGAATTGTTTTCATTTGCCATTTTCCTACACCTCCCCATAGCAAACACCTTCCTCTTCCTGATAGGACTTTTTTGCAGTTGAAAAATCAAACTGGTGACAGAAATACTTTCCAAGGATTTCAAATGAAAACCCAAACCAAACCTATTCATCCCCTTGTCGAATTCGCATCGCTCTGGGGATGTCGAAAAGCACAGAGACGTTATAGTGAATTCTTGTAGTAGAATGGTGGAAGCCTACAGAGATTTTCCATCACACAAGGTGTACGGCTATAAGTATGAATATCTCTAAATCTACATCAAAAGACACATCACATACCACACACAATTCACTTTTAGAGGAAGGTGGGTTGGGGTAAAGATAGGGTGGTATGACGATTCAAAGGTTTATCCTTGCAGTAAACTCAACAAAGACGAACAGAGAAAGAATACCTTCTCCTGACGTTATAACTTAAACACAAATAGCAAATACTTGTATGTACGAGTATGTTAGGGTCTGAGTTTGGAATATTTGTGCTACCGCTCTCGTACAAGGATACTTGCTCATGGGTGGTTTTTCCGATTTTCCAATCTAATTGAAAGGATGGGAGTAGGGAGGTTTAAAACGTTGAAGCAGCAACCACTTTGAGTCATTCCTTAGATTTTCTTCGGTTCTCTGGGTAAAGGAAGAGTCCTTGATGAAGCATGAAACCGCTGGAGGAGAGTAACTGAATAACATCACTTCAATTGGTGTATCCCTAATTTTTTGTCTGTTTATTTTCATTGCGCTTGCTTATATTTTGTTCTCTGTCTTTCTCACTTGTTTACTCATTCTGTGTATGTCAGTAAAGTAGGAAATCAAACTTTCTTGGTGCTTACACAGTCCTGGAATCCTCGAAAAGGTAGACCTTATGTATTCTACGGTGTTGATCAGTTTGTATGTGTGAGTCAAAAGAGCCTTTTTCATGTTTATGTACTGAATTTGTCCAAATAATGTTCCAAAATAGATCAAAAGATAAGTCTCCAGTTTGCAATTTTGACTGTTAATTAGATACCCAAGCACTAAGTAGAAGTTGCGCAGTCAGTACAAGTGAGTATCTGAAACACATTCATGTGAACATATTACAGAAAATAAGGATGTCTTTACCACCTAAAGTGAGTCTAGATGTGTGTAGGATCCAGTTCCAATAGATTTAAATGACAGAGAATAACTAATAGTCAGTATTTGGAATGGTTTAAAGGTAAGGAGCAAAAATGAGATCAGCAAAAAATTAGTAGATCACGAAATATAATCTACATAAGTAACCTGGACTTCTTTGTCATCAAGATATCACTGGTGGTCAGGTGCGGACTTGTAGAGTAAAATCGTAGGTCGATCTCTAAGAGTAACCGACACAAGAAAACTCATTGCCTTTACGTGGCGACCGCTGGTCAACGGTGGTTATTTCACGGCTAATAAATTCGACTTTATATTGTTTTAAGACTCAGTATGCTCTGTACGCAGGCTTGTAGAATTGAAGGGTTTTCCTTCTGTGCATGGCAAAAATGTGTTGCGAACCTCTTTTAAAAAACTCTAACACCAAAAATCAATCTCATCACCATTAGTATTGTGCAAATGGCTCAAATAGAGGAGAGACTTGTGGTAATTCGATTGAGCTTCGAGACGAAGGCGTGAAACCATCTTTTGACAACTCTATTATCAGGACTGGCTGATTAGTGTTCATTTGCTCAAATGAAGCTACTACAAATTGGCTGAGGAGGAATTTGTTTAAAATCAAGGAGAAATGCGGTCTGAACATGGTGTTAGTGGAGGAGGATTTATTTCCGAAACCACGTATCATAAGGGAGTTCTCTCCGAAAAATCATCGGTCTGGTTAACGAGAAACTCTCGCGTCCTTGGATGCATAAAATTAGGGTCTTAACACTAGTAGCTGAAAATCCCTGCAGAGAGTAGAAGAGCAAGATCTCAAGGTTTTTGCTGTAAATGACAGTGCGGTGAAATGGCTGGTAAGCTGAGGCTCATTATAAAGAGCTCAGGAAAAATTCCAGTTACCTTCAATACAAGTAGCCTGTCAAATAGACTACTAATCAACACCGTTAATACGGCTGCGGATGAGGGTAATAGAGCACGTGATCTCCCCTTAACCAACCGATTAACAAAGAAACCAACGGCTGCGAATAGACCCAACTGGGGATACATCACAGAAGCCTGGAGGGATGAAAAAGTTGAGCCTCTCTTGGCTTCCTAATACTGATTTGTGGTACAAAAGATTTTTTAAGGTTGCTGTTCTCACGCAATTGGCGGAGCAGATCCTTCAAACTTAAAAAATCCTTAAGTACAATCAAACCAAATTTCGCTGCCGCTTCTAAGAGATACTTACTTTCCTAGAAAGATTATATTCCCTTACCATGTATGATTCTCTCTGAATTGTGCATTTAAAGTGAAAATGACTTTATAATAGACTTCGATAAAGATTGGGTAGCTGTACAAGTCTATTTGCCCAAATGGTATTGCGTTAACCATTCAACAATGCGCTCTAAATATGTTCACCTTGCAATAAGCAGCTCCAACTTAGAGACAGGTAGAGATTTTGATAGGGACATCACGTCAGAAGTGTCACACTTTCCAACCGCAGCTTATTTGACCGTTCTGTATCTAATTAATCGAAAAGATCTAAAGAATCTTTCTATAAACCCATATAACATCAACAGTTCTTATGACGCAGAAGCACAGAGATTTGTGAAGGCGGACGAACATATCCTTTGTCGAGTGATTTATGGTTTCGTTTACATTCACTGGCTTTGAAGACGTATTACAGTGAACTCTAGGAGCAGTACACCGATATCAGAAAAGTGAGCAGTAGTCATCTAAGAAAGAATATCAACGCCTCATTTCAAAGAATCTTCGATTTTTACCTTAACGTAGAGCTCAATCATCCTGGAGTGGAAAACTTTAAGCAGAAAAACTGTGCTAATTGAGAAGATTTATTTGTTAAGGCCGGGAGCTCTCCTTCTAAATTATGAAGCCATCTAAGTAAGTTAGAAGTAAGTTAGAGTGCGTAGTTATATACGTAGTTATATAAGTTATATGCGTTGTGTTGCTCTACAATAACCAAGGTGATCGACTAGACTGGGAAATGACTTAAAACCATCTCGAAGTGCTTCGCCTCTTTCCAGAGCCAATCTGCATCTGATATTAGTAAGGAATAATATAGGTTTTCGCGGGTTGTTGTTTGCAGCTGCGTCTCCGATTAGCTTCTGCTAGTGGCATAGGCGTTCCTACTGTAGAACGAAGGACACAGCAAATCGACACATGTTCTGTCTTCTTTTGCCTTTTCCTCTCTTCGCTTGGCAATTGCAGAACTGTAACTTGCTGGTCTTCAGTTATGTAGGGAACCAACATCTATTCCATGATGCTACAATCAGACCTAATGCTGATCACTGTTATCGACCTTGCTGGAGTTATGTAAGATAGTTTACGAGTGGCAGCATTCATCGATCAGGCTAAAGTTAATATCCTCATACTACCTAATGTATATTGGGATAGATTTAACTAAAGTTCTAACCTTTCTTTGGTTTGAAGGGTACTATTTACGATAATTTAGCAGAATACTACAAGGGATTTGAAGAATCATTTTGAGCCCATCTTTATCCCTTTAGTTCCTTCAAAAAGATTGTAAAGAGTAACACAACTCGCCATAGCTGGTATCTATCATCGGTTATGGTAACGGATGAAGAGATCAAATACGCTGTTGTCTGCATGGATAACATCAAATCGCCTGGCATCGACGGCGTGAATCCAGTTATGCTACAAAAATATATGGCTGCTGAAACTCTGAAATTTTAGCTGTTAAGCTGACGCTAGTGAAATGCATGTGAAATTCGGCCAGGTAAGGTAACTCCAAGACTGATTGAGTATGCTTACTGTGGCCAATATGTGATGGCTGGTGGAAAACAGGGGTTCCTATCAAGGCGGTATCTCATCCACTCTACTGCAGTGCACGTTGGTCGACTCACTTCTTAACGTCCTCAATGGTTCTAAAGTCCACGCTTAGGCATATGCAAATTATGTAGATGTACTGCCTATTATATCATGCTCAGTAACTGCTTGCACTAAAGCGAAGGCAACCCTAAGCGGGTGTACTAGAAATTTATCTTCAGTGAATCCTCTCCAGACTGAGGTTATTCTCTTACGAGAAGAAGGAATCTGACTGGTGTTTAGAGGTATCATCATCCACATCATTTACAACAAAGCTCAGTATTTGGGTTTATGGTCAATTTATGGACAATAATATCAGAACCAATCGTGCTGCCTAATCGAATTTCATTGGGCTCTTGGAAAGAATCAGAAAATGAATCAAGTGGGATATTCACGAATGCCTTCAGAACTGATTTCGGTTTAAATTCTGGTGTCTTTTGCAGTACGAAAACGTTAGATGTCTAGGCTTTATTCTCCGTTTGGAAAACTTTTGTCTATCTTCCAAGTGGACATGGGAATGAACTATATATACTGAAAAACTGGTAGGGGCCAGAAGCTATTCCACAGTAGTTCGAAAATACAATGCTTCTCTGAACGCAGTGGAAAAACTAAATTTAGTGTGTCTTGTTTAGGTCCGAGGAATTCTCAGAACCCGAACATGCATAGCTCCATTGATAGTTTTATTTTTGTGTAAGCATGACTGCAAGTAGCAGATTCTCCAGGATTCCATCAGACCAAATGATTGCTTAACGATCTCTCTAAGACGTCAGCAGCTTTTCTGTTGTCCCTCATAAGAAAAGGGTATAGGGTATCCTTACTGGTGTCGTAACGGAGCACTACGCTTTTGTTAAGCACCTAAGTGCGTTAGGCATAAGTGATACATCATCCTTCGATTTTTACTGTGAGAGTGATGACGATACCGTGGAGCGCTGTCTTTCTTAATGTCCCCCCTATGGCCACATCAGACTACAGAAACTCGGCTCTTTTGTGCTATACTGTAGTTACTGTAGGCACCTTTACGTGTAGGCGCTTTATCACTGAAGCATTTCTACGAAAGGCAGAATACAAAAAACATACAAACATAATGTAGTAGTTCTTTGTCTAAGTGCTCTGTTCTGGCAGAAAAAAAAATGCTCCCAAGTTTCACAATCAATCTGAGGCCAGGGAACACTTCAAAACATTCAAATGAACCAACTTATTTTTAAAATATCCTTGCATGTACTGCCACACGATAACTACGCTATTTCAACTTTGTGGGAACTCGAAATTCTTAGAAAACCCATTTTCAAATAAGATAGCGTATCTCATGATTCGCTTTTGACATTCCAAAAGTTGTTCACATTTTTTTCATCCGCCCCTCTTACAATGAATAAACATTTACTTGGGTGTACTGACACTTGGGCATTTCAGTACATCAGAAAAATATGTACGCACAAAAAAGAAAACAAAATCTCGGGAAGGGATACTTTGGAGAACGCCTAACTATTGGGCTTCGTTAAGGTCCTTGTCAACATATTCATTGTGTGAATATTTTGCTCAGTATCCTTGGGGTAGTTTTGGGTGATGGTGATAAGTCTGTTGTCCCTCAGGGCTATTTCCAGATGGAAACAAATCAAAAATTGCCTTCGAATCGATACATACTCGTATCTGGGAAAATCTGGGTATACCCTCTTTCGTCAGGTACAATATTTGTTTTATAAAGGATCTACGAACGCCTACTTCACTTGGATGGATTGATGGGTGGATGTTTTTTTTAACTTTTTTTTTTGGGAAAAAATTCGTTTAAGAATTTCAATTTGTTACGCTAAAGTTAGTGAGGGAGTAAAAAGTTTATTCTGGAGGCAGTGGGTACAGAGACCAGTTTATGGCTTTTTCGAGTATACAATATGAAGTTATAGGATCGATTGTGAAGGTAAGAGTTGAAGGATATTTCCATGATTCAGAGTTGGGTTATTTTTTTGTAAGAAAATACATGAGCTTAACCCTTTAAAAAAAATAAAATTGTATGCAAGATGATATTGTTATGCAAAAGATGAATAAGAGGATATACACGTACCCAAAAGTTTGACCAGTAACCTAGGAACAATAAGGATCTAAAATTAAAATAGATATCAGGAGCAAATCTGGGTAGTAGAATAACACAGCCGTTCGTTGAAATTTCTCTCGAATCTTTCAGTTTTCTTAAAGATTTGGGAAAATACTTTGTCGATTTACTTTTTCTTAAACTGAAATTGATATAAACTTCAAGTGATTTCCACCTGAGGCAGTTGAGAAATTGGTTTTTCGAATATTAGGTATTGAAACTTCAACCACCGACTGCTAGTGCTGAAAACTTACAGATTTTGATTACCTTCATAAATTATTTGACAGGACTGTTCATATCCAGTAAGAATCCAGATGTAGAGCTCGGCTTCATTCTATTGACTAATACGAGCTTCTTCAATAAAATTTGATCAAATCCAGATCTTGAAAAGGAATGACATAGTTTCAACATTTATTCATAGCACACTTTCTCTCACATTGATGAGAAGGCAATTTAGATTTTTTCTGATCTCGGACAGCTACCCATCACATGACTTATGAGCTACCCAATAAATGATACCCCGAATTCTATTCATACTACTTGAAGGACCACAGATATAAACAGTAGGGCTGAGTTACTTTATGCCTTTTTTGTCAGTAGAAACCTTAGCATTTCCAATCAAAATTACGAGAACCCATTTTTGTCGCCCCCCAAAAACAAGGAGAGGGTATCCATATACTCTTTGTCTTCAATACACAGCGATGTTCTATTTAGACATCATACAACTCCCAACTGAAATCTAACTTTTTCTGGGTATCGTGTACGTTATCCACCTTAGAGAACTCCTGGATGCATTGAACGGCTTATTGAATTTATACTCGTGTCTAACTTTAGGAGGTGATTGCAGAACGCAATGCTATCAGAGCGAAACCGATCTATTCGTTCCTCAGATGTACGATTAAGGTAGATGCTGAGCGTGCATGTAACTATGGATATGGATCTAACATGGATTATGATTAACATCAGGACTAGTTAGGTTACTAAAATCAAAATGGGAGCAGCTTCTATTATCCGAGATTCGAAATATCAGCTTTGTCTGGTTTTGCCCAAGAGGTCCCAGGCAATGTATGTTCCTCTAGGTTGTGCATGTGTGTCTGCCTTTGCGAAACTACAAATACCCTCGGATTAGGACGAATTTACTGTTGACGACTCTGCAACTCGGAAAAGGGACAAAAGCGTTTGAATTTGCACATGGGATGTTAGGGGATATTAAAAATTTGAACAGGCCGCTGCAGCTAAACAAATCAATGAGGCAGATATTACGGCCATTGAGGAAGAGGATGTTATAGTTTTTGTACATATACTACGTCGACTGTAATGCGGACTTGCGTGCGTATTTGTTCAAAGGAGCAGACTAAGCTTAAAAATCCGTAGCCTTTGGTTTGTGAGCGAATGTATTCTAACATTTCGCATCAAGACTGAACGTGCCAACATCAGCCTGATATGTACCAAAGAGTGCTACTAAGTATGACAATAAGGCCTGAATACGGAGTATTCCGCAGAGTGCAATATCATTTTAGCTAGTTTTCTTCACCTCCGTGTCGTATTCATGGATATCTCGGTGCTTATAACAACTGAAAAATGCATAAAGGAATATAAACGTTGAATAGCGGCAGTCGTAATAATCAGAAAAAACAGCAACGAAAATGCCATTATAAAGATGACCGCGGACATTATCATATATCTAGTCCTATTCTCTGTTGATGAAAATTATCTTAAAAGGCCATCGTTACACAGAAACAAGAGAAATCTGAAATTGTTCAATTATTTATAAAGTGCCTGCAATTTCAGTATCCACAATGTCTACATTGTCTTCAGTACCTTCAGAATGGTTATAGCTACAGTGGATGTTTTTACAATAAATCGAAGCTTTCGCCTTTATTTCATGGTCTACCTGCGTTCTAGGAGATTACATTAGCTGCAGGTGAGCTCGATACTAATCAAAACGTATCCATGTGGAAGCACATATCGACAACATAAGCTCTCCTTAAATTGCTTTAGCTCCAATCAGGTTTGCCTAGTAAGAGATCTCATTTTCCCTGGCCGCATTCTTATACAATACAGTATAAAGACTTAACAAGAATCACCAATAGAACTCAACATTTCCTCCCATAAGCTTTTAATTGGTTAAAAACATTGAGTAAAACCTGGCACTAATTTCAAATGCAAATGCCTTATTCACATAATTTTCTTTAATCATTTGATTGTACAGGTTCTTGACTGCTAAACCGATATGTATTTGCTTTTAAGGGACTGAAGTCTAATTACGTCACACTCAAAAGCATATTTTTTTTTACCTTGTTTTTGAGCCATTCGCAGAAATTCCGCCCTGAGAGTTTAGAGAAAAGCACAAGTGGGTATAGAAAGACGATCCTATTTAAATTTTGAAATTGCTACGTTAAATGTCCTTCCTATGGGATAGCATGTGCTTGAGAAAAATCTTGATGTAATATTTTGAAAATATAAGTAAACAATTTATGGCCAAGCTTGTTCCCCTACGGACTGGACCATGACCTAGCATCTACTCGTATCTTCAAAAAATGCACTGGTAAAATTTTGGCAAAAGTTGCTTATCATGTGTGGGCTAAAACATCAACTACATCCATTTTAATTACAGAAATAATTTGGCTTCGAACGAGTTTCATGCGCTGTTTAACTCCATACAGAAAATTGTATCGCAGTATCCTAATAATAAAATCGTTATAGCGGGCGATTTTGATATGCAAAATTCTGGGTGGCTTATACATTCTAAACTTCGCTGCGGAAATCGACAACATAGCTTCAAAATAAGTCCAACTGGATACTTGACGTCGAAAGTTATGCTGCCTACATCCTAGACTTGCCTTTAACTTCTTACCCTGATACCTACACTGTTAATGTGTTATCTCTTCGGTACTCGTCAGATTACTGTGGCATATTAGTTTATTTCTCGCATAAAGGTTCATAATAAAACGGTACTGCAATACAAGAAAATATAATGTGCTACGAGCGAATTGGTTTCCTCTAATTGGTTCGTTGCTCATTACTTCTCTTCGGTAACGATTACTATTACGGTAATGATTACGAATACTTTCTGTTTCTAATGAAACCGTTTATTCGTCAGTACCAAACCAAAAGAAAAGATTTAGTATGACACTATGACTGATATGTGAGAGGATTTTGGATTCCAACACGACCAAAAACTGAGCCAGAAACAAAAATAAAATGCCCCAAGGATAATAAAAATTGTTGACCGTTCGCAAAGTCATAAAGAATGCTGCTTCGATCTTAAAGCTCAGTTATACTGACGTTGAAGGTGTTCAGCTCTTTAGAGAAAGCAAATACCTCGCAGATGGCTCAATGGTCCAATAATGTTTCGCCTACGTTAGAGAGCGTCGAATCCTTACAAGGATTGTAATAGCAAGAAAATCTCACTGTACACAAATGCATTGATTCCAATGATACATCTACCCTCCTTGGGAATGGTTGCCCTCTCAAATTGTCAAAACCATTGCTAGCTCTTCCATCAACAGTATCCGTACGAAATCTTTCCGCGTAGATAGGAAACAGCATTTGACCAGCCCGTTTGCAGAAATCTGCCTAAAGCAAGATACTTGCACAATAATTTAAAACCTCTGTTGTTGAAAATGCGTGCACGTGGGATCGAATTCATAAGATTAAGATTCGAAAATTTAAGCTGTTTTGGATGGATTCACATCTGAGATCCTGAAAATGAGTTCTGTTGACAATACTCTCTTTTTTGTTTGCTTCCGGGTGAATGTGACAGCAGCATATGTTATTAATAATCTTAATGATGTTAACAATATAAAGCGGTCCTCTCTCAAAGAGACCAAGACAAGAACGATTTACCAATAGCTCTTGCAAATAGTGAATTAAACTCGGCAGAAAAAAATGCCAAAGCACGATTTTAGAGTAAACCACAAACCGGACAGCTGAACCCATATTCCCATTTTGTGTATCAAAAATAACCCACGTTGAAATAAACACATCCGATATTTTCAAGAATGCTGCTAAATATCTAGTTTTCCGCCAGCGAAGTAAGAAGTAATATACTACTCGTATGTCTGATGTGGAATCTATGTACAATATAAAGCATTTATTCATCAAAAATTAGAGTATAGTCCTCACATCGTTACGTTAAGTCCTTTTAAAAAACCTCAAATCCATGCGACAAAAGTCGTTGGTGATTATCCTGCCAATTGACGTTCTTCAGCACCGACCTTATGTCGTTTGCCTTACCTTGTCCTGTGCCTTTTTCTAACAACAGTGCTCAAGCGAAATCGTCAGTAGAATTCTGCTACTTCAGACTTTCAACTGTAAAACCGTCTTTCTCTAAATGCTTATCAGTTTATCTTCAAGTTTACTTTCTTAGGTACTCGAATTATCGTGATTCTTTATTGTTCGGAAATAGAGAAGAATATCTAAGCCCGATGAACCACGAAAATTCAGTAAAAGGCTTGTACAGTGCCAAGATTCGTCAAAAAAAACGGAAAAGTTCAAATCAAGAACCTCTGCTCATGCTCCTAGATATCCCGGGATAGAATACCAAAGCAGGTGATTTCGGAAGCTCTAGACTTCTTTCAAGTGAAGGGCTGCCAATAGGTTACTTGTAAAGTCTCTCATACGTTTCATACCATGAAACGCATTAAACGAGAGGCAATACTGTTTTCGTTACAATTAAGGAGACTGATTTGCCATGAAAGACAGGGATATAGAGCTAGAATTTATGTAGGCGATATGGACAATATTATCAATTAAAGATAGATATACCAACTTCTATCTTACCGTTGAGATAAAAATGAATTTAGCGTACCGAAGGAGCCTCCAAATTCTTATAAAAAGAACATTCTCGTTTTAATGCAGGTAAAGAATTCTTCCACAGACAATGCATACTGGAGACCACAAAACGAGCAAGTGTTGTCAATATCTTTTTAAAAAAATCAAAGCACTGCATATAGTGGCTCTGAAAACAGTTATGGTTTTTTTTCAATAGAATTTATACGGTAAGGACATGTTTACAAAACCGGCGAAACCAATCTTAAATAAATTTATTGATTATTACTCTTATTTTTGTTAGCATTTATTTTTACAAATTCTCCTATTCAATTGATATAATTACAATCTCTTAGTATCACTATACCAAGATCTCAGAAAATTATATTCAGTGTAATAATTGTTTGTTTCTCAAAATAACAACAAGACAGACGAACCCTTTGAAAACCGAAAACGAAAGCGCTTACTTACCACACAACAATCATAAACAAGTCATCAGAATTTACATTAAAAATTAATAAGGGTGAGACTTGGATAAAGATGTGTGAAAGGTGAAAATTTCCGTAATTGCTAATTTGTGATGAACACCAAATTGAAAACGTTACTTAATTCGACAAAAAGAAAACAAATACAGCACTCTCAGTAGCACCTGCTACGGAGTAACCGACATTTAATACCTCAACCAACGTGTCATAACAGATCGTAACAAGGCCCGATGAAGAGCCGGCTTCCTGCAATTTCCTGATAAATCACGTGCTTCCACTCGTAAAGCAATCGTTAACCCGCCAGTAGCCATATTGAAGGTCTACTCAAGCACAAAATAATACATACACGTAATCCTGAGAGATAATGGCTTCATAACTCATTTCGCAGCCACCTACCATCTACCGCCGTTTTACCTACCAAAATCAACGTTTCAGATATTTTTAATAACTCTGACAGACATCACTCACAAAATACATACGAACCACGTTTTACGACCCACACTATGAAACCTACAGACTTCCGCAGCTTTAGGTTATTGCCGTCGTCGTCGATGTCTAGTTGAAACCCAGTTCTGAATGTCTTCAAGCTGCCGCAGATTAACTATCCCCGCCATCATAAATTGTAACGTACATTTTGCAATTCTTAGAAGTAATTTCCACCGCTTAGTACACACATCTCGCGCATCAAATGGGTTTACCTAATTTAGCATGCAAAGTTGGTAAAAGCGAACGTAGCTATTAAACCGCAGGGGGTAAAAAGGCCGTCCTTTACAATATTTCATGCCATGTCTAGGCCCATGAAGTTGGTATTTTCCGTCCATCAATCCAATGTCAAAGTGTATGTCTGATGCTGCCCGTACATATCCATATATGAGTATCGTATGAAGGTTTGTGGTGTTATTAAGTGAATGGTCTTAGATCTAAGGTCTAAAACACAGACTTTTCCTAAGACCTTCGTAACCAGATATGAAAACTTTCTCCCTTAACGTTATGCTATGCTATGTATGTAAGCAGAAGGGTGGTAGGTAGTACAAATGGCAGTTACCATTACCACTGCTAATGGCAGTAGTCATTTCCACGCATAATAACAATTTTCTCACATGTTTCATGCTTTGAAACCTTCCTGGGTAGCTCTGCTGGCACTGTATCATCAGCCCATCCTTCAATCTGTTGAACGGAGTGTTGGGTCTTTGCATGCAGAATCGAGCGGAAAGTCATTATCTGCGTTGGTTGGCGTCTTTGTAAAATGCCTGTCATTTGCAGGAGGGTACATACGAACACACGTTCACAGATATACACAGACGATGCTGAGCAGCCACCAGAGTACCAATATTATTTCTACAGTTCCCCGTGGAGTAATTAAGCTCATAGCTCGAGTTAAAGACCACCGCCACGCGTATGGAAGAGATTTTTTTTACTTTTTTTTTCTGTCAGGGTAAACGGGGACGAACTTATAACGATGCTACAAGAGGAGCTACAACCCACAGGAGCTCTAAGCACCATATTGTGATACAACATAAGATTTCTCTGTTGCGTCGTTGTAGTATTTGTTATAACCAAACACAAACCGTAACATTGACATGATCTGCCGGGAGCAACCACCATCAGCTAACCAACTACTCAATTGGTAGCGTATGTTAGGTCATTTAGTAACCGCATACGGACACAGAAACAGAAATGGATACAGATTCCATCCCGATGAGGTGGGACATGTTTGGCAAATGTCCTATCTTTGTAGTAGTTCTGTCCTCACGGTTTATGGAAACGGCAGCATTGGACATGGCACATGGAGACAGACGTGTCCCGTTTACACTACCGCAAAAGGGGTTATGAACCTCTCAAAATATCGGTCAAGCTTTGAGGGCGAGAAGTGACTGACGCATTTAACCGCAAGTATCCATAATGCCGTCGTCTACCAACAACGTCTGTGCCCATCTACATGGGGTAAATATGTACATTGACGGTCGAAACAAGACACAGTTGGAGGAAAACGTGGCCTGATAAAATATTCAGTAGAAAGGTATGAGGATATGCCATATAAGTGTTAGTTGCATTTAGTTATGATGTCCAGAGCTGTTGCCCCCAATTGTTTACGTGCGAATGATTATAATGCTTAAGGTGATGAATTTGTTGATGACCGGGATACGGAATATAAAATACATATGACATACACAACTACCGTGGTGGTCAAGGAAAAAAACCGAAATTGTTGCGAAGGTAATGAAAATGAAAACATCAGTGCCTGCTCCACATGGTGTGGATACAACAACAGCAACGAGGAGGTTGTCATTAATTTGATATTCCCATCAGATGTTGGATTGAATTTGATGACCATTAGATAATAGTATTTTAATTCCGTTTAACATGCCATCAAGCCTTCTGACCATAAGCTGCTTTAGTCAGCTGCTGCTGCAGAAAAGTTATTAATTATTTAAACCAACGCGGGATGGGATGCTGGAGGAGTATTCTGCCAAAATGAAGGTGGACTCTTTCATAAGAATTCATTGACTGTGAATATGTGTATATTTAGACCTTGAGTATTTTTACTTCAACTCTGAATACTGCTCCGTCATAGCCCAGTAGAACATCGAAGACCACCGAAAACATTCGTGCTGATAAATTTTTTTTTTTTTTTTAGAACTTAACACTCAAGTGGGTATTAATCCACTTAAAATGCCTGAGCACGTGTTAAGTTTTTAGGAAAATGGGACAGAAAGAGAAAGAAAGATTTTTGGGCTCAGTGGTTATTTCGCTCCATGGGTGGCATCCAACATTTAATTGGGAGACTAAATTATTAGTGTAATTGGACCTGTTATAGTATTAGAGGTAACCATTCGTCTTACGAGAATTAAGTTGCCTGAAAAAAAGAATGTCTTTCGGACGAGGCTGGGATTCGAACACCGATTCCGATTCGATTTGGAAGCCAACACAATACCACTTGAGCCACGGCCACTCAAATGAAGTTTGTGTGAAAATCTTGGAATCTCAGTGCGGAAAAGAGCGGCTGTTTTGGGACTGCCAAAAACTATCGTTCATACAATTTTGGAAAAAGACTTAAAATTGCACCCTTTTAAGATTCAATCGGTGGAAGAATTTAAGGAAAATTAATTTAATTTTCACACTTAAGATGTCGCACTATGAATTCCATCTTCTGGAGGACAGAGGCTAACTTCAATCTGAACGGCTTTACATTGCCCAAGAGTTAGTGTTTGGACGTTATCTTCGCCGATGAACGAGCTTCCTCGCATTTGTTCGTGCGAAAAGATGAACTCCTGTGCATCTTTGAGTCTCTGAAGAACAAAAAGTCGTCGGGAGTAGACGGTATTCCAACCGTCGTATTAAGACACCTGCCCTTGGAAGCAGTGGGTATATTTACGAGTACTACGCTGTTTAACAATGCGTTGAATAGTGCATATTATCCAACGCATTGGAAGAAGTTCGTTATTAAATGTAACAACGTCATTTCAAGCAAGATCTTTGACATTAAAAACAGCTTACAACAGGGGGTTGTGATTTCTCCGATACTGTTTAACATTTATATAAGTGATCTAGTAGGTTCCGTCAATCATGCTATAGCGTACGCAGACGATTTAGTGGCGTACAGTTCAGGTACAAAAATCGAAGTCATCAATACTCTTCTGTAGCGTGATTTCGATTATATTAAGGCGTATTGCGATGATTGGAAATTGAAAATCAATTTTCAAAAGTCGGAAACAATCTTGTTCAGGACTCCATTGAGATGGGCTTCAGGGATACCAGACATAACTGGCAAAATTTGGCCATTATTGGACAGCACGGACTGCCATTGGCGGTGAAAAGCGCAGTGAGATACCTTGGTATTTGGCTCGATAAGTATTTGTATTTTGACAAACATATAGATGCTTGTCTTGCTGGAGCCAAGAAGGCTTTAGCCCGGACAAGAAGGCTGTTTCACAGCAATCCACTTGTTTCCAGGGTGAAATTCATATGCTATATGACCCTAATCAGGCCAGTCATCGCGTATGGTTGTCCCGTGTGGAAAGGATTCGGGTGTTTGAAAGGCAGTGTCTTAGGACTTGTCTCGGCTTGTACAGAATACCAGAATCAGAGTACAAAAAATATGATCCCAACAAAGTCCTTTACGATGGGTCTAATCTGAATAGGATTGACAATTTCCTGATTAAGGTGATTCGAAGACACGTTGCAAGCGCAATGACCAATGATAATGGTCTAATCTTTGGGGCTTATTACCCCAATGAAATGTACAAATGTACCACGAGAGCTCACTTCTATCGCGCTTTATCGCGCCAGAGGCTTTTCTCCATATTGATGCTAAAGGGTTAGTACAAAGTAGGGATGGTATCCCGGTAATACACCACCGCCACCGCGGTGCGAGGGACAAGCGGCTTATCTACGACGGGTATGTTGCCAATGCTCAGGAGCTCCTCCGTTTTAGTCCCGCGATTAAGATAAGTTAGATTAAGGATAGTTAGGGGGATCTCATGAAAAGCCGCATTCGTTAGCATGAGGCCGCACCTCTGAGAAGTGACCAGTAGTTTATGATATTTGGTGATGTGTGTGCACGATGTGGACGAATAACGGGCGCCCGAAATCGCAATTGGGATGGTGACCACCCGGTGCGAGAGGCTACGACCCCGATTATAGTTAAGTTAGGTTAAGTAGATTAGGTAGGTTAAGTAGAATAGGGTCATAGTTTTAAGTTTTATATAAAATTATAAGAATCTAAGTTTCTTCTAAAATTATTTTCTTGGAAATGTTGCAAAAAATGCCATACCCAAGCTTAGAATGAAGTAATCCATAGGAAATACACTTAAGAACACCCCGTGAGCAATAAGGTTTTAAAAAATACAGTGACTCAACTATTTGATCAAATGATTAGTAAATATATGAACTTTCTGGAATAATTTTTTTTATTTAAAAGGATGATTTATTAAAATTTGAAAAAAAAAACTTAAACTTAATTTGGTTATTCATTACATAAAAAAATTGACTTAAAATTATTTATTTACATTTATTTAACTTTAAATTAAAAAATAAAAGGCACTTGATCAATTTGTTGACTCTGACGAATGTTTCTGTTTTTGTTTCTTTAGTATTTAGTATGTCCTCCTTTTGCTTTGAGAACTGCTTGAATTCTCTTTGAAATGGATTCAACAAGCGTTTCACATTTATCAGAAGTAATATTGTGCCAAGCAGTTTGCGTTCGCTGCCATAATGTATCCAAGTCTGGACAATCTCCTGGTAGATCAGTTATAACACGTTTGACCTCAACCCAAAGATGTTCGAATAGGTTAAAGTCGGGGGATTGTGGTGGCCATTCAAGTAGTTCAAAACTATTGTTTTGAAGCCACTCCTTGGTAACTCTACCGGTGTGTTTCGGATCATTATCTTGCTGAAAGATAACGTCCAAAATGTTTTTGCTCCACTCTATGAGACTTCCTTGAAGTCCTACTTCGAAGATGTTAACATATTGGATGGAATTCATTCGTCCTATCACTTTAACACATTTACCAACTCCTTCTATACACATGCATCCCCAAATCATAATGTTTCCTCTCCCAAATTTGACAGTTGTTTTGATGTGGCGATCCCTTATTGCTGCACCGCGCTTCTTCCATACCCATTGGCGACCATCGGAACCAAACCTAGTTATTTTGGTTTCATCCGACTAAACAACTTTTGCCTAATCACTTACGGTAAAATTTTTATATGTTTTAGCAAAGTCTAGCGTCAGTTTTTTTATGGCAGTTTGTTAAAAGGTTTTTTTTTACTTTAGCCCTACCGTGAAAACCGTTCTTACACAAAACTTTCCTTACTGCCTCAGTCGTCACTTGGACTCCATCGCTGCGGTGAAGTTCTTCATTGATTTGAGCTGCTTCGTCGTGTACTCCGTTTTTTATTTGCCTTAAGATACGCCTTTGAAGTGTTGGATTCAAAATTGGCTTTCTGCCAGGCTTGTTTTCTTCAACTTGAGGCTTAAAAGATCTCCGTATTTTCGAAATGGCTCCTAATGGAACTACAAGTCTTCGAGAAATTTCTCGGTGGGTAAACTTAGAATCGATAAGCCTTTCGATTTCTTCAATTTTTTGCCGGCTAAGTTCTTTCATCTACCAACCAAGTAAAAATAATGTAATATTGCAAAAAATATAAAACTTGAGTATACCTTTCAAATTATAAATCAAATAATAAATGTCTACAATTAGTAATTGGGCTGCGGAGTAAAAAAATGGTTTTCTCACACTTCGCACGCGTGCAATAACATCACTGAAAGAGCATCAACGAATTGATCAAGTACATTAGCTTATAGTTATTTTACGTTCTGGAAAATAACTGTACATTTTTTCTCCTCTTTTGCGTACACTGATTCACAACATGTACATCTGTTTCGATTTTAAAATTTAGTGGTATAACTCCTCGAATAAAAAAGTTACAGCATAATGTTTTGTTTCAACCAATCATGTGATCAAAAAGTTGAGTCACTGTATATTATATTTTCCTAGTCGTAGCTATGAAGTATCTTTTAAGTACTTCGGTATGGGGAGACCAACTCACTTTCTAGATACTTATCAGAGCAAACACGAAAGTCAAAAAATGTCTGAGAGCCCACTTCCGAGTTACAAATATATTTGCTGTGTTTGTAAAAGCGAATTAATGAAAATTAAAATAAAGGATTGGACCAAGCACAGAACCTTGGGGAACTCCTATGGAAATAAAACTAATATTCTAGAACTTAGTTTTCCATTAACTTTCAATCTTTGCCTTCTATCATATAAATATGAACATTACTATTTATGCATTATGTCCCTAAATCTGCATTTAAATAGTCTTTCCAAAAGCATTCTGTAATCGACGGTATCAAAAGCATTTGTTATGTCAATAAAAGGAGTAGCAGATAAAAGTTCAATTTCAACAGGGCTCGTTCAGTTGGTAAACTGAAACGGAAGCCAAATTGAAATTTACAAAAAAAATCGTTTTTTTTTTCTAAAAAAAGTGATCGTTCTATTCTTAATAGCTTTTTCAAAAATCTTTGAAAATACGGAAAGTAAAGGAATAGGTATATAATTACTCGTATTAATTGATGTTTTCCTTTCCTTTTTAAATAAAGGTATTATGTTGGATTGATTTATACCTTCTGGAAAAACAGCATTTTTTGCAAAGTTATTTGCAAAGCAACCATGTTATTTTAGAACTAGAATTGTTGAGAGAGACGATGGTTTTATATAATTTGGACGATTTTGTAGAGCGAAAAAAAACAATACCGAAAAAAACTCTGAGATGCAGACACATCATTTGCTAAGCATTCGCAATTGGAAAAATCAGCGCAATTGTCTGGTAGTATTTTTGTACCAAGAGAAGCAAAAAAATTATGGAATTTATCTGCTAAACTCTTGGGATTAGTTAAGATAAAGTTATTACATAAAGTTAGCTCTGAATTTGAATGCTTTCAGTTGGTTTGTTCAGTATTTCTTTTACCAATTTCAATTCTTTCTTTGCATCAATTTTAATATCATGAAACTTCTTTAAGTGTAATAGAAGTTATTTTTGCATAACAAAATATCTTTGGAAATATTTTTACATAATTGTTTGTACGCAATACGAGCAGGAATCTTTAGGATTGTAATATTCGCACAATGCAAGTTCTAGAAGTGTCAGAAATCAGTGTTGGTTTGTTAATGTATGATTGCAACCTACACGATGAAGCAAAAACAAATAGTTGTCAACTGGAATCGATTTTTGAGAAATATCTATATTAATATCACCTCCTACTCGCCACACAAATGGTTCATCACAAGACGGGGTGACTCGGCATATCACTAGAACCACCGTAAATTTGTTGCGTAAGTATTTCCCAAGAAAACTGATTAGCCGCTTTGGAGACGTCCCTTGGCCGCTGAGGTCCAAATTCAGCTAAGTAGAATGCCACTGTTAAGAACATTGGGATGAAAGACGAGGCAGAATCCCTTAATTTTTTGACGCACAAGAATTTCTAGCTCGTTTGAACTCTTTCCCGTTTTCTTCTGCAAGAACATTTCTTTAACACCAATAACTGAAAAAACAACGTTATCTAAGAAAGTTTGTCGAAGAGAAGCGTGGGAATATAGACTTTCACCGGCTAGTCCAGAACTTTAAATCCGAACCAAGGAAAGTAAAACTTTATATAAATGCATTCGAACCAAAGTGTAGGACAGTAGGTCACGAAAGTAATTAATTATTCCAATATAGGAAGCATCGTAAGAGTTCGGCACCCCCTTTTCTTCACATAAAAGCTTCGTATATACACATCTATTGTTCATCCTGAGAATCTCCCAGCCGAACAGCTCCAAAAGGTAGATTAGGAGTATACAGATATTCATATAATTTTATCAAAGAATAAAATGAACATGGAGCGACCAGGGCTATAGGGCTAGAATGGAATTCTGCAAAGATAAACATGGACATCTAGTAGTAGAATCGCACTCGGTGCTGAGAATATGGAAAGACGATTTTTGCAGACTGTACAAGTATAACGGCGATGGTGGTCAAAATACCACTGTCAAGCTGAATGAATCATTCACCATGAAGGAACATGAAATAAAACTCCGTCCCACTGACCTTAACGAAGTTAAAGTAGCAATAATAATAATAAAGTTTTATAAAGCTCCTGCCACTCCTCCAGCTGAGCTGTTCGTCATTCGTAAGACATGATTAGGGAAATGCATGCCTGAAACTTGAAATCTCGTCATCATTTGTCTCATTCACACAAAAGAAGACCTTTTGACTGCGCCAACTATAGAAGATTGAGTCACCTAAACATCTCCTATAACATGTTTTCTGTCGCAAAATCTGGTCTGTCCATACCGGTGCGGTTTCATGCCAAGGAAATCCATCATCGATTAAATATTCAAACTACTTCAAATCTTGAGAAATACCAATGAATTTCTACATCAAGATCGGTTATGAATTAACTGAGACCTTCAATGTCAAGAAAGGTTTTCGGCAAGGCGACGCACTGAAGTTTTTCAACATCGCCAAACAAAGAATCGTGCAAAACTCACTGGCTAACAAAAGAGGCATAATTATTTTTAAGTCCGCAGAACTACGTACTTGCATACGCAGATGACATTTGCGTGCTTTTGTTAGCGTTGAGGTGGATGGGCCCGAAATAGGTCTGACGGTAAATGAGGGTAAGCATTTTAGAAGCTCACCATTGACAGTTATAACTTCGAGATAGTTAAGACGATAAGTTTCGTCTAACTTGACGAAGCAGTTATAAGCAGCAACGATATCAGACGCAAAATTACTCTTGCCAAATTATGTTTTCTTAGGGTTTTGGGTAATAGAGCCCTCTTGCATAAGTCAAACTGACTTTATACAAAACCCTTATCATACCGGTCCTGCTCTATGGCACAGAGGCTTGGAGATTTTTGAAAGCTGATGAAGAATTTATACCGCGATATACCGCGATATACCGCGATATACCGCGATAGACCGCGTGATTTTCGGTCCCGTTTGTCCTGGCGGGGAATGGAGGAGGAGATTCGTCTGCAAACTGTACGGGCTATACAACAACACCGGTCGAGTCACGCGTCTGCGCACACAATGTCGACGATACTGAGCCATATTGAGTGAATAAATATCACATCTCCGACCCAAAGAGTCGGTGAGTACGTCTCTTGAAGGGAGTCACTGAAGACAGCTGGCAAGAGATCATGCTAGCTGGATAGGCTTGTTGGTTGAGGCTCAGGTTCACTCAGGACTTTAGCGCCAGCTAAGTAAGTAGGCTACTCCCATACGATAAGGCAAATGATAGTGGAACGAAATCACATGAATTCGAGAACACAGCTCCACTGCAAACAATACCATACAATCCGCTTATGAATGCAAACCTGGTTGCCAAAAACCAACATGAATCAGAACTTGCTCAACAGCAAGGCCTCCCGTTGAATATTAAGTGCTTTATGTGGGGCGAGAAGTCTTAACGGCAAACTCTGTGAGCTATAAGTACGAGTAGAAGTGGATTAACCTCAATAAACTTGAAAAAAATGTTGACATTATTAACGACTAAATAGAATGCTATAAACAAGATGCATCCCAAAAAGATTTTCGATTCCTAAACAACAGGTTTAGACACCAACTAAACCTTCATTTTAAACTCCAGACATTGAGATCAGATGAGAAATCTCTTGGTTGGGATAGCTGATACAATGACGCCAGGTATCAAAAGGGATGGAAATTAAACTCTGTCTCAGAGAAAGACCCTTTACTAGCCAAGCGTTCTTTAAGCAAGTAAGTACTGCTGGCTCCTTGTGATCTCGAACTTGCAGTATGTTATAGAGAATCTTGCCTTAAGCTGATGGACAGTCTCTTCAAAAAGAAGATTGTCGATTGTCAGCAGTGTGTTGTCAGTTTTGTTTCCATTAAATTAGGGGAAAATTCAGCGTTGTTATTGTAGATTGAAATATTATTTCAGTTGGTAAAAGTGGTGTCTGTGAAGTGCGATAAGCACGCTCAATTTGAATAAACATCATCTGAAAAGGTAGATGAACATAATACCTGTAGCTGTAGGGCACATAAACCATCGCTCGAATTAGCTTTCCTCTCAAAAAATACTCAATTTCTCACAAAACTTTTCAATACGTTGGAAGACTACAATATTCCTCAAAACGTGACAAATATGTCAGTGACCAAAAATCAGTCCTTGAGTACATCTTGTTGAGTAAAATAATTTCCAAGCCTAAAAGTGATTCTAACGATAAAAAAGGATTGCCAACTTCATTCATTTTTTCTTCAGACAACTCGTTGAATAAATCAGGTTTTATATCTTCAACTCCAACTTGACGAACTTGTTCACATAATTTTATGAAAGGGATATAATTTTATAAAATACTTTTGAACCACCACAAACTTTCACCAAGCAAAAAAACAAAATACAAAAGAAAACCAAAAATATTAAGCGCTTTACAATATTTGGCAGATGTGTCTGGTTTTATGTGACTTGTGCGCCACATCGCTCCATTATCATGTAGCACAGTAGCTCTCCAAGTACAGAGTACCGAGTAGCATCTTCCCCAGATGCCTGCAATTTATCAACATTCAAAAACGATTTCCACATTTCAAGTGCACAATACTCCGAGAGCCACTAAGTGCTGGATGGAACAAATTCGTGTTGAAATTTTCTAAATTCATATCTAAAAGCCACTTCCATTATGGTACTCGACTATAGCCAAAAACACCGACTACATTCACATCCATATGTCGGTCGTATTTGTACGTACACACGTACATATGTTATATGGATACCACTGCACTTCGACCGACCGCAACATGCATGAATTCTAAAATAATATCAAGTTCAGAATGTGTCTGTGAACAAAGCAACCCTTACCAACCACCCCTTCAACTCATTCCTACTACTGAATGTAGCATTTTGTATCGTACTTTTTTTAGATTTTTTTTTTGGGGACAACAGATATCCTCCGGACATATGGCAGACATTTTTGTCGAGTCAAGTCGTTACCGATGTGAAAGTCTCATCCGTTTGTGAAAGGGTGCAGTTGCAGAAGCAAGAGCCACGGAGTTACGACTAGAACACCACATACTTTCTGCAATTGATGCAGCAGTCCAGAAATGCACCAGCAAACAATGGCATCTGTAAATACCGGCTTGGCCTTTTATATATGTGAGAAGTGGGAGTATCCTAGAGCTTGTCAAGAATCGTTAAGAAAAAAGTACAATGTTTCATAAGCTAACTATGTAAGAACTTAGAAGGACGGGATATAATGTGATGGTGTACTGGTATCCCTCTGCACTACAATACGAATGTTGTTGGCGTTATACGAGCATTCGATAAGAATAATTCGGGATGTGGCTCATGCGTCAGTTAAATGATTCACAATTTGAAAGTACGAGTATCTGTGTTAGAATATTTTTGTTGCGAACGAATGCAATGTAAAAGATACATATGAGCACGGGTATTTACATGTACTTTTAGATTTTGAATTAGAAAATGATCAAAAGAATAAGTTAGTTTAGTACTCGTGGAGAAGATAATTTGCTTGCTAGACAAATGATTCTGTTTACTTTGGAATTCGAAACTCATGGAACTGGCAGCTATGTTCGAGAGTACGATGAAAACGATCATAGAATATGTAGATGTTAACGACAATGTTACCTTCCTGAAGAATAGTTACACTCCATTTAATTAAGATTCAAAAGGATTGTACTTTTAATGGGTGATATTTTAAGCGTTTGGTTTTAAATAGTCAAAAAAAAAAAAAAAAACAGGAAAACTGCAAATGTGTATACAACTTTTAGTTGAATTGATAAATCAATGCTTGCTTTCACTTTTTAAAGATTGTGCCATTTAAATATTGACCACGACTACATTTTAAGTGGTCTATACGAGAGTCCAATTTTGAATCCAGCTTATTGGCTGATATCTCGCTAATAACAGGTGTAATGTTGTCTTCCAAGACTGCAATTGACGCTATTTTATCGGCATGGACGAGTGATTTGAAATATCCTTATAAAAAAGTAGTATAAAGGCGTCAAATCTAGCGGGCTAATTCGCCGTACCAAAAGCAGAGATAAATTGATCACCGAACTCATTTCTCAATTGGTCCATCGATTCGCGTGTTGTGTGGCATGCAACGTCATTTTTCTGGAACCACATGCCTACCAGGTTTTAGACCAAGATCCTTGCATACAATCATCCACCTAGTTGAATAACATAATTCCAATTGCTGCGAACGGCGTCGAATGGACAAATCCCGGTCTTTGTTAGCACTGGCGGATACAGCAGTTGGCTTTATGTCAAATAGCGTGAAATTCGTGCGAAATTTGGTCACTATGGTTTAAATTGCTAGCTCAGTAGGTCGATTATGAGACTCGTTTAGATAGAGCACTGAAAAACCAAACAGCAAAAATATCACCTTTTAGTTGCTTCTACTTTGGAATTGAGTAAGAGAAAGGGTAAAGAGTGATGAAATTGTTGCAACGACAGAGATATTGTTTTTTTTGTTGAAATTATACGTCTTATATTGTTACTGAGAAGTTTTCAATTTCATGGAAAGCTTAAAAAATTATATTTGTAAACAAAACCTGTTTATACCGAATTACTAATGTTCTCCGTTAAATATATTATCGAAAACTTTAACTAATAGATTCATCTATAGAAGCAGAAAACAGCAGGCAGTTGCAATAGCAAGAACGTCAACTGGAAAGGGTGGAAGCAGCTGAAGTATCCGTTGAGACCAGATACTAAGGCTATATCCATCAAAGACGTGGTGTAATAATGAATCGGGGGCAAATTAATACTGGTCTTATCGTACGAGTAATGGCTTTCAGATTAACGTCACTAAAAGTTGCTACGACTTGAACAGTTACATTATGAGCGGTCATAAGGTACTGTTGAGCGGCATGCACTACCGGTAGTCCTACTAGGACTTAAAAGCGGTACTATGGGTATTCAGTATCCCCCGAACTTCGGTCCGGGCCTGATTTGGAAGAGGTAGGCCCCCTAGTGGCAGCGTCATGTTTTTTTTTTTATAATTGGCGCGCGCGCAAGGTATTTATGTACCCTTAAGATGTTTGCACATAGCGCGGGTGAAAGGAAGTTAGGGAGGGAAAGAAGAGAGATACCGATGTGCTTTGGTTTTAAATGTTTGCAAGTTATACTGGCTAGGAAATGTTGGCTGTGGTTTAAACCTAAAATCGAAGTAAGGGTCTTTCATAAGGCAAGGGGTTGTAGACCGGCCTCGACTCATACTAAGGGTCGAGCTTATGTCTTCAACAAAGGTTCCGATTTTTGTATTAGATCCGAAAAGATCTCTGTTGCAACCTAACAGAATCTACCGCGCGCTGGGAAGAATGGGACATTATGTGTTTGAAGGAAGCTAATTAATCGCATGAAATAAAAGCTACGAAGAAACATCAATCTCGTTTTGATGAATTTCAATGCAACTTAAAGAATATGGTCATAATCTCTGACCAACAGCAGAGAAAATCCAGGATGGCTGAATTGCATGTGAGTGTGATGCACTGCATAACATAATGCACTCTAACATATACTCCGAAAATGTGGGGGCATTATTGGTGCTGGTGTGTTGTTCACATGTTACACTAAGGTAAATAAGCGAGGGTGATTGACCTTAAGGGAAACAGCTAAGTGGTACATAGTCCATCAGCAGCTTCACGGGAAGAAGAAGTTCATATACTTACCTATGTTAGAAATGCTTTTATTCAGTGTTGTATACATTGATGCAAACCAGATTTTGATCGAGTTAGAGCTAGGAGTCAAATCTGTTTACCGAGAAGTAGGCACCCATAAGGAATTCAGCCTCACCTACTTTACATATTTTACATTGAATTGGTAAGGTCCTTTTCATACGCCGTGCTCCAAGTTCAATTACGAAATTCTGATATATCCCAGTCATCGTGGTTATTATATTCATTCCGACCAGGTCGATGTGACTGTAAAGCTCATATATTGTAGTACATCGCGGTATTTTACGATCTCGGGCGATCTTACTAACTCTTGAAAATTAGAACAATTCGCTTAAAGCTCGTAACTTTAGCTAAGTTATATCTGTCTAAAGTGATGTCTATGTTGAATGACTGTTAAATAGTTAAAGTAATATTTCATGAAATCCTACATTGGCAACCTAGTACATTACATTTTTATCGATGTATTTATAAAGAATGTTATCGGTGTTTAGGATTTAACAGAAACCAGTTTAATTACTTGGAAGGTTAGGATTTTTGTTCCCTACTTTCTGAAGCTAACCACCATCAGGATAAGTTGAAATAAAAGAAAAGTATTATAAATTGTGTCTTGTGGTTTCAAATCCAACAATGACCATTGTTGAGTGTATACGTATTCCTTATTTTGTTCTGACTTAGTTAACGGATAGGCATTGTGTTGTGTTACCGGCAATGTATGTGGATAATTGAAAATATTTTGAAGAAAGAAAGAAGAACGATTTTAAAGATTGTGAATGAAACCATTTACTTTAAAAGAGCGGTTCTTAGCACTTACACTGATTGAATCCTAAAGCCAATTAAACAGTAGAATCCGAGTGTCCGAATAGAGTGTTGTACTGTCAAGACCACTTAATCTGTGATAGGAATATGTATAAGTGCGCGGAAATGAATGGTAAGCACACAGTATGAGATTGAATTTCCCATTGTAAGGAAAAGGGTAGAGGCGCGAGTGTTTTGATGGACAGGGTGAATATAACCAAAAAAAAAAAAAAAAAAAAAAAATAGGTAGAAAAGACTGAAAGAGTAACAGGACAAGGAATAACTCATGACGACTCTAAGTATGAACATGGCACAGAGCAGGGCACAGAATCCATTTTTATACGTTAGCAATATCAAGTTAAATATGAGACACGCGACACTTTCACGATTATATCCAATGTATCAACATTCCTTAAATATCACGTGTCGTAAGTAAAGGAGCATTTTAACGCACTACCTGTTGGTGAACCCAAATAGGAATATTAGGGTTAGGTTAGGGTAGGGTGGCTATTGGAAAAAATCAACCCACTTTGTTCTAAGCTGATTTAAACTCAGAAATAATTTGACCAAATAATGTTGTCTCGGCTCAAGTTTAGTAGAGCAAAAAATGATTTACTTCAAAAAAGATTAATTTAATTTTAAAAGACTGTATCAATAATTTACTTCGCGTTATAAGTTGTTATTTATTGTATTACTATACTGATTGCTAACTGACAAGTATGGTACAAATTCCACCCTAGTTTCCATGAAACCTCGCTTTTAGTTGCTACTGTAAAATTAACATCGCATTATGATTATACATAAGTAGGTCAATGACCACATGAACTTGACTTGGAATTTCCTAAACTCTGTTAGTTAGTTAGTTATTTTATTTGTGATCAAAACTTAAATTTGTATAATAATATTTATGATTCTACAGAGATACGGTTTTATATATACCTTACTGCAGAAAAATTGTTACAATAATACAATTAGACAGACAAAAAATAACAATAGATTTGAAGGAAAATTCCACATTTAAAAAACCTTCTTTAGAATGAGTACGCCGCTTGGGCAGAGAAGAACTCCGGTGAGAGCCAAAAACACAAGGCTTGATTTCAGCTTATTAAAAGAATAAATAAGTAAATTAATAAATAAATAAATAGATAAATAAGTAAATAGATAAATAATTAAATAAATAAGAAAAAAATACAAAAAAAAATTAAATAAATAAATAAATAAGTAAAGAATAAATAAATAAATAACAAGTAAATAAGTACATAACACAAATAAATAATTTAAAGGAAAACAATCATAGCAATAAATAAGTTAGTTTAAATTAAAACACTGAGTTATTTGGATAATAATTTAGAGGCTCAGTATTACAAAGGTACGAGTAAGTTTGAAATCAAGTCGTTGTGCGATGTTAAACATGAAGTGTTATATTTTTCATGCAGTCTAGCGATTCTGTCGTTGACTTTTTCTAATTTAGTTAGTTTATGTAGTTCTTCAGTAGATAAAAAACAGGGAAGATTTAACACGGTTTTAAGAACTTTATTCTGAGCTGTTTGAAGCCTAAATATGTGACTTTTGGTACACTTTCCCCAGATAGGACACCCATAAAAGATTATAGATTGAAAAATGGCCTTATAAATTAAAATCTTGTTTTCGTTGCTCATTTTAGGGTTCCTACAGATAAACGGATATAGTGTTCTGGTGGTAATGTTAACTTTTCTTATTGTTTCTTAAATATGTAGCTTAAAAGTCAGTCTTGTATTTAAATAGATCCCAAGATACTTGGCACTCGATCTCCACTCAATGTGATTGCCATTAAGGGAAAGATTGTGGCTTGGAAGGAAACAGGCTTTTCTTTTTCGAGTAAAAAAGAGAGCCTGAGTCTTAGAATCATTTATTTTAATAGTCCAATTATTATAGTATTCTTGGACTATGTTTAATGAGGATTGCAAATTGGTTACAATATTAGAACCAATTGCATCAGACGAGTAGATATGCAAATATCGTCCGCGAATTAGGCAAAATTTGAGTTGGTAAGTATAGGAAAGTCAGAGGTGTATAAATTAAATAAAATTGGGATAAGTACTGATCCTTGTGGTACTCCAGCTTTCACTTGGGTTGCCCTTGATAGTGCTCCATTTACGGAGACCCTAAAGCTACGACACGTCAAAAAGGACTGCACTATTTTTACAATGGACAAAGGGAAGATGTATCTTATCATTTTATGCAACAAAGCTTGATGCCAAACAGAGTCAAATGCTTTTTCGACATCTAGTAATATTAAGCCAGTGCCTTTTCCTGTTGTAAATTAATTTTTACATAATGCGATGTACTTGATGAACTGTGCTACAAAAAGGCCTGAAACCAAATCGTTCTCTATGTAGAATGATGTTCGCATCCATGAAGGCAACGATTTTATTTTTAGTTATTTTTTCAAAACATTTACTAAGACAACTTAACATACTTATTGGCCTATAGCTAGAAGTGACATTCGGGTCTTTACCAGGCTTTAAGACGGGTACAACTTTGGCATTTCTCCAAGCATTCGGAAAATACCCAAGCAGAAAGCAATCATTAAATAGACGTTGGAGATATTTAATTCCCGCGTCAGCAAGATGTTTGAGACATGCATTTTTAATCCCATCGAGGCCAGAAGCTTTGCGTGTTTTTAAATTTGCTATAACAATTTCAACTTAATCTTTAGATACAAAATTAGAGTTCCTGTTGGAAATGTACGAATTGAGAATACCCATAGACTGTTCAACTGAAAATTCAATACTGGGTGAAGATGTGATATTATTGGTGATCAAATGGTTATCAGCAAATTCTATGGCCAGGGCGTTCGCTTTATCTGTATTTGAGATCAATATTGAATTTCCTATTTCAAATGCAGGTATGTGTACATGTCTTTTTTTATAACTTTAATTATATTCCAAAATGGTTTACTGCCTTTTTCCAGAACCTGTAGCTTTTGGTTCCAACATTTATTTCTAAAGCTATCAATCGAATTTTTTATAATCTCGTTCCATTACTTAAGTGATGTGAGAAATATTTCCTTCCTCGTTCGCATCCATAGCGATCTCTGTGAATTTTTAATTTTTATGAATTTTATAATATAGCGAGGGAGAGTTGTAAAGCTTTTATTGGGAAGAGATTTTTTAGTCACAAATAGATCTACAGACTCAGAGATCAGTTTGGTAAATTTTTCAACGGACTGATCTATTTGCGAATGAGTTGTGGCTAAGTCATCTCTGCTGGGAAGATTATTTCGTACATGTCTATTAAATTTTACCCAATCTACATTTAGAAAATCATAAACCAGATTAGTTAAATGAATAGGGGAAAGACGGACACTACATAAAACTGGAAGATGATCTGAGCTAAGTTCATTGATTGCAACAGGCTGTGTAAATATGTAGTTCAGTCCTGTCGATAAAGAACAGATCCAAAGTAGATGGATTGTTCCTTCTACTTAAAGAATAGCAAACGGGTGGCTGGAATTGCGGTCAACAAGTTTATTACCCGAAGAGTTCGCCCTAAGGCATCCCCAGTTTCTATGCCGACAATTAAAATCCCCCCCTACTAAATAAGTATCGTTGGTACTGATCAATTTCCTTATATCGTGATGAAGGTTTTCGCGTCTCTGCCGTGAAGAAGACCCACCCGGAAAATAAGCACTGTATATTTTTAATGACGAACCATTTACAAAAGGAACCTCAATTCCGATGTTTTCAATACTCTTGGTTCCAATAATTGGTAGAACTTTATGTTGGATTGAACGCTTGACTATAACTTCAACCCCAACCCCCCTTCTCTCTTCTCTGTCAAAGCGATAACAAATATACATAGGGTTCGATATATTAACATTTGAATCTAGCCAAGTTTCCGTTATTAACCCGACATCAATATTATATTTGACAAAAAAAGCATATAATTCCAAGTTTTTACTTCGAATGCCTCTAGCATTCCAACAAATTATTTTTAGACTACGATTACTCATTTTGACTTATATACATACTTAATAGCTAATTGGGTTATAACACTAAATTGCTCAACCTTAGTTGTGCATTTACCAAGTAACGTTAAAATCTCTGTTGTGAGTGCATTAATCTCATCCATAGAAAAAAGCAGCTCGCTTGTCTTATTACCGATAAGGTTATTGTTTGACCAAACAATAGACGTGTTCCGGTTATCAACCGGTTCAGGTACTTTGGTGACAGTTGTATTGTGATGCGCTGGAAGAGCAGGAAAATCCGTAGAGTTGATTTTAAATGTTTACGTTTTGTTCTTCGAACGAAGCATATTGTTTTTTGTTGAAAGCCCATGCTTCATTTCGGTATAGCTCAAACGGCTCACACATGACGCATCGTTAGATTTATGATTTCCCTTACAGTTTGCGCAAAGAATGGTGTTGGAATCACACTCACTCATCTTGTGACTCCCCGCGCATTTGGCACAATAGCTTTTTACGTGGCAATTCTACTCGCCATGCCCGTACATTTGACAATTATAACATTGTGTTAACCTGTTGAGCTGACGCGAGCAAAGTCCCACTTGACTTGAGTCTTAAAAATTGACTTAATTTTTGTTCTGAGGTCAAATAGTTTCACAGACGCTCATGTTTGACCTTTATCATTTTTATATTCTTGCATTTAAGACCAAGATTTAAAAGTTCTTTTTTAAGATTTTCAACAGGCATCTCATCTAGTCCATACAACACCACATTAAGTGACCACTTCGGTGGTCGATTTATGTAGAACACGTACAGATGGAATTTTCACTTTTTTCGAATACGATGAATTTATTACCACGTCATCACATTCGATTTCCTCATTATCAGAATCTGGTAGACACTGTAGGGGCGCGCATTAGTTATCTTGAGAATTTTTATCTTTAGTTCAAATTTTGCGGAACTTAATAATTGAAGACTGAGGATCTTCAACATAAGTCAATCGTACGCGTTTGGGAATTTTGCTTGTTTTTAACTTTTCTTTTCTCGTTAGGACCGTACACTGAAACAACTCCCGTGCATAAAGTTCCGAACGTGACTCATTAAACTCCGTTAATACATTAACATTTTTTACTTTTACGGAATGTGTGTGTGTAGGTTTACATGTATTGTGTTTCATAAATATCATATTATTAATATTAAAATAATAATTAATGCTTTCTCCTTGTCAGCTATGATCAATTTGTTGAAAGTGTGGTAACTGCTGACCTCATTTGGGTTTTGACACTTATGTCAGAGGGAGAGGATGCCTTGCGAGGATGTTGACTTCGTGTTCTCCAGTGGTGGTCGGTGGCTCCAAATTGTTTTTATAATTAGAAAATGTGTTGGGAACCAACACACTTATACCTATTGGTCCATTGTGATGCCAAGTGACTCTGTAATATTCCAACCCTTGGAACCAATTTGAGCTTCTGACAAGCTGTTAACGTTTATATTGTTTCGATCGATTAAGTCATTGTAGAAGAAAGCTATAAGTTGAGTTTTCTTGGGAGAGAGCTAGCAATGTGCAGAATAGGTGGAGTATAGTCTATTCCTCCTCATTTGGAAAAGCGCAAAGCACTGAGATGCTTCTTATTTTGAGAAATCAAACTCTTGGAGCGATTCAGATCCAGTATGCCCAGATTTGTTTGGCCGCTAGCATGATGATCCAACAGTCCACCTAAGGTCATGTTCTTCTAACAGCATACAGCTTTAGTATTAGTTTGCACGTATACCGATAATACCTTTTTCAAGTAGTTCGAATTTTGACGAGTTCGTCGACAATACAATTCCCTGACATATCTCTGTGGCCCGGCACCCAACAAAGGTGGATGTTGAACTGTTTCACCACACCCTGAGATATGATCGTCAGTCTTAGAATTTTTTAGAATTTTGTGAGACTGAGTCCAAGAATTTGATAATCATCTGACTATACGGAAAGACGGAGATATCACATTTTTCTTCAGCTAGGACAGGACTTATTTAATTACCAAAATTGGAATACGCTACAGTGATTTGGAAAACGAAGGAAAGGCTTAGGTTAAGCATATCTGAGAAAACGCCGCCACCAACCTCGCTATCAATTTTGGATACATCCATATAGAAATGGATTAACTTGTCGTCCATGAAAGGATCTTGCTCTTAGAAAGATCTAGATTCTAGATATATGCTTACGTAAAAATCTTTGGCAAACCAATGTCGGGGGATAATGTAGTTGATGTCCTCTGGAAATATTGCTGATGTAATAAGAATTTAGCGTGCAAATAGTTTATTTATCGAAAGTATCGAAGGACGTCAGGTGAAACAGAATATCCAGTCTCGCGGAGGGTGTAGTGCGTAAGGCTCCCCTTATGCACAGACCTGCTCTTTGATTAGTTTGTTTCAGTTGACTGCATTGTCTAAGGGCGTCCACCAGACAACCACCCCGTAGGTGAGTATTGGTTTTATAACCCGGACGTATGACCACTGGGTATGCGAGGTGGAAGAGCCACTTTGTTTCCAATGGCGTTTTTGAAAGAATATAAAGCTACTGTAGCTTTCTTAATTTTTTCTTTAACATTACACTTACAGTTTGGTTTGGTTCCTGGCAAAAATAAGGCTCAGTTATTTCGTGAAAGTTGAAGGAAGATTTATGATTTGAATTCTATATTTCTGAAAAATGGAAGAAAATCAGTTTCATGGGGGTTTGCTCTCAATTCCCAGCGATCCGCTCAACGGGTTAATCTCTTAAGATTTTTCTGTAAGAGTTATTTGATGGTATTGGACTGCTTTCTTGATACATCGTGTAACTTCATCCGCATTGGAAATCACCTTGCTTCTGGATATATCAGCAGTTCGTTGACTACTAAGTTCCAAAAAACGGATGAGAGGACACAGCCTTCCAGCCTACTCTGCTCACACATCTTTTAGCAGAAGCCCCACCCAGTTAGTAGTTGATAATCCTGCTATTAGCATAAGACTGATCAACTCCCCAAGTGAGTCATGCATCTTCACAGTTGACAGCTCAGTTGTGATTGTAAAGGGCACCTTCCATAACTATTGTGTACTCTCTATAATGCTATAATGCAGGTATTGTTCGATGTGGCTAGCCAGCAAGTGTAGAGCCGTTTTCAGCGATTTTGCTTTAGGGCGCATGTTGAGCCGTAGACAAAAGTCGTGCATCAACTGTAGATCGCATATGGGCATCAACCAGGTCCCTCGGGACAGCGTTTTCCGATTTTGAAAATGAAAACTACATTAACTTCTCTCCATGATACCGGAATGTTGATCATTTCTACCATATTCACTAGCGTTGGCAGGATGGTGTCCGAGGACATTTGTAGCTCAGCAGGTATTATACCATCCGGCCCAGCAGACTTGTATGGTTTGAAGCTATGTAGCGCCCAGAGCAGCTTGTCTTTTGTAATCAGACTGTGGATTTTAGTGGCGGCAGCAGTAGTCCCACTAAGATTATTGCTGGCCGTGAATAGGGAGTTACCTGGAAAGTGTATGTACAGTAGCAGGTTGAGTGATTCATCATTTGAAGTCTCCCAAGAGGCATCGGTTTGCTTCAATCAGCTAGGCACCGTAAGATTTATAGAGAGGATTTTTTCTTCGCAGCGATGGCCGTGAGGATTCTGTTTCCATGGTTTTCCCATATGATGGACAAGAAGCTGCCCAAAACTTGACCAACTGCCAACGTTCAGGTGAAATTAATCCGTCGGCGTCGCTTTTATGGATTACCGCAATCATTATTGCGTCTTTTAGGACTTCGCTAAAAGACTTCAAAGATATGACATTGGAAAGCCGTGGAGGGCTTTTGTCGTTTTTAATCTTGGGCCTTTTGGGAATCCCTCGTGGTTTCCTCCAACGATCTCTCTTTTGGAGGAATATTTCAACGTTTCGGGAACAGTGGGTAATCCGTCTTCTAGGATGTTGTTTATGTTATTCCTTATGTCTTATGTAGAACACCTTGGTTAAGGCTAGCCGATGCGGCAGAACCTCTGATTCCTCTTTAGAGGGAAGAATTTTAGAAACGGGAAGACTGTGGCTTGTCAGAAATTTGCTGTTGCTAGGGGTGGAGGATGTGGTAGGGTCATGGCTTGCCATAGTCTTTCCTTTTTTGAGGGTTTGGGACTTGGCTCGTTACCTTTGCCCTTAGGTGGTGTTTTCTCGGCATTGCAGGTGACTTGCAGTTAGTTGATGTAGTCACCTTATTACCTTCCGGTATTGAAAGGGTACCGGTCTCGAATTTTGTTCTAGAAATTTCCATATAGGATCCCATGAGTAGCGGGGAGCATATGTACAGATATCCGCTGTATATAGATAAAGCTACTTAATCCGGAGGTCGCCAGGTATTCGAATACTCGAGCTATTTTTAAAAATACTGGACACTCAGGCAGTCAAAGCCTTAGCACACTTTTCACCAGGGGAGAAAGGATAGGAAAATAAGGAAGAAAGTGCAGAAAGGAGAGGGGGAATAGGGGTTGAACATCCTTTAGTTTCAGGACTAATTTGGAGAAGTTCTCGAGAGTAATTGAGCTTCTCAGCCTCTACAACTAGGCGAGATCAAATTGGGAATAGTAATTTTTTTAAAGTTTTTTTTTTACTATCGGGGCAGCTGTAGTAATGTGTAGTGTAATCATGGAAATTAGTTAATAATGAACTGTGGACATATCTGCATAGGTATTGTAACATATGTAATGTTATTATATGTAAAATTGGCGCGCGGTTAATAAGTTATAATTAACCTTTCTATGTTGCTTGCTATCTCGTTGGAGCACTGGTAGCAATAAAACAAGTTGAGCCAAGACATATTACGCCCAATGCTCATCTGCATTGTACTGTAAATTTGGGCGAATAAAGGTCTTACATGCTAAGGTCCGAAGAAACATTGACATATCACAGTATTTTTCATGCAATCGAATATGTGGTCACGCCATCCTAGATCCCGAAGGTGGAAAATTCATCAAAATAGCTGGTTATTCAAACTTCGTTTTAACAATTTGCATAAATCGGAATTTAAGAAGCTTAACATAAGTTACCCTTTCAATTCTGTGGACGAGGAAAGAACATGAGAAGAAGAGAGCACTGTTGCCAGTAAAGAAATAGATTGGATTAAAAGTTGTACACATAAAATCACTAATGAAAATCAACGAGCATCTGAGACAGAACGAAGCAGAAAATGCACGTGAAAATCAAAAAGAATGATTTTAACAAAAGGACCGAACTACACAGTTTGTCAAATGCCCTTAAATAGTCAAGTACAACTAGTATCTAGTCTGCTGCCAAAACCGTTATTTTAAAATGTTCATATCTCAAGATATTTCAGCGAGTTGACGACTTATCATCCTTTCCATGTTTCTTCCGTGGGAAGAAGAGAACCAAGTGCGATGGGTCTGTAGGAAAAATTATATGGGATAGAATAGACATTGTAAATGGATTGAGAAAACAGCCCAGATTGGTCTTGCACCAGATACTGGAAGCAGGAATCCATTACGTTGGAATTGAGTGAAAGACAGATTCATAGTATCTTTAGCATACCATAGTATTTTGTGCCTTAACGTTGGATCATATTGAAATTTCACGCGTTTCGGAAAGGCGATGTAGTAATTTCCAGCTAGATATTATTCTATCGAATTGGTAAAACCAAAAAAAAACTGTCTTTTATCCCTCCTTGCCACTAAATATAGTAGTTGTCCTATATGAAAAATTCGTAAAATTGTTCATAGTCTGGTTGTCGTTCAAAAGCAAAATGAAAAATGTAAACTTAATGAAATATATTCTTAAAATAATACGAATATTATGGAATCATTTTTCTTTTTTATATACCAATCCGCTAACATACATATGTCCCATGACGATGTACTCGTAATTTAATTTTTCGAATTATATTTTTCTACTCTTGAAATTTATAGTTTAATCCCATTAGAATACCGATGAGGATTATATATTAAGGATTTAATCAAAATCATATAAAGCTTTTCACAGGAAAAGACTATTGCAACTATATATTTCCCCATTAGTGATTTGTTTTAGTATTCTATTCAAATTTCTTTGCGTTGCCTATGCAATTTAAGTTAATTTAAATACTTAATTCCGGAAAAGGTTAATTATGTAATTTTTTTTGTAAATTGTGTCTGTTTTGTTATAATGATAATTTTGCATGGTTCATCAATTAAAAATTGGATAATAATATAATAAAGTGGATAAATCCAAATAAGTCGGTTGAATTAATAATGGAAATACAATAATAGTAAGTAACTGGAAATTTTCAAAGGTAATAAATATCACTATTTAAATCAGTGATATTAACATTAAAATTTAAAAATTCAATAAATATGGTCATGTACAAGAAATGTGTGATAAGCCATGTGTGTAATGATATCAAGATGACAACAGTGATGATACAAAATTCCTGTCCTTCAGTGTACTGTGTTTTTTTTCCTTTATGTAAAACTAGTATTCTCAACATTACCTCGTCAGCAATCCGGCTAAGGATTAAACATATACCTGCCACAAAGACTGAATTTAGATCAGAAGGCCTTACTTGCGAATACTATTTGCAATGATGACAAGAACAAACAAGATAAGCCCATTCGATGACTTTTGAAACTAATACACATGTACACAAGTTGAACCATGAGCTTATTGTTGAAGAATGAATAGACGATTTAAATACCTGCAGCTGGTGCAGAATGAAAATCATTCTTAAAAAAATCACAAAATGACTAATTCTGAGCTCAAAAACTGCTTCCAAAAATCTTTCGAACTGTCTTTGTGAAAAGATAGGAAAGGATTGGATTGATTCAGAGAAGAACTTGTTCAAATTTCACAATTGACAATATGTCTGTTTTAATAATGGCCGACATGTTTTCGAAGTAAAGGGTAATTTTTTTGCTGTTTGGTTTTTCAGTGTTCTATTTTTTACATGTGTCAATGTCAAGCATGCTCAGTTAACATTGCTATTTCATCATGGAAAGACTTACACTCGAATAATGCTTACAAATTATTGAATTTTATTATCAAAATTCGAGCTCTTTGAAAAATGTTTTTGACGCACTTCAACCATTTTACGGTAGTCATAATCGACCTACTAAGCAAGCAATTTAAGCCATAGTAACCAAATTTCGCACCTATTTCTCGGTATTGGACATCAAGCCACCTGCCCGTATGCGTAAAGTGCGTAGAGACCAAAATATACGCCAGTGTTAATAAAGACCGTGATTTGTCCATTCTTTGCCGTTCGCAGCAATTGGGATTATGTTACTCGACTACGTGGAAGATTTTACGCAAGTGTCTTGGCCTAAAACCTTACAAAATATAGCTCGTGCAAGAACTGAAACCGAACAACCTGCCACTGTGTCAAATTTTCAGTTTCAGCCTTAGAAAAGCTGGAGAAAAATCCGCTTTTTTATTTAAAAATTGTCTTCAGTGACGAAACTCTTTTCTGGTTGAATGGCTATGTTAATAAACATCAAGTAACAAATGAATTTGGTGAGCAATTTGTCTCTCGTTTTGAACCGATGAATTGGCCGGTTGGGTTGTGCGATTTGACGGCTTTATGCTATTTTTTATGGGGATACTATGCCGATAAACCAGCATCAATTGCAGCATTGGAGGGCAACATTACACGTGTTGTTAGCGAGATACCAGCTAATATGCTTGAAAAAGTGATTCGAAAATAGACTTTCAGTATGGACGTTTACATGAAATTATCTTTAAAAAGTAAATCTCGAATATTGATTTATCAACTTAAATAAAAATTGTATACACATTTTGCAACTTTCTGGGTTTTCTTTTTGACAATTAATAACAAAACGCTTAAATAATCATCCTTTAGATAGAAACCTTTGCTATGATCAATATATGGTTATATTGATCGAGGCAAGACTTTATTAAGAGTGATTCTTAAAACAATTTCTGACTTGTAGCGATGATATTTTTTGATAAATAGTTATATAAAATGAATTCATTTTGTTGTATATACATATATGTATGTATTTATATATTTTTTTTTTAATTGCAATTATAATGTTAACAATTTCTTTAAAGGGGGAGAGAATGAGATATATCTATTTAAATCATGTAAAAAAATCACTCTTTTTCTCTTAAAAGTAAACTCATGTTAGTTGTAAGAACTTTTATTAAATAAAGTAATTTAGTCTTAACCCAACTCTCTAAGAACATATCACTGACTATGAAACCATTAACTTATTGAGGTCATTATTCAACGAGAACTATATTTTGCAAAATGTAGCAGCGATTGAGGGGTTATCTAAAGTCTTGGGTGTAAGCTTTTGTCCTGCAAACAACATACTCGTATACTATTTAGGCCTTAGAAGATAATATTCAGCACGGTATTAGCGTGATGGACCCCCAAATGCTAGAAGGCGTGATCCAAAATTGCATTCCTGTATTTTATAGCACGCACTGAACTGCAAGCCTCTAAATTGATACTGGCACTAAACATTTTTGACAAATTAGGGGATTAGGGGACCACCCAACTATTATGGATACTAAAGTAACTGATGTTTCGAAGCCTGGCGTTGTTCGTCGGTGTAGGGGTTATCCGTTTTCATTGTATATGTACTCTTTGTGAAGTCTACATGGGAACCTTTGAATGCGTTTCCCATCTTACATGCAAGGAGATGGAGGATTCTTAAAGTCGCATGGACCGTGGATTATATTTTTTTTACAATAATGTCGTGTAGTGTATTATCATTGGTATTTCTAAGCATAGATATTTCTACGCTGACGATTTTATCGATTTGATTGGGTCTCCACTTGTCTTTTAACCAAAGTAAAATGTGGACATGTGGTAAGACGCGCTTCTGCCAATCTAAACTTGTAGAATACATAAAACATAACCCTTCTCCATATAATATATTTTCACTTTAATTATAACTGACATTGGCTTCCTTACTTTTAACCTAAAAGCTCTTGCAACTATGTATGTATATTATGTCTATTGATAGCGGCTTGGCCTGGTAATAATTCATTGACTATTGCCTTCCATGCTGGGTTATATGTAAAAGGTACGAATAAATTAGGACGAACATACATGCGCGCAGAGGCGACAGCGTCTTAAGTATACTCATGTAGGTATCGTGGACTATTCGCAAATGAAGAGGGTAGAATTACCGTGTTGCCTATATTATTAGGATTTACATTTGCATCATTTGCCACAGTATCTTGAAAATAATTCTTGAATATATGTAATTCTCAGCTCTCAACTTAGATTAATTTCATGAATACATACATTGCATACATATCAGAGAGCTGCAACGGGTACTTTGTATTTGTGTATAGCCGATCAATGAAGTCGAAAGACATAGATATAAGTACTCAGAGTAGCTTAGAGTGCCTGTGTGGGGCCAGTAAGTTAGCATAAGATTGTTAAGTAATTGTAAGCTAGCATTTAAGCATTTTTTGTTAGAATGTAAGAGTTAGTGTTAAGAAAATAAAATGCATTTAAAACTGAAACTCAGATTTTGTTTAAAGCAATCACTTTCGTTGAGCAGGAATAATCGTTTGCTCATGAACTTAAAAAATACATGTTGGTTGAAACATTCGAGTCATGTAGATACATGATTCGAGTGTTCGGGTATTTTATGCAGTATTAGCAAATAATGATCGTTTGTTCGGGTGGTTGAACACACTCGTCACAATCGAGATACTATACTGCAGGCACTCGAATATACCCTTACCTATGGTCCATACCCAAAACAATATTACATTTCTTATGTTGTGTTTTTTGTTTTTGTTGTTTGTTGTAATTATGAATTTTGTTCCATATCAGTAAAGGATGAAAGTTAAGGCATTTTCGTTTGTTCGGGTGGTTGAACACAATCGAGACTATAGAGATACTCGAAACACTCGAATATACGTACCATACACTCACGATGAATTCATGCATATGTAGAGGAGACATCCATCGGTTCTGTAACATTCATTCGTGACGAGGCATACACGAGATTAAAAATCAGTAATATACACTACCGCACAAACTCGAAAAAATAATGTTGCGTCTCATACATTTTTGCCCAAGAATTTTTGTTTCGAGTGCGCAGCTTGAACGAGCACACATCTAGCGTGCGTTCGATTGACTTGTATCGAATTTTTGGCGACAATGATCGAATCGACACGATCAATCTTTACACACATATTGATATAAAACTAATTAGCCAACTGCTTGCATCGTGGTATCATACTAAAGTCATTTTCTCGTATCCTCACATGATAAGCGTAAACGTTCATACTTGACATCTTTTTAATTGACAAGAATAACCCGTTGTAGGGTTGAATTACGGTATTTGAAAATGATAACATTCCTACCCCTTGCTAAAAATTAGCGGATATTTATGTGTATTAGACAGATTAACTAGGTAATCTGTCATCACGGCCATGTTAAACGATGTCGCGAATGCGAACTGCTCGCCTGTAACTATCTTTGCGACATCATTTACCAATGGTGCGTTATATCGTCTCTCGCGTTTTCTACTTGGTGTACAGCCTATTCGCATCAATAATTTCTAATCTTCTCCCGGTATTCTCTTTAAAATGGTTATTATGCGTTTAATATCATGCAACATTCTCTGAAACTTCAACACAATCTCTTTTTCTACGAATTGGATATTTTGGCATCTACGGTCAACCATAAAGTAACTATGTAACAACTTATACTGGTGATTATCTGGTGGAAGAAAAGTGCCAATTTTATATTAAATTTGACCTGGGATCGTTAAAGTAGATTAAAAAACTGGCATTATACTTCTGTGTCGACACCAAAAGAAGTCGTCTGAAAGCATGAATTGTATTTTCTAATTCTGCTTTAAAAACGCCTTGATTCATTACAATCGTACAAAAGTAGAGTTGTTAGGGGTTTCTCTGGCTCACCTAGAGATGGAAGTGAGATTTTGCCATCAGACCAACACACACCAACCGATTCTTCCTTCCATTTCAGCGCATTTCAATGCCTACATTTTTGATTCGTTCTCCCTACGATTTGCAATCGATGATTAATATAGTTAATTAATGAATCATAAAAAAAGTACGTCCTAAGCGTACAAGCACGACAGCTCTCTGCTTGTCATTCAGAATTTAAATGACACCGTCGTTGTGACTCTTCAAGCCTCTCAGCAGCTATAAGAGATGCGCGACGCTTAGCGCCTGAAATGCGTCGGACTTGTGACTACTCTAATATGTCGCTAGCTCTTAGGTTTGCATGACGTTGTGTATCAAGTTCCAGCGAATGTGAGACTCCACCAATAGATGCGTGACGCTGTGCATCTAAGGGCCTGGGGCTTGGGATTGCCTTTTAAAGTTAAATAAAAGGTAGCTGAGATATGACTTATGTTCAGACGAGAGCAATGAAGAAAGCTAACTTTATAACAGCCTAATGATCACAGGAACTCGAGGAGCGAGTGGAGAAAAAAAAAGAAAAAAACAAAAACAAAAACGCGTGCGAATCAAAGCAAAAAAAAAAACAGAATAAGCGACACACAAAAAAAAACCACCTTTGGGTGGGTGGAAAGAAAAAAAAAATTAATTAAAACAACAAAAGATCAAAAAAAAATTGCAACATCAACGCGCGAGTGTAGTGAAATGTACAGTGCCAATCTTCCTGCCCTTTGTCATACTGTTGCTTGCACTCGGTCACTGCCGTTGCTGTATTACATTATTATACAGCTTATGTAACTTACCAAACTCCACCACCATGTGGTCCCTATTCCAATCCGGAATTCAATTTCATGTGGTTAAAATTCCATCTCTGTAAGAAAATTATCCACTACTGCTTTATTTACAGAAGCCCCAAACTGGACAGCAATTTTACTTTTAACGAGTTTGATGCGTTGTCTGACCCCATTCAAAGAATTGAATCCCTGTCTCCTCATACTAAAATCGTTATTACGGGTGATTTCACTATACACAATTCTGGGTGGCTTCGACATTCTGGATAGACAACACCCGAAGGACGGTGTATTGAGATCTTCGCTGCGCAAAACAACCTAACGCAGCCTGTAAATGAGCCCACGCGAATACCAGACGTTGATAGTCATACCGCCAGCACCCTGGACTTGTTTTTAACTTCTCACCCTGATAAATACACCGTTGATATACCCTCCCCTCTAAGCTCGTCGGACCCTTGTGTCATATCAGCTAATTTCTTGTACACCGACCACATAGTTAGAGAAAAAAATCCTAAAAGAACCATATGTCAATACGAGAAAGCCAACTGGAGTGGTCTTAACAGCTTCTTTGGGAATTTTAACTGGTCGTTATGTTTCCTCGATATCGACGTGGATGCCGCTGATGATATGATCAGAGACACCATTCTCTTTGGAATGAGATCCTTTATCCCTCTTTGGATGAAAAGCATCAAACCAAAAGAAAAGGCATGGTACGACTCAAGCTGTAGAGAGGCTATCAGGGTTAGAGAAATGTTTTTTCAGTCCTTCAAGACCAAACCGACCGAGGAAAACCGAAAACGAGCCAGGAATGACTGCAACGTCTTTCTTAAGCGTGTGAAATTTCAATACGACCAAAAGTTGAGGCAAAAAATACTGCAATGTCCCAAAGGTAGAAAAAGCTTTTGGTCGTTCGTCAAAAACATAAGAAACTCTGCCTCATCCTCAATCCCAACGCTCATTCACAATGACATTCCAGCTGTCACCTCTTTAGACAAGGCCAAGCTGCTTGCTGTACACTTTGTGGCCAGTTCAACGCTCCCAGATTGTGCTTTGTCTCCGCCTACACTTGAGTGCGTCGAATCTTCAATCGGACGAATCTACTTTCGCACTCGTGTAGTAGCAAGAGTACTTAAAGATCTCAACATACATAAATCCGCTAGTCCAGATGGTATATCTCCCCTTCTTCTGAAGAAGTGATCTTCCACGCTGGCAAAACCACTGCGTAAGCTTTTTCATCAATCCTACTACTTAGGCCTCTTCGTAAATTTGTCCAGCCCGTCCCTAAAAAAGGCGAATCACCTTCTCTCTCCTCCTACAGACCCATTGCACTAACATCCCTTCTTTCGAAGGTGATGACCAACGCTGATAAATGGCCAGCTCATGAAATATCTCGAAACAGTAAAACTTCTCAATGACCGGCAATATGGTTTTCGTAGCAACAGGTCCACTGGAGATTTGATTGCATGGCTCACCGAAAAGTGGAACATCAATCTGGCGAGAGCAAGATAGTTGCACTTGATATTTATAAGGCATTTGACAGAGTTTGGTATCAGGCTCTTTTGTCGAAAATGCGTGCATATGGGATCGACGACTCTCTTCTCCAATGGATTAGAAATTACCTTTCGGAACGTTCAATTCAAGTTGCCTTGGATGGTTTCAAGTCTGACATTCACAAAATAAATGCTGGTGTGCCCCAGGACTCCGTTCTGTCTCCGACACTTTTTTTAATGTTCATCAACGATCTCTTCGTCTGCTACTTCTAATCCAGTATATTACTTTTCTGACGACAGTACTCTCTGCTTTTCAGATTCATTCCCAGACTCACGTCCCTGCTCTTCGGCTGTAGAACCGGAACGCCAGCGTATGTTAAACTCATTAAATTCTGATATTAACAGCATAACTAATTGAGGAACCACTAACAGAGTAGAATTTAATGCTTCCAAAACACAATGCTGTCTGCTGTCGTTAAAGCGAAATTTAAACACCCAGCCATTATCCATGAATGGCACTTTCGTCGTCGAAACCAATAAACTTTCCATTCTCGGTGTGTCAGTGACAGTTAACGTTGGAATGACCACATATTCGATGTCGTCAAAAATACTGCGAAATGTCTAGGTTTCTTCAATCGATGTAAGAAATACTTCAATCCCTCTGATTGATCTGGCCACAATATATAAGGTATTTATCCACCTGGAATTAGAGTACAATGTCCACATCTGGTCGGGTGCTTCCAAAACATCTCTGCATCTGCTAGATAGGATTCAAACCCGTGCGATAAAACTCATAGGTGATACTAATAGCACCCAGTCAATGGACACCCTCGAACACCGACGTAATGTGTTGTGTCTCACTCTGTTTTATCGCTATTTCCACCACTAGTGCTCCACTGAAGTCGCCAGTAACATTTCGCCCCCTCAAACTTTTAACCGTAACATCCATCTCGCTATGATTGCTCATCAGTATACCCTCAAGCCCACTTTCGGACGTACTCTAAAATATCGTGATTCATTCCTAAGCCGTACAACTCGCTTATGGAATGCCCTGCCTAGCTCTTTATTCCCTAGTCATTATAACCTTAAAACATTTAAAACCAGCTTTCACCGGTACCTCTCTTTCCATCCTCCCTGATTTTCCTTCGCACGCGCTGTGTACAAATTATAAGAAAAAAAAAGTCCTAGCGTATAGCGCAGATGTACTATATTAACTTTAGCAGTAGCAAATGAAAATCGCCTTGAATGCTTCGAGAGAAAAGTTATTCAATGATATTCGCTAAATTTGAAGAACAAACTGAATTAGTTATAGAACAACATAAACCTTGTTAGATGGTTTATAACTTAACATCTTAGAAAGCTGAGACATGTTGAGCAAGTCAAAACCAACACTTCGGCCTGCAAATTATTCGGATGCATCCTAGAAGCAGAACGAGACTAAGGTCCCAGAGCTCTAGAATTGCATTAACTCAGTAAAATTAAATGTGTTTCCTATGTCTATTAGCCATATGCATCCCATTACGTAAGCAGACCCTCTTTATGGGTCAGATTACGAATACTCTTTGTGCAGTCCTTAAAATATTTTATTGCCTTAGTTGCAGAGAGGATACAAATGTATTTTAATTATACACATAAATCTCCAGCTTTTTGGTTCACACTCGAAGCAGAAAAAAACTTTTACAAATTACTATAATAAATAGCTTCATACTCGTATGAGTTAAAATATAATAATGAGTCAAAACACAAAAATAATAAATTTAAACAGTCCTGCTTTTGATTCATTCATCAAGCTGATAGAAGCTTGTACGAGCGCATGGGGAGAAGTTTTTTCATTAATTTATATAAGCCATAAACTTTTCGTACAGCCGACGATGCTACTTCTTTGTATTTAGTTCCAGTTATTTTAAACTTTTGCTGGAATTTGTTAACTTTTTTTATTTAGTTTTGAAATATGTGTTGAATATTTCTTTGAGCAACAATAACCGTGGTATGAGTTAGTTGTGCTTTCAATCTTTGCTACATATGCTTGAAAGTAGTTATTATATTTATACTAACAGTACATAGTACGTATTATTTAGTGCTCTAGTGAGCACTATGTTATTCAGAATCACTGAACTCTATTTTCACCTGCAAGCTCTGTTTTTTCTGTCAAATTTCCCTATATGCTTAAAAATCTCTGATCTTTCAGATACTTTGAGTTCGTTTGTTCCTTACAGTTATGGCCTCTGAGTTTGTGTTCAAGGTAAACCTAAATTTTGGCCAAACTTGTAGCTTTGGCAAGCAAACATATGAAAGGTACTGCTGGCCGGGCTAGTTTATTAGCTACCTCCCTTGTAGTTATTGGATGAATTTGCAATTGCACAACCGATATATCTCCTCGCCATGTCTGTGGATAAAGTCAAAAGTAAATATATGACCACTTTCTAATAATAACATTCATATTATTAGAACAGGCAACCTCAAACTCGGATAAGAGTGTCCTTTTGGAAAACGAATACCGCAGTTGAACGCATTGGAACTCTGCGGGCTTACTGACTAAACGTTTCCTTGCAATATTTTTAGATTTTTGTTTTTAGAGAACGTGAAGTAAAGTGAAAAAATGACAAACTGAGCTGTTTTAAAAACGCCTTGATTCATTGCAATCGTACAAAAGTAGAGTTGTTAGGGGTTCCTCTGGCTCACCTAGAGATTGAAGTGAAATTTTGTCACCAGAGCAACATACACCAACCGATTCTTCCTTCCATTTCAGCGCATTTCAATGCCTACATTTTTGATTCGTTCTCCCTACGATTTCCAATCGATGATTAACATAGTCAATCAAGTCATTTCAGCGCCTGAAATGTGTCGGACTTGTGACTACTCTAATATGACGCTAGCTCTTAGGTTTGCATGACGTTGTGCATCCAAGGTCCAGCGAATCTGAGATTCCACCAATAGATGCGTGACCCTGTGCATCTAAGTGCAGGGGCCTTGAGATTGCTCCAGTGTTTCTTAGGTTGGCGCAGCTTTCGCACCTCAAGCCCTATTAGAGCTACACGCTAAATTAAGCTTACGTCTACGAGGCATACCGTAAGATAAATAATATTAATAATACTCAAAAGCGCAACTACCCAAATTAAAAAAATCTGATTACATGATTATTTTAGAAAGGCTATTTTAGAAACAACTAAATGCCAAATATCTATTCAATTTACCAGGATCCTTGCCAGGTTATAGAAAAAAACAACTCTGCTTACTTATCTTATTAATGCTTACATTAAAAAACAAATAATAAAATACTAAATAACTGTTTAAAAGACTGAATTTAAATGGCTTAATACTTACTATTGACTAACAGAATCGACACTTATTTCAAGGAATTAAGTTGGGCGATAAAAAAGATAATGGACTTTCTAAAAAGATTAAATAAAGTTAAGCTATATTAAATGACTTTAAAAAACCTACTTAAAAAATATTACTTATAAAGGGTATTTTTTTTAGAGGTATACAAATTCAATATGAAATAAAACACTTTAAACAAATGTTAATGTCTATGATATTAGCTTTATTTATTAGATAGTCTTATGCCACTAGTGGTTACATATATTATATGAGGCATATGCGTGCCACAGCTAGCTCGAATGAAGTGCAATCGTGAGGTCCAATTTTCGACAACTTTATCAATGAACTGGGGCCGCATATCAGTAATAACACGGCGAATGTTGACTTCCAAATCGTCCAACGTCTCTAGTTTATCGGCATAGACTAGTGACTTCACATATCAAGTAATCTAAAGGTGTGAGAGCACAGGATCGTGGAGGCCAATTCATAGGCCCATTACGCGAAATTATACTCTCAGCAAATGTTTACCGCAATAAATTGATGGTGTCGTGCGCAATGTAGAATGATGTTGAAGCCAAAGCTCTGTCACGTCAATGCCATTCAAATGAGGAACGAAGAAGTCAGAAATCATGTTTCTGTAGCGCTCTCCGTAACTTCTAACGGTAACTTCTGCCCGGCATCGTCCGTAAAGAAATATGGGCACATGATGATGGACAATATTTTTAGAATTTTTTTTGGAGAACGCGAAGTACAGTAAGCAAATGACAAACTGAGCTGAGGGCAATAAAAATTGATCAGTATAGGTCTGAGGAGCAATCGTTTCTTCGATGTTCACATCTGATAATTGACATCTATGAAGTACGGTAGTACGGTCCGTATGTTCTTCAACCTTAACATCCACTCAGTGCCACAGATCAGTAACATCATTGCCAAGAAGCCGCCAGAAGTGCGTCAATCCGACCAAGGAAAGATATCCAACAACGACTTGATTGTTCTTATCAGTGCAGTGTTAGGCCAGCAAAGTAAATATAGACATTAGAAAATATTTAAGAAGTCCAGTCCAGTCCACTTCTTTACCGAATTCAAGCCCGCATAGGGCAGTATCTACAGAGCTAAGCTATACAGAGCCATATCTAGTCTTGTCATTCCTGCCAAGCGCGTCAGATTGTGCAGAATGATGATCAAGAATACTTGCTGCTCCGGAAAAGCATTCTTAATACGACAATTAATGAGAAAAAAGTGCTTGGACAGAATGAGGTAAGGAAAGTTAAGGTTTATACCAGAGGCACAATTTTCCAAAAGTCTGTGCAACATCTTGCATGCACAAGATATTGACGTCATTGTTAGAACACATCCCTTGAAATTTTTGATTGAATTGTGAATGAGAGGAAACTATGTTTATGCTTTCAACAAGAAAGGACCTGTAAAATCGACGTGTCCACCACAACCTCGGTTCCACCATTAATTCTGTTAATTAACTCATCAAAAATCAAAATAAGGATTACACATGCCAAATGCTGTTTCTACTAACAGTTGACTCTGTATGCCTTTTTTCATCTTAGTCCTGCTCTATGATGTTAGCAAAGATTTATGAAAATAACCTTGTTCGTTGTGAACAAGGCGAGTTATGTTTGTTCCTGGTTGCGTTCAAGAGCTTTGGACGAAAACCGATATTCACATCGTCTAAAAAACACACATCAGTCGCCTGAAATGAAAAAGACTACGCTTTAGGTGACCTCAACTATTTTTAAGGGGCATTTGGAGGCAGCTGTCCGCAGACTGCACTAACTGGATGGATGAGTAACTAAAACCTAAAAAATCTGAAGCTAACTTCACACTGGTAATACGTCTCTTCGTAATGAAGGAATGTGGTCATCGAAGCAAAGTGGAGAGTGAGTTTTTTTACTGCAATTTCAGCAGCTACTAAATGGCTATTTGTTCTAAATCTCGTAAAGTGATGGACTCTTCAACTGCAGAAGAAAGACAAATTAAAGTAACAGTTGTTAATTCAATAATTCAAACTGATATAGAAAACAAAGACAAAATATTTCTAAAAAGTACGGGCACTTCGACCTTATACTCGTAGATAGTTAAGGAAGCTTTAACGATTTTGCGAAGACACCATTAACTTTTAATTGAAAATCGTATGGACAAAATTATTTGCTTATACAAGTATGTCTAAGGAGCTGTATATATGACCTCTAGTTTGGAACACAATTTCTTTTTCGAGTGCTATTATATCGAACCATATAAAATTGTATCCTTGCTGACGATTATGGATATAAATAAAATTTCTAGTCCCTCTCCTAAAATCAAACAAAAGTCCTTAAAAAATACATCACTTATGTTAAATTTCATTATCCCTTATTCCAAATGTAAGTATAATGACTTACATTTCCCTAACTTTCAAAATCCTCTCAACTCAACTCGATCCAAATTCAACTCGAATTTTAAATCCTCACTGAAAACGACAGAACGATTCCATTCAAGGCACGTAAGGAGGAAAAACTAAACTGACCAAGCCCAGGATAACTAATTTTTGATAAATTTTTGAACATTCGAAACTTTTACAACAACTACAACTTGGTACACTACTAATTCTCGGACATTGCATGGGGGAATCAACTTTCGAAAACTATTGTATTTCAGAATATTATTTCATGCGAGTAATGGCCACTAACAGACATTATTAGGGATTAAAAAAAACACAAAAAATAAAATAAAATTGTTTTTCCGAGCTTGCGATCATTATGATAAAGCATGTTGGCACTTAGGATATGTACCAGAAACAGACAATAATGAGAAAGAAAGTGAGATCATTAAAAACGAAATTAATTTAATTCGATTTCTAGGGATAAGCGTTGCACTAAATGGTAATTCGTAAGTTTAATGGCCAACATAGGAAGTTAGTTTTGGAAAGTACAAAGTAGCGCATTATTTATGAAAAATGACACAGATTTAAGGCCTTGACGGTGGAAATGCAAACTTATGGAAACATCACGAATTAACGAATGGTAAAAGATATTTCAATACTGTGCGCATATGGAGTTTGTTGGATAGAATTGAAATTACCACATTAGTCTATTCGTCATTCGAAGATGAACTTTGTCATTAAGTTCCAAAATCATTGTAGGCCTAGTGCAGTAAAAACAAAAAAGTCGGAATAGAATGTCCAAGGACTTATGACAACACTGTGGGCTCAAGTTTATAAATCCATAACCTTGCGTGGCTTAAATTACAAAACAAGTACAAGTGTATCGCGGTTTTTGTCGTTCCGTTTTAAGACTTTACACACCAGAGTCAACAAATTCCCACTTTGCGACCATGAAATAATGACATACGCTCGTAAGTATGGCACCATATTTCATTATAGCTACAACGCAGAAGTGCCTAGCAAAAGAAATGCTTCCTGAAAGATTTACTACAATAGTAGTTCTATTATCAAAAGGAAAGAAGCCTGCAGGTAAGCCATCTTGTCGTACAAAAAGAGTTCTTAGATACTATGGGCAAGATTCTCGAGAAGATGGTAGAATTTATTAGCAGTAGGAGCTCGGACCATCAATTTGGCTTCAAGATAATCTTTATCTATTCTTCATGCCATAGCAACAGTAATCGATAATACTGAATGTTTCATCGAAGGAGTAGGTATAGCACGACGGGGTACTATGTATATAGTAATGGATGCTTAAAATGGTGTTAACATCGCGAACAAGTCATCCATTAAAAAGATCACTTGACAGTGGAACCACAATAATACAATAGTGACGAACTACCTTAACAACTGAAGGTTCACGTGCAATACTTATGAAACTGTAAAGTGCTTTAAAATAACCAAGGGAATTCTTAAACGATCGGTCCACTATCGGGTCGCTGCGATGGAAAATCATGTAAGACGGAATCCTACGACGCTATCTAGGGAAAGAACGATTAGATTAGGTTATTAGAGAGGAAAGAAATAGAGGTACCGCTCAACTTTGGTTTTAAATGTTTGAAGGTAATAATGACTAAGAAATAAAGAGCTCGGCCGGGCATTCCGTAAGAAAGAAAGTGGATTTGGCCCATTGAAGATTCAACGCATTCAAGAGCGTCGAGATAGAGACGAAGCTGAATTTCTAATCATTTTGACGAACGACCAAACATTTTTACTTCCTTTGGGACACTGTAGTATTTTTTTCCTAAGCTTTTGGTCGTATAGAAATTTCTCACGATTAATAAAGACGTCATTCCTGTCATTCCTGTCAGTTTGAAATGGCTCGTTTGAACTGTTTTCGGTTTTACTTTGCTGGGTTCGCCTTGCAGGACCGAAGAAACATTTCTTTAGCCCTGAAAGCCTCTTTAAAGCTCGAGTCATAACACACCTTTTCGTTTGGTTTGATACTCTTTATCCGACGAGGGATAAAATATCACACTCTAAAGAGAATTGTGTCTGTGATCATATCAGCACCGCCATTTACGTCTTTATCGTGGAAACATAACGACCAGTTAAAATTTCTAAAGAAGTTGTTAAAACCGCTCCAATAGACTTGCTCGTATTGCCATACGGTTCTTTTAGTAATCTAACCATGTGCTGGATATACGAGAGTACAGTGTACGAGTACTGTGTCAGATCAGTTTACACAGTGGTCCGACGAGCCCAGAGGGGATAGCACATCGGCCTTGTATTTGTCAGGATGAGTAGTTAAAAACAAGTCCAGGGGAAGCGTGGGCTCATTTACGAGCTGAGTCCAATTGTTTTGCGCAGCGAAGATCTCAACACACCGTCGTTCGGATGTTGTCTGTCCAGAATGTCGAAGCCACCCAGAATTGTGTATATTGAAATTGCCCGTAATAACGATTTTAGTATGAGGAAACAGGGATACAATTATTTAAATGGAGTCAGACAGCGCATCAAATTCGTTAAAGGTCGAATTGCTGTCCGGTTTCGGGCTTCTTTAAATAAAGCAATAGTGGATAATTTGCTTACGGAGATAGAATTTTAACCATATGAAATTGAATTCCAGGTTGGAACAGAAATTACATTTTCGTGGAGTTTGGCGTTGAGATGTAAGGCACGTAAATGGCTAGACCGCGGTGAGAATATAATAATGGTACTAGTTCGTAGCCAGGTAGCTTCAAATCGGCGTGATCTGAGAGGTGTGGGCAGGGATCTAAGTGCTAAAACAGCTGATCTGTATTTGCACACGTGGACGAACGCAAAGAAGTGATTACTTTTTAGCGCGCGAATATTTACTATGTCTACTCCAAATTCCTGAGCCATTGTAAAAAACAAACACAAACAACGAAGAAGAACTTTGAGTCAAACAATGCTAATGACACCAAGACGATAAAAAGGAAAAAGAGAGGGATACGCAGTAGATACAATTAAATCTACCTTTTACAAATACAATAAATTATTTTGCGTGAAATGTTCTGACACAGATGATGGATTCTTTAGCAGGATGAAATTTGAGAATGGCGTGGCCCTTGCCATTATATGTATAGTGGAGCAACAAAGCTCTGCTTGCATTCGTCTGACATCCAATCACTTTCATTGTTTTACTACATCGTTCCTATTGTCTTCCATTATACGGAGGGTACGTATTGTAGCTGCACACCCTAGTTCATTGTTTTTGCTCTTTCGCAACTGAAGCTTGCACAAAATTTGCCGTTTCCATTCAGTGCGTGACATTCGAGTTAATAACAACACTCGTGAGTTCTTTGTCAAGTAACGCATTATAATAAGCTCTCGGCTTGCCTCTTCTCCAATATACTTCAATGAGTGAAATTCTACTTCGCTGCAATATTTACAAATAATTTTTTCATTCATTTGTTTACAAATTCTCAGACAAAGAACTAGTCCATTGTTATCTTTACAACAATTAATGCCTTCAGTGAGGAAGTGCTTGCAGTACCAACATACATCACACTCAGTATCTGAAGCCTGGTACGAGCGAAGGCCGGACATTCAGAGAGAAAGTTCTCAGCATTCTGTCCATTCATCGAGAAGCAGGATGCTATGTCACTTATGTACTTAGTGTAACCATACCCACTCTAGAATAAGCAGTCCAGAGTATTTCCTAATGAGTAAAGTAACTTCTAGGGGATGTCGAAAAACATTTGTTTGGTCTGCCGGCATCCTGAGCAGACATGGCTACCCTAACCGAAGACGCACGAGTTATGAGAAGGCAGCAAAACCCTAGCGAATAGAACATTTGTACCAGGCTAGGTTTTTTCCAACTTCGATACCATATTCTCATGATTCGCGTTGCACATAAACATGCACAATGCATGACGATTACACATACGTGTTACACTTTCAATCTTAACAACAACTCAAATGTTGTTAACTTGTATTTAGGGAAAACATGTTTGTCAGCCGATCTCTCTTTTGTATGTTCCGTTCTCCTTTATTTCTCATACGTTAATGCTAACAAACAACATTTCTATGTACATTAGGCTAGGCGATTAACATTATGTTAACACAGTGGATTTAGCCTTGTTTTGTACACAGAAGAGTCGATATCTGAATTCATCTGTAAATAAAGAATTTGCTATTAAAGAAAAAAAGAGATTGTTTAATTAATTCTCCCAAGTGGTAAGTCACGCAGTCCCAATACATGCTCTGGTCTAAGAGAAATTTTCGGGCGCATCGTATATATGAAGCATGTGAGTAAATAAATTCAAATGTGGAAGTCTGGAAGTCTATCAGCTGAGGATAGTAATAGTATGGTAACAAATGTGTTGTTTTTTTTTTTTCATTATTAGGATTTCTGTTATAACAACGAGTACTTAATTTAGTATTAAACGAAAGAACAGAATGGCATGATAAGAAAAATATACTCGTAAGTCCCAGATATTTTAGATGTACTAAAAATATGCTAAAAATCACTTTCTGAAATAATTGGTATAATCATATCGTCAAAAAAATGGGTCCTAGATGTTTTACGCACAACCACACCCTTGCCAGGTAGATAAACAAAAAGCGACATGAAGTGGTTTCGAACTCTGATAAAACGACAAAGCGACATAAAGTGAAACTTCTTTTCGCTCGTTTAGGCAATAATTTTCTAAACTCCGATGAGACGATAAGGCGACAGGAAACGGGAGGTGAAAGCGCGAGTGGTGGAGCAGCTTGGACAGATTAAGACATGGGAGAGGAATGAAAAGGTGACAGTTTCGGAGTAGGGAACAAAAACAAAGGGGGTTACGCGCTTGGTGGGGCAGTAACTCCGGTGGAATGGACCATGAGCCGTAAAGGAAGCGTCGTGGGTGAGTGCATAATGCACGATTTATGTTCATAGCAACATCAGCAGCATCATCACCATCATTCTTACCATCGTAAAAGTATCTACTTAGACATTACTCGGTAACAACACCAAAAGCATCAAAAAGCATCAGAATCACGTTAAGCTTCAGCTTAACAAAAACATTTGGCTTGGCTTGGCTTTTGTTTATCAACGCCAAGAAAATAAGCAGCACAGAACAGCCCAGCAATAGAATTGCTAAAGCGACATTGGTTGACCTACTTTGCCAATAGAGGCATTAGCAATGCAAGCAAAACAACATGATTGTTAACTCTCAACTATCAACATTGTATAATATTTTGTAGTATTCTAGGTATGATGCTAAGTTGGATTAAGATAACAAGTCAGTCGTGTGAAAGACCTTGAAGTACAAAGACATTATTCAAGTAAGTTGTGCTTTATTTGTTAGGGCTGGGCAAAATACATAACACGCGCTTGGGATACCGATGCTCCATCTCGTGTCCGTACTATAGACCCGAGTATAGTTACATAGAGTCATGGCAGGCTTCGTATGAGCATGGCGAGTCCTCATTGTAAATTCCCATGTAAATACATGGGAATTAGCTTTGTTGTAGAGCATCCCTAGCACGTGTCATTAGTTCCGAAGAATCTGTTATTTCTCGAGTGTATATAGTGTGTCGAGGGTATTGAGGTTATCGAAAAGAGAGAAATACTCCCCAGACAATTTTTCAATAATGAAAAATTGCTTATTTTATCAAAGAAAAGGTTATTTAAAGTACTTGTGATGGGCATTCTCATTCTACCTATTTATCGAGCTAACTTTCTAGGCTGACCTTTTTTTCTACTTTTCCGTTCGACTTTCATGTGTCTTTAACGCTATCAGTATCTTTCGTTATTTGAAAGGCTTTAATATCAGCTCTACTTGGTTATGATCAAGAAAACAGACACATAGATTTTGTAATCAACTGGCCTCTAGACTAACCAATAATTCGTTATGCTCAATTTTCATTTACCTTAAGAAGGTAGGCAAATGGGTCTGCTTTTAAATGGACAATCCGTAGTTAAGAAATATTTTGAGTTTGAGAAAAAGTTCGTGGCGGTTTTGGTCGTATATGGTGTTAAAACCAAATAACTTAAAAAGATCTGGTTGCTTGGATAACTGTAGATACTCATTTGAAACGTAACAGTTTAGGATTAAGTTGGTGTTCGCATATAAAAATGAAGAAAAATAACGGCAAATTTGGCTACATTTTGCAATATTACTACGACAAGAGGAAGAATGCTGCGCATTTGTGCGGGGCAATTTTAATGTCAAGCATAAGCCAATTTTTAGAAAAGTCGAGCCAGACATCTATAAAACAGCACTGTCGATATTAAATTGTATTGATTGCTCATGAATTGAGCGCGAGAAAAATGAAAGTCAGAGATAACCCCGCGATACGTTGTTGAACCCCAATTAACTCGAGTCATTTCTGAAACAAGCAATAACCGGCTATGAAAAATGGATCACGTAATGACAATCAGAAGCATCGCAGATCGTATGTAAACAATGGTGAGCATCGAGAGTTTCCGAAGCCAGGATTGACAGCACAGAAGGTGATGCTGTGTGTATTGTAGGACTGGAAAATAATCGCCCACCATGAGATACTTTCAAACAGTCGAACAGCAAATTATCTGCTCTAATGTGAACAAAGTGAGAGAATACGCCAGGCAATTAAAATAAAACGGCCCGATTTGTCTTCCATCACGACATGGCCCGCCCAATCACACGCTTCTTCGGTGACCCATCAGAAATTGGGAGAGCTTAGTTGGAATGCACCTAACATAGCACACTCTGACTATGACTTGTTCCTTTTTCTGCATAACCCCATTAATAGCATAAAGCTGCTTCAATGAATGATGAAGTGTTTTTAAATCTGCGTGCCAGATGCCGAGTTGTCTTTGCTACTAAAAGTACCTCGCTTATTAACTAACATTCTTTTCAACGTTCTGCTTTATATTTTAATGTTGTAATTTGCAGAAGGAGTGTAGTCTTTTAATACCAGTACAAAAAAGAAGAAGGAAATTGCAAGTTACTTTGGTATTTTAAAACTTTTTAACTATTGACAGTAAAATTTAGTTTGTACTAATTGTGGGCTTGCAAAAACAGATATAACAGTATGTATACAAGTATTAACAAGTCCTTCAACATATTTTTGCCCACAACTGAGTTTAATAATGTGCGTTCTATTCAACAGGTTTGAAATTCAACTAATTAAAACAGATGTGTATATTGTTGAATGGTGCTTCATGATAGATAATCAGATAAACTTGTATTTTTTAATAAAAAAAAAAATTGTGAAAAATAGCAAAAAAAAAGTTATGACAGCAGTTAGTTCAATTCACCGAAAGTTGAGGAACATTTCTAAACCTGTAATGAGTTGGGTATGCCCTAATTGCGCAGAAGTCAGTTGCATTTACTATTTGTTTGGACTTTTATTAAATTTTCTCTCAAATAAATGTGCTCTGATAGTGAAGTTAACTTTATTAAAGTTTGTTTAAAAATAGAAAAACTAATTAAAATTTGTACTTGCTTGTGATGGTATATTTTTGGCGCGCTCTTTACTCGCGTTAACTCTCGATATAGTGGTTGCTAGGAGGTTTTTTTTGTTAATAAGGTCACCGACTAGATGGTAAAGTGAGCTTGAGGACATTTGATGGAGAAGTTTTTATTAAATACATTTATATCTACGAGTATATTTAAATTGGTTATATATAGTGTATTCAATCAATTAAAAAATCGTTTCATTTACCCAAAAAAAGGAATTCTAGTGTTAACTCTTCTCTGCTGAAATAAAGACGGGATATGATATGGATTTCCTAATTCATTTTTTCTTAATTCAAAAAGAAAAATATTCTAGGAAATTCATGTTGGTGTACAGTCCATACGGATATGTTAACCCTTCTGTCAATTACTAGGTCTGGACAGATATTATTTCATTTTTAAAACATTTTTCCTCTATTACTTAATTGCTGCTCGTATCTTTACCAAATCTCCTGGCTTTGTCAGCATACATATTCTTAACATTTTGCTGTGGAAAAAAAATTGTAAAACTAGGTGGGTGCACAAAAAAAATAAATAGGTCAGATCAGACCTTTTTGTATATTGTATCGAGAAGCTTATTTATTTCGCATTTTATTCGAAAAAACTTCCTATTTTTATCAACATATGTCTGATGAAGTAAGAATAAGTACCATGAACAAAAAGATTTTAGTGGCGATGACGATGTGGATTATGTTTCCAATGGAGCAAATTCTGAATCAGAGTGTAAAACCTGAATTTTATTCGATTTAAAACCTAATTGGAATGCATCCTTTTACCAGATATAAGTAGGTATAAGTATAACATATGTATAATTTTTATTTTATACATTCTAGTGATTTTATTAGAATTTGCAAATCTGACATTTTTCATGAATTAATTTGACATTTCAGAAAAGTTCTATTTTTGGGGGCGTTGTTGTCATCAGGTAAGTGAAATGCCTTGGTGTTAAATTAATGACTATTCTGAACACAGTGATATAGAATTTAATTTTAATTATATGATAAATAAAAGTAATTAAATTAGTTACAATTAAATATAAACTCGGTATCACTGATTATCCCATTTATTTGGCCTATTACAAGCTTAATCTAGCTTACAAACTAGGACATAAAAACTTACAAAAGACTTAAGAACTAGGAACCAAAAGAATGGTGGAGGAGATCTAGTTTGATACAACGAGTGCTAAGGTTGAAATGAAAAATGTGAAGTTGAGTTGGAGGTTGGTTCGCTGGAACCATAATGGGTGCGATTTTTTTATGTTTAATTTTTTAAATAATTAGAGCGCATTCGAAGAGTTACGAATATTATACCCTTAAAATGTTTGCACACAGCGTGGGCGAAGGAAACTTAGGGAGGAAGAAAAGAGGTCTTCAATGTTTGGAAGTTACAACGACTAGGAAATAGAAAGCTCGGCAGGGAATTCCATAGGCGATTTGTACATTTAGGAACAAATTACAATATTTTAGAGTACGTCCGAAAATGGGCTTGAGGGTGTACTGATGAGCATTCATACGAGAAGGGCGTTACGGTTACAAATTTGAAGAGGTGAAATGATACTGGTGATTTTTATGGAGTACTGGAGTATAAAGTGAGACACGAGACATTACGTTGGTGTTCGAGGGTATTCGTTGTGTGAGTATGAATTTTATCGCGTGGTTTTGAGTACTATCTAGCATATACAGAGATTTCTAAGTACACCTGACCAGATATGTGCATTGCACTCCAATTTTGGGCCGATAAATGCCTTATATATTGAAGCCAGATCGGAGGTGGTGAAGTATTTCTTACATCGCTTGAGGAAACCTATACATTTCATAGTATTTTTTACGACAACGACAAGTAAATTTTTATCGACACACATACCGAGAATGGAAAGTTTTTCAGTTTCGAGGATGCCAGTGTGATTCATAGATAATGGCTGGGTATTTAAATTTTGCTTTAACGACAGTAGACAGCATTATGTTTTGAAAGCATTAAAATCCACTCTGTTGATAGTATTGCAGACTCGCATTGAAGAAGAGAGTCCGCGATCCCAAACGCATTGTGGCATTGTGTCAAATGCCTTAGAAATATTAAATGCAATTATCTTGCTTTCGCCAGACTGATGTACGCTTTAGTTCCACTTTTCGGTGAGAGATGTCATCAAATCACCAGTGGACTTGGTGACAGCTGGAATGTCCTTATAAATGAGCGTTGGGATGGAGGATGAGGCAGAATTTCTAAAAAAATTTGACGAACGACCAAAAATTGCTACTACCTTTAGTAGATTCTATTGTAGTAATGTATGCCTCGTATACATTTGGATTGGAGAAGGCATTACATTGTGGTGGAGTCTGGCAAACTACATTACTACGCACGTAAATTGCGAAATCGCGGTGATAGAATAATAATGCCACTAGTTCGTACCATGGTAGCTTCAGATCAGAGTGATCTGAGTGGTATCGGCGAGGATCTACCTGTGTACCACCAAGTGCCAATATAGCTGGCGTTTCTACGCAGAGAAGTGACCGCGAATATTTACTAAAACACAAAAAAGTCAAAAGCTGACGATACTAAGCAAGGTTGCGGTTGAAAATTCAGATGAAATTGAAATATATAGATAAGGCGAGGACATGGTAAATTGCGAAATAAATGAAGGTGTAAAGGGCAGTAGCAGTATCAGTTTTAGTTGTCAATGCATTTTATTTTCTTACTCACTAACTCTTACATACTAACAAAAAATGCTTACATGCTACGAGTAGCTTAAAATTACTTAACAATCTTATACTAACTTACTGGCCCCACACAGGCGCTCTAAGCTACTCTAAATTCTTATGACTATGTCTTTCGACTTTATTTACATTTTAATTAGAACTATTTCTTTTGAATACTTAAGGCTAAGAAAAAATATTTGTTAACAAAAACTTTGCATATGGACATAATTTTTTATTTTTTATTAAAACTTAATATCTAACTTAAAATAAACCTTAGTCTACCTAACCTATATACACAATACACACATACAGACACAAATACATTATGCACAATAATATACATACATTAGTATATACCTTTATATATACTAGTATACGTATATATTTCTTAAATGCTAACCTAAACCTATGTAAGCCGGCCATCGCTGTTTACAGAGAAAACAGATTGGTCAGCTCTGCCTCATTAGTGAGGCTGGTCCGTAATTGACGGAAACGACGACGAATCATCTTCTCCATCATTCAACCACCAGAAATGCTGGTGCTGCCGAACGACATCCCTCTTATCGCGATTCCCCACCGCCCTACTGAACCTGAGGCGATCCACACTGCCGTGTGCGACGTCTCTGTCGTAGTTGAGTCGCCTGTCCCCAGCTGTCCGAGCGACATGGAAGATTAACGGCACCGCTGATCTATCCTGGATCAACCCTTTCTGATCTAGGTAGAGGAATGCTTCCGGTGGAACGAAGCCGTCAAAGCGCACACTCTCGTGGTAAAGGTAATTGGGGTAGTAAGCCCCAGATATCAGGTTATTCGTCGAGGTCATTGCTCTTGCAATGTGCCTTCGAGTCAGCTTAATTACGAAGTTGTCCACTCGTATTAGGTTCGCCCTGTTGTAAAGGACCTCATTAGGATAAAATTTTTTGTACTCCGACTCTGGTGTTCTGTACAAGCGAAGACAGGTCCTAAGGCAAGCCCTCTCAAACACCCGAATCTTGCTCGTACATTGAACCACACGGGACAACCAAATACCAGCATGGGCCTGATAAGGGCCATGTAGCAGATTACCTTTACCCTCGCATCGAGTTGGCTGCTATAAAACAGTCTCTTTGTAAAGGCAAAAGCACCTTTAGCTCTGGCCAGAGCAGCATCTACATTTTTGCCAAAATACAGAAACTGATCTAGCCAGATCCCAAGGTATCTGACTACATTTCGACAGGCAAGAGGCTGTCCGTGCTGTCCAATGATCGAGAACTTTCTCCAATTTTTTCTGGTATCCCTAGAGGCTCCAGACAACGGCGTCCTAAAGAGAATGGTTTCCGACTTCTGAAAGTTGATTTTCAACTTCCAGTCATCGCAAAATCGTCTTATCTTATCGAAGTCACGCTGCAAGAGAGTATTAATGACCTCGATTTTTGGACCTGTTCTGTACGCTACCAAATCGTCTGCGTACGCAATAGTATGGGAAAGTGAACCTATCAAGTCGCTTGTAAAAATGTTGAAAAGGATCGGCGAATTGACCGCACCTTGCTGAAGACCATTTTTAATTTGAAATATTCCAACAGAAGTCACATCGCCATTTTTCACGATGAACTGTCTGTTGGTTAGCATATTATAAAGAATGTACAAGAGTGGTTTACTGATCCCCAACCGAGTCAGCTTATAGAAAAGGCCCTCTAACCATACGGTGTCGAAGGCCTTCTCCAAGTCAACAAGGCAGGCACCAGTGCATTGTTTTTTACCTTTATTCCATTGGATATCGGACACCAGTTTAGACGCCGCATGTGAGATATCATGTCCCGCCTTAAAACCGAATTGATTATCCGGAATTATATGTTTGTCCTCAACCCACCTACACAGAGCTCTATTGAATACCTTTTCAAAAACCTTACTGATATTCGGAAGGAGACTTATAGACCGGAGATTCGCCGGATTGGATATATCCTTCCCCTTTTTGGGGATAGGTTGAACCACCGCCGTTTTCCAATGCGCTGGATAATGTGCATTATTCATTGCATTATTAAACAGGGTGGCGTAAATGTCCACCGCTTCTAGAGGAAGATGTCGAAGCACGATGTTCGGAATACCATCGGTCCCACTGATTTCTTAGCCCTGATTGTGTCGAAGATCTCATGGAGTTCTTCCTTCGAAATGAATGGGGGTAGGTCACCCTCTCTGGCAATGACATTATTGGCCATATTTTCGTCGTTGAACTGGGTGAAACCAGAGCCTTCGGATCGCCAGTTCCCCATTTCATTTCGAATGTAGAAGTCGTGCACCAAGACGCGATTGTCCAGGTCATAATTAGGGCCAATGATATCAATGGCCTTGTATACTTCCTGGAAAGTCGCCCCTATGGTCTCAACTTTCTCCTGTGGATCCTCGATCACAAAGAAGTCGTCATCATCAGCGGCCTCATTTGGATCAATACCTGCTATTGTCAGTAATCGTTCGTTGTCTGTTGTCCGGGCTATTTTAAGACACTGAAGGTCGTTTTGATTTTTTCTCCGAAATAGTTTATTTATTTGCGGAAACATATTCGGGTTGCTGGTGTTTACAGCCCGAACCTTGTTGTTCCAATACAAACTTACAGAAATTCTGTAATTCTCTTTTATTAGCGTTTTAATATTTTTAATCGACGACTTCAGTGTCCTAATCTCCGGGTCTTGTCGGTCAGTTAACTGTCTATACAAGTTTTTGAGTCTTGTCAGAAGTCTACTTTTCTGTCGGTGCAGTGCGTCAATAGTAGGATTGCGGAACAGGTCTTCGTTAGTCGTACGTCGATACCGCGGTATTGTAGTGTCCATAGTTTGTTTAATTGTCTCGTCCATTTGTTTTAAGTAATTGTCGATCTCCTCGTTTGACAAATTCCTATTGGACGGTGGGTGGAGCGTGTTCGAGGAGAGCGCTCTTGTCAAAGTTGCGGAGAAGCGTGTCCATCGAGTCTTACTGTAGTTGTAAGAATATCTTTTGACAAACTCCTCCAATTCCGCAATTTCGTTGGGAACTGTAATTTCGGTGCTAAAAGCGCAATGGTCGCTGTCATACACGAATGTGCGCAGACAGTTTAGCGTTTGTAAATTCGTACCTGTCAGTCGTATACGTTCGTCGTACAGCAGTAGATCCAAATAAGACCCGCCTCTGGGAAACGACGGGTTATCCGTCGCTTTAAGACCGAGTCTGTACATGACATCGTGCTGACCCCACCAATCGAGTAGTAGGTTCCCTCTAGTATTTGGCAAATTATTTCCCCAATCTCTATGTCTAGCGTTGAAATCCCCGCCGATTATAAAATAATTCTCCCCCGATTCCAGCCTCAGAAGTCGAAAAAGCGTGTCGATCTCTGTAATGAATAGGGTGGATTGTGAAGCCTCAGGTGCATAAACAGAGGCCAAGTACAGCCGCTTTCCACTGCGGAGCGGGATGTAAACGACGACTGCCTCCAACACCCGGAACCTGCGCAACACCCCCTTGTACACTCTGTGAAATTTTATACCCTCTTTAATGAAGATCGCGACACCGCCTCCACGTTTGGATCTGGGCCGGTTTCTTCTTCTAACAATATAATTATTGTACTCCAGTTTGTGCTTATCGGTTAGCTTGGTTTCGCTGGCGAAAAGCACATCAGGAGTTTGGTCTTGTAGCAATTTAAACATCGCGGCTCTTCGTTCGATCCTAATCAATGAATTCACATTCACCGCAAGGACCTTCAAAGTTTGCTCCACCATGTGCGTACCCATTACGGCATGTGTTGCGTTAGGCCCGGCAGCAACGCGTAGATCTGGTCCACCCGCTTGGCCTGTTCTTGAACCTGCTTTTGCAGCTGAGCCATCTGCCCTTGGATTGCGAGCAAGATGGCTAGCATGTTGGGTGCAGCTTCCGTTGTTCTCGGCATCGGAGCCGGAAAAGCAACAGTCGCTTGCTGTACCGTAGCCCCCCTATCTGACGCCATTTGGGCGTAGGAAATTTGGGGCGTGACGGCTGGTGTTTGAAACCTCACAGGTGAACGTTTGACCTCCACCTTCTGCTGCCGAGCCAATTTTGCTTTTTTAATTTCGGTGAACTTAGGACAACCCCGATAGTTTGCGGTGTGTCCCACGTTCCCACATAATACGCACGAGAGCTGCGACCTATCGGATGCTCCGTCAACACCCAGAGCACACTCCTCGGAACTGTGGTTCTTTGCGCACTTCACGCATCGAGGCTGCATTTGGCAGTTCGACGCGGCGTGCCCGAACCTCTGGCAGCGAACGCATTGTATAACGCCGTCGCTCCTTTTTAATTTTTCCCAGTGAACCACCTGGTAGTCTAGGACATTGATACTCCTTAGACTATCCAGACGGCTTTCGGGACTGAGCTGCACCAAGAAGAACGGCAGACTCCGTTTCTCCCGCCTAGCTCTGGCTGTGGTAAACGGCTTTACCCCCACAAACTTGAGTCCTTCGCACTCCTTCTCTTTGAGCAGTGCTAGGATCTCCTCAGGATCAGAAGACGGTTCCAACCCCTTCAACAGCATCGATTGCCGCTTTTCACACTTCGGTGTGTATGAGTAGTGCTCCGTCGTAGTTTCCTTTAGGAGCTCTTTAACTTTCGCGTAGCCCTCCACTGTATTACAGTGGATGGCATGGCGATCGTTCCCCAATCTCTTAATATTGAAATTATTACCAATGACCAACTTACACAGGTCCTTGGTTGCAATTACCTCCAATTTATAGGTGTTGATAGGAGGCACCTTCTCCTTCTTCTTCGTCTGCTGCTGCTGTTGTTGTTGCTGCTGTTGCTTTTGTTGTTGCTGCTGCTGCTGTTGTTGTTGTTGTTATTGCTGTTGCTGTTTTTTCAGCTGCAGTGGTTTCAGCTGTTGTTGTTTTTGCAGCTGTTGCTGTTTCTGCTGCTGTTGCAGTTGTTTTTTCTGCTGCTGCTGGTTTTGTTGTTTCTGTTTCTGGGAGCTTTCTACTTCCAGTTGCTCCCTCTGCCTGCGTGCAGTTTGTCTTTTCTTAATAGCAAGCACTTCCTCATTCAGTTTTTGAATGCTGCTCGTGAGGTCTTTTAATTTTTCATCCTCATCTTCAGACTCGGATGCTGCTAGAGAGGCAAAGTTGTTGTTGCCTCCCTTATAATACGCATCAGAAATGTACATCGACGATTGTTTTTTCATTTGTTGTCTGGTTTGTACTGTGTCTGCTGCTAAAGCAGCACCCATTTTCATCTTTGTAGGAGTGGGTTTTAAAATCTTCCGCCTTTTAATGGCTTTCGCCACTGCACCGGCAACACTATTGTTGCCTTTGGCAACTACCGTTATGGGAAGAGCGGAGCGCTCTCCACCATCCATCACGCGATTTCCTTATCACTTTTTGATTGTTTTTATTGTTTAAGAAAAAACGAAAAAAAAAAAAAAAAACAAAGTCCCAATCTGGGATCGAACCCGTATCCCAGATTTGCTTATCGACGCCGCTAACTGCTTGGCTATCGAGTCAGATAACAGAATAGCAACCAATTGGCTTTAACTGTATCACTATTTTTTATTATTTTTTATTTGTATTTTTTTTTTTTTTTTTTTCACTCTAGGAACAGCCGAACACGTTTACACTCTGCGGAGATCTGCGAACGACTGAAGAACTTGGTTTCGTTGGCGTAAATGCATAGGAACGGATAAGAGTGGAAGAGCCAGATGGGTCCAGATGGTCCCACAGAAGTGGCTAAAAACGGGGTTGAGATGTTTGACCTAAAGCGAGCGCTATAATAACGGTTTTCCAGTATTTTCAAAACTGAGGGAGGACAAGGATCAATTGATGATACTCGTATATTTTATCAAAGGCCTTAGCAAAATTTGAAGCAATAACATCTTCGAAGATAATGGCGATGACGAGATGCTAGAAGAGTTGCAAGAAGAAAACGATCACGTTCGTCAAGAGCAAGAAGAATAATTCTCCGAGGTGTACTATTTAGCCCGCAACATAATGGTACCAACAATCAACCATCTAAGAGTCCACAATATTTTTCGGGGAGCCGGTTGCTACGCAAGGCAAGGGATACCTCGTAATTATTTTGGCATCTACAACATAATGATATCAGAAGAATTCGTCGTTATGATCATATGAGAAACAAATGGAAAGGCGCAACGAGAAATTGCAACCTCTGGTTGCACTCTGGTTTACACCTCTGGTGTAAATCATGAAAAGATGCAATTATGGACAACCAACATAAAAACCGTATTCAGAATGATAATGTCGCTTAACCGACTTTTTACTAACTGATTTTTTTTTTCAGATTTGAGTATGAAAGGACCCGTGTAGAATGGCAAACAGCAGATAAAGTAGACCCCATTCGGGGAAACTGCTTACGCACCAACAGAATTTATAATCGTTGACGAACCGTAGAGAGGAAACACAAGATTTACACAATATATATCGTCGAAGCCTGAAGTGAGTACAGTGGGTTCGTGATTATAGCAACGGATACGATTGCAAAGAAATCAGGGACAATTTGGGGAAGAGGGGGAACATTGAACTAACAAGCAAGGACAGAGCCAGTGGAAGAACTGTTGCTGCTAACAATCTCTTCACATGTTCTGTGTGAAATATATTCGTGAATCTGAACTGAATTTTGTTAGAATTATTCGACGGAAAAACCAACGCATTCCTAAGAAATGTAGTCGACTAATACAATCCAATATCATTGTATTTATAGATAATAACGCAGTGATTTTACTGTCCAAGCTATGACTTTGACACAGCATTGATTGGAGAAACAAGAAATCCACAAGCTATTATATTTTACAACAAACACACAGTAGACGTGGGTATCATCGACTAGCTGTGTGAAACTGTAACCAAACACTAACGGTCCAGAAAAAGTAATTTGTCTATTTGCAACACAATTGAACAATTTCTCATGATATTACTCTTTTGAACTCTAAGCCACGTACTGGCAAGAGTGCGCACAGCGCGCAAACATCGATTCGTTATCGTGCGCACAAACTTGAAGTTGTACATCGACATTGTGGAAGATTTTACGCATGGATCTTGGTTTGCACAGTTACAAGATTCAATACCGCAAGCACTAAAGCAAGGCAATTATTGCTTACGTTGTGACTTTGCTGATTAGGCGCTTGAATAATTCGAAGTCGACCCACTTTTCTACTTCTAAATTTTGTTCAGTTTAAGGCTCACAACCGATGTACACTGAAAAACATACTGTTTAGTGCGGTTTATGGGCGGTATCATCGGAAAATACATTACATACTCAGTTCTCTGCGAGCTTTCAAAGTCGACAGTCTCGAGTATTATCTTTTCGCCTATAAAGTTTAACGTACTTAGAACTATTAAACGCGTTAGATCTCTCGACCCTGAGGACATCAACATGTCCTCAATCAAGAAACCCCGCGCCGACTCGGCTTCTCGGAGTGCTAAATTTAAAAAGAATTCACGAGCAAATTATTAGAGTCCACTTCAATGTCATCCAGACAGTGATATGGATGACATTGACTCGAGCGATATTGTTATCGACCCGGATAATGACCATAAAAAAAAAATTCATGTTCCCACCATCAAGCTATTACACAAAAATCCCGAGTTTGTGCATACTTTGATGAAATCATCTAACATTAGTGACTACTCTATTAAAAAACTTTCTATCGGTATCAAAATTGCCTGTGAATCGTTAGAGTCATATAGAGAAGTGTTAAGCTTTTTAAAGCAACGGAATTGCCAATATTTTTCGCATGACGTTAAGAGTGTAAAACTATTTAAAGTGGTCTTATTTGGACTACAAAATATTGAAGTTGATACTCTTAAAATGAACTTTGTACTCGCGGCTTAAAATGTGTTGAAGTAAAGAAAATTATAAAAAACTACGATCACTACGTAGACACTATCTATCTGGTGTCACTAGAAAATGGTTCTGTTAAATTAGGGGAGTTTAAGAAAAACTACCGATCATTGTTCTATACACAGATAAGTTGGGGTTTCCAAACATAATTAAAAGGTAAACTCACTCAATCCTATAATTGCCAAATGTTTGGCCACGGGGAAAAAAATTGTCAGGTTAAGACCTACTGCGCTAAATACGCCGGCTCTCACAAAACCAGTGAATGTCAAAACTCACTCACCATAAAGTGTGCAAACTGCAATGGAGATCACAAATCTACCGATCTAAGATGCTCTTCAAGAACCAAATATATGGAAATTAGAGAAAAACCGCTTAAGCGAGAAACTTCTACATTGTTCACACGTAAAAGCTTCTCGAAAATCCCATCTATTGAAAGTTCCCAAAAGTTCAAAGCTTTTACAACAACGCCACGCACGGCTCAAACTAACGGGCCAAACGTTTCAATAAGTTCCATGACGGAGTTTCCCCCCTTGCCGCGGCACGTAGCAATGAGTGAAAATGAACAAATTTTGTCTACGTCAGTTCCTCTGAAGAAACGCACAGTGGCGTCGGTCGTAAGCAGCAACTTCAACAATGATTCCAGCAGCAATCTTTTTTCTTTTGAGGAAATCAACGATTTAGTTATGGACTTATTGTCTGATCTATCCAAATGTACTTCGAGAACTGATCAATTCAGGGTTATTGCACATTTAGCTACTAAGTATCTTTTTACTAATGTTAAATAATATGACTAATACCAATCTCAGAATTATTAATTGGAATGCTAGGGGTATTAACAGCAAAAGAATTGCATTTTTTAACTTTTTATTTGCTAATAATATTGATTATTACTGAAACTGGCCTTAAATCAAATAGTAATAATTTATCTAACTCTGTTTACATAAGTTATCGTGTTGACAGAATTAATAGAAGGGGAGGAGGAGTTGCTATTTTTGTTCGTAGATCAGTTCAACATTCGCTGCTACCAGTCATTCGAACTCGTCTTATTGAAAATGTGGGTATAGAACTCAAATATAATAATAGAACAGTTAAAATCTACTGCGTATATTTTCCTGGCATAAGTTCATCGGCCGAAAATAAAAGGCTCTTTAAAAGGGACTTGCGTTGCCTTCTATTAACAGGCGATGATGTCATTCTTGCTGGTGATTTTAACTGTCGTCATCGTGAATGGGGATGTATACGCGCAAATACATGGGGTAATATACTCTCTAGTATGTTATCTTATTCAGTGTATTCCATTCTTTTTTCTCCAAACCCTACCTATGTACCTGCAGATCTGCGTAAAAGTCCTGCTGTTCTTGACGTTTTTATTACCAATCATGTGAGTTTACTGTCTCAACCCGTCGCTGTCAATGATCTATATTCTGATCACTATCCTGTTTTTTGTAAGCTGTATTTTTCAAAAAAGATTAACCAAGCCTCGTCCTATGATTTTAAAAATGCAAACTGGCGTAGATTCTGTTCAAATATTAATTCGGGGCTTAGAAGTATTACAGGAAATTTGGATTCAGTTTCAAGCAAAGATGATGTGGATGCTATCGTTGATAAGTTCACAAAACTTATCAATGATGCTATTGAAAAAAATGTTCCAAAAATAACAAGATGTAATTCTCCAGTTCAGCTTCCAAATTATATCCTTGAACACATAAAAATTCGTAATACCTTAAGACGCAATTGGCAAAGATACCGTCAGCCTAATTTCAAATTACAGCTCCATTACTTAAACATTTTGATCAAAAAACTTATTCTACAGTTTCGTAACCATAGATGGAATCAAAAACTAGAATCTTTAGACAAAAATTGTAAGCCTTTTTGGAATATAGTCAAAGTGATCAAGAATAAAAATAGACTAATACCAACACTCAGAAATGATGAGGAATATATTTTTACTAACAAAGAGAAAGCAGATTCTCTCTCTTAATTTTTCTCTAAAAGTCATTCTTTATCTCAAAATTTAGGAGATAATGAAACCAACACCTTGGTTGAACAAAAAATTATGACTTTTTACAACAATATTTGTAACACCCCAACAAACGCCTTTGTTTCTGTAGCCACTGTTACAAACATCATAAAATCTCTTAAAGTTAATAAAACGGGTGGGTTAGATGGAATAAGAAACAATTACCTGAAGCATTTATCCTTTTTGGGTGTAAGACATTTAACTTTTCTAGTCAAAGCGTGTCTAAAATTGCAATATTTTCCGTAAAAATGGAAAATGGCTAAAGTTGTCCCTATATTAAAAGCTGGAAAGCCTGCAGAGTCTGTCACCAGTTATAGACCAATAAGTTTACTCAGCAGCCTAAGCAAAATCTTGGAAAAGGTAATAAAAAATCATATTCTAGAGTTTAGTGGTGATAATTATGTATTCCCTAATATTCAGTTTGGATTTAGGCAATTTCATAATACATCGCATCAAGCTCTTAGAATATGTAACCATATTAAATCTAATCGGTCACAAGGGAAATCAACTGGTATGATCCTACTTGATGTTGAGAAGGCGTTCGACACCGTCTGGCATAACGGCCTAATATATAAAATGATTAACTTTAGCTATCCATTGTATCTAATTAAAATTGTCCAAAGTTTTCTGTCAAGTCGTAGTTTTCTAGTCCATGGTAATACCTGTTTATCTAAGTCCACTAATTTCAACATGGGCGTCCCACAAGGGTCAGTATTGGGTCCTATCTTATATAATATATTTACATCTGACTTTCCTAGTCTGCCAGATTGTCAAGCTGCAATCTTTGCTAACGATACTGCAATTTACACATCGCATACGTTCGCTCTTAACATCGAGAGGACACTTATAGATGTTAGTGAGATAGTAGGAAAGTTTTGCAGTAAATGGAAAATAAAAATTAATAGTGAGAAAACCCAAGCCATCTTTTTCAGTAGAAAAAGAAAAACTTGCTTCCTTCCACAACATCCGATTCTTATTTATGGAAATGAAATAAGTTGGGACCCTTCAGTGAAATATCTTGGCATACACTTAGACTCAAAACTGACATTTAGTGAACACATCACACAGACTTTGAGAAAGATAAACATTGCGACTGCCTTATTATACCCATTTATTAACAGGAAATCACAGCTATCTAACGTTAATAAAATAATTATTTTTAAAGTTATTTTCCAAGCGATATTGACCTATGGTTGTCCTGTCTGGGGTGGCGCAGCCAAATGTCACCTAAAAAGGCTGCATGTGTCACAAAACAAAACTTTGGAAATGATTCTTAACTTACCTTGGCGTTTTTCAACTAGAGATCTGCACTTAAGGGCGGATGTTGAACTGATATGCGAACGTATTTACGAGTACAAGTTAAACGAAAAATTCATCACTCGTTGTTCTTTTGCTGACAATCCTCTTGTAAACAGTCTTTATACTTAAAAATAAAGGTAATATAACTGTTCTATTTATTTGTTATTTTTATACATGTCTTTTTGTTTGTTTGTTTCTTTATTTATTTATTTATTTATTTATTTATTTATTTATACATTTATACATGTATATATCTACTTAACAATTTTTTGTTAATAATTTATTTGTTAATTTATTTACGAGTATTTCCCTACTTCCTTATGTGAATATTAATATAATTATGTACGTTTCTGTGATTATGCATCTATGCACACTTTTTCAAAAGTTACTTAGTATATAATAATATATATACATACATTTATGCTATGTACCAATAAATATATTGTATATATATATATATTTTTTTTTTGCATGGAGGTTTTTGTAGCAAGTTTCCTCCGCTTGTACTCTTTATGCTTATTCTTTTCCTTCTGTATCAAAAACTTTTCTTTTTTTTAGTAGTCAGGTAACAAATGTTCCAAATCTCTAAATGTAAACTGTGCAATACCAAATGTACTCGTAAGTTATATTATGCAAAAATAAAAATATCTATCTATCTATCTATCTACATTACATACCACTTCAAAAATAAAGAAAATCGAAATGTCACTCTAAATGTTGCCTGGAACAGAGACGTGATCAACGATTTTTTGTTTACAAAAGTGCGTGAACATAGTCTGCGGGACATTTGGTTTCAATATGATGGTGCCACATGCATATTGCCGTCGAAATCATTAATATATTAAAGAAACTGTTCGGCGATAATTAAGTGGTTGAAAATTGGAGCTCCAGGAAGTGGTTCCTGAGACGCTATCGTGGTGGCCAAATGCACTAAATTATTTTTTATTATTAATGCTTGTTTTCTTAACTTGTATGTGTTTTATTTCAATTTCAGATCTTAGAGCTCTTAAAAAACATCAATTATTTCAGTCCAAAATAAAAGTTTCACTGGCACGTTAAACACACGTCTTTTTATTTAAAAAAACAAATTGGGGCGCATCGTATGAAAAACCCTGTAGTAAAAGATTATTTTTTGTTGTATGTATTAAAGGTTGGTTTTGGAGAGTTTGACTAAAACTCAATTAACTCTGTTACGTTATAATTCGGTCTTTTACAATTTAATTAATCACTTGTCTGGTAATGATTGGGCCCATTTTTGGCTGCTCAAATATTCCTACAAGAATAAGTTAGGCAGAGTTAAATCAAGTGATGCCCAGTCAAAATCACCATTTTTTAGGCAACATCCATATCATTAGGCAACATCGTCTTCAATGAATACATTTTTGTTAAGACGTTTTGCACCATTCTGGTGACATTTTCCTAAGAAATAACGTATCCATCCACCTGTGTTGCACTTCGTTGACCGTAGTCCTCTAGTAAAGGCGCTTGATTCTGTTTTTTTAGTCCCCCAGTAATGATCAGACGGTTCACCAGCAAGGATATTTTTCATGTTTCGAGCTTATTGAACACGACGCGGCTTATTAAGCGGTAATAATTTTTTAGCCATTCATCTTGCGTTGCAAATTGTGCAAGTCAGCCTTTAAACTTCCACATATTCGCTGGATACAGGCCAAACTGTCGGGATTTTGGACAACATCGGCTTTAAAGCATCAATGGTTTCTTTACTTCATCGTGAACGGCGTTATCTATGGCTTCGATGTTACTACGAGTTTACTTATTTTGGCTTTTAACACTGTTAGACTGCGACTATATGTTCACAAAATAAAAAAACTGATTTTCAATGTAAAACTTTAAAATTTCATATCTTTCTTTGGCGTGTAGTGCTCATTGTAAAAGTTGTACTGGAATGAAGTGTCTAATATGAGCTGTCAAATGTCAATTATATAGTTCCTGTCATTTTTGTTATATTTCAATACCAGATACCATAAATAGAATACACCGTTTCTTTATGGAAAAATTTAAAAAAAAGTCATTTCATGTCACTCATGTGTTATCGAGAAAAACATTTTGTTTTTTCATAGACAAGGACCAGAGGTACTTTTTCTTAAAGAGAAGATGTACAGGTATACGTAACTGATGTCTACGAGACTCATGTGCTTTTTTACATAACATAATAAATTTACATGCTTCTTGGTTCCACAAACAGTGACAAGGATCTTATTTACAAATTGAAAACTTCGGTTACGCGTGAGTTCCTTAAGATTTTTGCTTCGATGTTATTTGGACTTTCAATGATTTGAAAATTATAAGCAGAAGAAGATGACCGTGGCAAAGATGACGAGTACATTAATTAAAATTAAGTTTATGACTCAACATCAACAATATGACACTTATGTGATAGTTCTAAGACTGAAACTTGCATTTTCGGTTGCACCTTCGGAGCGAGTGAGTTCTTATGCTTGTATTTTAAAATATCTCACCGATTCAGAATGGATTTCATCATCTCTTAACTAATAATTCTCTGTGTAAGTTTTGAGTTTGTTTACTTGTTAAGTGATTTTTTAGATAACGCTTTATTCGGTGGTGAAAAAAAGAAAAAAAAATTGACATTAATGTTGTTCAACCGTTAAGCTATGCTTATGCTGCTTATTATGATGCTGAATAGCTCTGACGAGTCGAGCTCTTTACCATATTTTTTAGATGATATTTACAAAGAAGATCATGCATCTCATAGAAGCGAATATTAAAGTGCTGTTAATTGTCCGAATGTATCCAAGAGGGATGTGTTGGCATGAACGAAGGGCATCAAATCTAGCAATAAATAAAAGTTCACCAACATACACATATTCATCAGTCATAGCTTTTTCTTCGGTACCACAAGGCTCAAATTTATTCGACTGGAATAAATACCTTGGTTAAAAACAAGTTTCAACGTCAAGTGTTCACCAAATACTCATATATCACACAGGACTATTTTTTTATCATAGAAGTAAAAGAGGTAATGTTGTACAGTGGTTTATTTCATAAACTACTACGCAAGAGAATCTCGGCCAACACCAAAAAGCAAATAAATTAATCTACTTTTCTGATATCGCCACACTTTCGTCGGACAATGGCAGATCTCCAAAATAAAGTGTTCTGCTGACCAAAAGGCCTTTTCCTGTCCAGGCGAAAAACCAATGTAGTCGTTTTTTTCTTTATGCACAAAAATGAGTAGATAATGAGTGATGAGATTTTTGTTTGGAACAGGCGTGCTGGAGTACTGCAGAAGCAACGCACATGAGACAGACCTGCAGCAATATTTGACAATTCCTAGCATCAATGTCTGGTAAGAGTAGCTGAGTAAAAAATTTAAAAAATATTAAGTTTTGTTGTTACCTTTTACGAGTAAATCATTATAAAAATTTTATGCTAATTTGTGAAAAAAAACAGCTTTTCGTCATAGTTAAATTCCGAATTGACGAATGTTTTGTAGATTACTGAATATTGTAAATTATTCAAAAAATCTAAAAGGGTCTTTGTTATTAGAAAAATTCACAATACTTTGGAACTAGGACACTGAGGGACAAAACTAGATTATTGTATAGTACTCCCATTTATGACATACATGATTCCAATGGATTTTGGTCATCAATTGACGAAATCTGCCAATTTGAATGTTGCACTAATCGTCGCATAGTGAAAAATGTACTAAATTGTGATATCTTGCTCTCTGCTAATTCGGTTCCAGCAATGCATGGTGGAGAGTAAACACGTGTGTTCACTTGTTTAGAAAACCATGTTTTCTACTTTTTCTGGCATAAATCCTTGGTCTACATCCTGAATAAACTGACATAGTGCAGCATTATGGTAATGCATTAACACTCGGGTATTTCTTGTATCTCTTTTGCACTTGTACATTCAATTAATCTACTCGTACTTACTCTTGTTGACAATCCAAGCTATCAAGATTAAGGTAAAATGCACAATAACATTACCGGTTTAAGGAGTCCGATTTTAAAATTTGCTCAAGCTATGGACCAAATCTATTCAAAAGCTTGTAGTTGCTGCTGAACTATCTGCTTATCTGTCCAAAAAATAGAACTGAGTTACAATCCACAATCCGGAAATTGAGGCCCATCTTTTTGTATATTCGTGCAGTGTCAGAGTATACCAGCCCTTAGAGACTCCTAAAAACGAGGATAATTTCTGAAGAGCAATAGAAATTTCTCCCAAATAATAACGACATCGATTGAGTGTGAATTAAAAATGTTTTACTCATTAAGAAGAATGGTTCAAGACATTATTTTTTTGGATTCAATCTCACAAATAACACGCTAAATATTATTTGGCCAAGGCCTGAATATTTTGCTTCTTATGACCATAGAACAATGACCTTTCATAGCCCAATAAAAATAATTGCACGATCTCTGTAACTAATTCACTGGTTCTTTTCGAAATATATTGTGATTCAACTGAATTTTCAGTAAGTTAATGGGTTTAAAGGAATATGGCCCTTAATCCTGCTGAAGTCATATTTCGTCCACATCTTTGAAGAACTTGGTAACTTCGGTCATTGGCAGTAACGTGAAATATGAGCTTATTTTTGGAAAAATAACGAGATGAAACCGGTGTTGTGACCACACCAAACAGTACACTTTTGTCGATGCAATTGAGTCGCATGAACCTCTTTTTAGATTACTTCACTCCAAAACTGAAAATAAGTTTTGACTTAGAGCTGTTCAAGAGGCTTTGTCCCGTTTAGTTTATGTACCATTAGGATCCTATACTGTTGTAGGCCGTTGTTTTTTGTAAAATTGTCCACTTACGCTTAATGGACAAAGACAGACCTTCTCTAAGTGAATATTTCATTGGCGGGCTGTTACCTTTGCGTCAGACTTACACTCTGCGCCGCGAAATGTATCCACACTTCGTGGATGGGGCTCAAAAAGATGACGTTATCTTCTAAACGTTTAAAGAATTTAAGGTAGATTTTCAAATTAAGTTTGTCGGGCGCTGTGATATGAATATCTATTTACGGTAATTTGCGTGACAAGATTAAATGCTATTGTCAAGGAACCGTCAAAAATCGCAGCGCAGCTTGAAAGAAAATCTTTCAATAAAATAAACACCCTTTATAAGTATCTGTACATATGCTTTGCTGACAATAAAAAAGGAAACCCAGGAGTGGTAAATTTGACAGAACATCACAATCGACCATAAAAAATCGAAGTTTAAAATAATTGTATAATTAACAATTAGGCACTACACGAATGGATTTAAAACAACTAATGGCATCTAAAAGTCCTTTGAGCTTCAGCTAAAGTAGCTACTTGACTACTGAAGTATTGTACAATTTTTTTAGCCAGAAATGACGGATACTCACAAAGACACTGAATGATTATAGATTTATTAGCAGGCAGTTATAAAAGCACCCGAATCTCCAAAACTAAGATCAAAATTACCCAATAACTATCACATAGTTCTTGACGAGATATAGAATTGGTGCAAAGTTTTCATATGATAGTATAGACATACTCGTAGACTAACTTGACACATAAAGAACAACACTGAGGAGCACACAATACAGCAAGCGTACAATAGAAACAGAAACACTGAAACATAGTATCACTGTATCACGCTCGTCAAAAAAGGAGTGGTCTCGATACATATCACATATACATACATCACACGAAACCAATTTGTCCTAAAATAAGTCAGACCAAAATATTATAAAATTTTGTTTTTACGACGACCTGGAATACCAATGTGAACAAAAATACACAGCGTTGACTTTTGATTTAAAAAAATGATTCCTTTTGAGAGATAATATTTTATATTTCAACATTTAAAGACGATGTACTGGGTCCGCGGGGCAGGAGCATCGACTGGCGATTACCAAGAGTATGCTGTCAGTTCAATTATTTGCCACTTCTCTGAACATCTGCGGACCTAGTTTATCCACGTAAACAAAATGATCGAGCGGCGTTAAATCGCAAGGTCTTCGTGGCCAATTTACAGTTCCCACTCTTGAATAACTATATTTTATGCTGCTTTGATTTCAGTAAATCTTCTCATGGTATGATATGCCACCTTACCGTGCAGGAATCAAATATTTTTCACATTGAAATGGATCACCATTTACTGTAACGCAATTTGCCGCCTCATTTTTAAAGAAATAATTCCCGTTGCCACCAACGTATAAGCCATATATGTAAACTCGTATATACGAAATGGTGTCTAAGGAGTCACTTGTAGATTGTTTTTACTCCAATTTTGCTTATTGACGTAGTGACCCTGATTGCTGAGCACAGTTTCACCACAAAATTCCAGAACATTTTGTAATTAGTTTCGAGCACATTCAGCCAAGATCCAAGGCTTCAATGCATTTTTGAGTTGAATCTTGTATTGGATTAGACCAAGAACCTTTCGCAAAATGTTTCAGGACAGAACTTAAGCTACTTAAGTAATCGATAAGTTCATGCAACTGAATACTGATTTCGGAAATAGTATTCTACGATATATCGTGGGGTTTCAGATAGGCGAATATTTGAGCGTTAAATCGAATTTCTCCCCGCCAAGCCATTTTTTTAGTTTTGGAAACAGAAAGTGGTCAGTCTAAGGTAAGTCCTGGGAATAAAGTTGATAAGCGTGCAAGTCGTAGCTCAATTCGTCAAATGTGTCAGGATGGAGAAGCACTTTCGTCTTAGCCAAATGCTGCCGTCTTTCCTACAAATCATCGTTGAGCGAATTCAATAAGTTGGCATGATGTTGGTATGATTGCAAATGTTCCAGCCCGATTTTTACAAAAAAAATGTAACATTTTGCGTGCAAAGCCTCATTATTTTTTTTAGTGTATATATACTATAGGTAGTATGCATTGCAATCGGCAATATTGTCTTACTCAATTTATTTGACTGTATTTATAAAATCAAATAGAAGATGGTTTGAAATTTTCGACAGAATTCTTATTATAATTAAAATTGTTTTATACTGGATTGTAAATTGTAATAACATGTGTTATATGCTTAAATAATAATCGAATCAATTAAGCGGTTTGTTTTTTACGCTTAAAAAATATACTACTGTATATTAAGAAAATAGAAGAAAAATAAGTGCATTTGCAGCATGTTATATTGTTTCAATTTCGGAAAGGTGTAAGTGTCGGAAGGTCAGAAAATAAATTCTGAGCGTTTATTTTAAGCCCGTCCCTATTTTCCAGATAGTAAAGAAATGGTTCGGAAGATTTCGAAATGGCGATTTTGGCTTTAAGAATCGGGCTCGCTCTAACCGAACTTCTGGTATTGATGACGATAATGTATATTCCTACGAGTAAATGGAAGAAAAGCAAATGATTACCACTGAAGAGATTTATGGTAAGCTATATATTAATAATTCAACTAAACTTCGAAAGAAAAAGCTGGGATTCGTTACCAAACTCGATACTTGGGCGTCATGTCTTTTAACAGAAAACAATAAACTCAACAGCATGAATGTGGCAATCTCTCATCACGCACGCAACGACAATGAGCGAATTGTAAGAGGAAATGAGAAGTGGATACTCTACTGTAAATTTCAGTGAAAGGGGACTCGGTAAAAAGCAGGTAAAGGTGACGATTCCATTACAAAGGCTGGTTTGGAACCAGTAAAGGTGTGTGTTTTTGTTTGGGAATTTCAGAGAAATAACTCACTTTGACCTTCTCCCATATAGCGAAACCATTATGGAAGACAAGTACTTTGAGAAACTCAATAGATTTAATTAATACATTTCGGATACAAAAATGCGATATGAAAACGTTTTCTTATTTCTTTCAACTTGAAACTCTTGAATCCATATTTGAATCATTGGCAACTTACAAATGCCCAAATTCAACAAAAAGGGACACAGATACGATATTAGCAACAACAGACCCATTACTCAGCTATCCTGCACCCTAAAAATAATTGATAGCATCCTTTATAATGTAATCTTATTTCATTGCAAATCTATTTCTGTGTCGGACCAACATGAATTTCTTAAAGGGATATTAGCAGCAACCAACGTTATTGAGTTTGATTCAAGTACAAGTACACTGTGTGAACTAGAGCAAGGTAAAAAAGTGGATGTGATTGCTTTTCAAGCTCAATGCACTTGGTTTTCAGCATGAGCCTTTCTCTCGGAATACATCCTACTTGGAAGAACGCAACCACCTAACCACTTTTCGTTTTGCTTATCTGAAGTAATGAAAGCCACTTCATGTGTTCTACAATCAGTGACATAAATACTATAAAGAACTTTCACATTTTTCCTGAACCTCAACCTTTACAAGATGGTTCTCTATATGGTCCAATAAAAACTTCCTTGAATGCAACATTTCCCAAGCCATCTTATACCCCAGAAAACATTTAGCACTTTCCCATAGAACCTACTACAATGGGTATTTTGTTGCAGTGTGCGTTGAAATTAGATGCCAAATCAGCTGCCGCATAGAGCTGCCGAGCTTCATTTATTTTCAGTGCAAATTGCAACTTTATCATGGAAAGATTGACGTCATAACAACGATTTCAAATCATGGAAATGGATTTCTAAAATTCACGGAACTTATAGAGCATTTCGTGAAATTTACGGTAGACATCATGGGCCATCTGAATCTATTTTTCGAATTATTTCAAAATTTCGTACCCAATACAAAAATATCGCGGCTGTGGAAGCATGTGTTTTTTTAGAAGGACACAATATTCAAGAAGTGCACCAGATGCAATCGCATCCAGAAAAGTGTACCGTATGGCGCGGATTGTACGACGGATTTCCGACTCACGTTCAAAAATTACCAATTTACTACCAATAGACACTTGTATAATGTGACGATCAACAATGTGAATCAATGTGGAAGAACTGTTGTTCCAACAGAATGGTGCTCCACCCCATGCTACCAACGACAACATAGACTTATTGAAAACACGATTTGGCAATAAAGTCATTTCAAGAAATGGACCCGTTAAATAGCGACCAAAATTCTTCGGTTTAACGCCATTGGATTATCTGTTGTGGAGTTACGTCTATTCAATAGTTTATGCCAGTTAAACCAGCAACGTCTTTAGAGCAAAATATGATTCAAGTAATACGTGATATATGGTCTGAATCGCTCTAAAAAGTGGTCGAAATTTGGACCTATATTTGGTAGACTATTTTCAAATATTGAATGGCATGAAATAGTCTTTCGAATGAATTTATGCAACGAAGTGTGAACCTCTTTATATCAACCAAAGCTGTAGCTTCAGTCACTTCAATGCGGGGCTTGGGTATTATTTATGATAGAAAACTCAATTTCCGCAACCATATGGATTATAACAAAGCTAAATCTGCGCTCGTCTTTGTTAAACTCAGCTCTAAAAAATTTTCTGACCCTTTAGTCACAAAATGCGTTTACATCAATTCTCGAGTATGCTAGTCAGGTATAGTTCCCTTACTATGAAAACTATATTCTGCATACCGAAGCTTTTCAATGCAGATTACTACGATTCAATCTGTGCGGAATTTTGTGGGCTAAACACTACATCCTAACCGACTCAAATTTCTAGTAGAATGCACCATCTAGTCGATGTCCATTATAGTAGCAGTAGCCTCGGAAATATCAATAAACATCCTCTTCCGGCCCTGAACTTCCCCATCATTTAATTTTATGTTATACAGGTTGTCCGGAAGCAGATTTATGTTTTAAAATGTAATTATCGCAAAGCGTTGCTGGGTGAGGTTGGCGTCATTTAAATAATCGACATTGCAGGTTTGTTAGGCACAGTGGACGGTAGAGCATCGGGCGTTCGCCATCGAAGCGATTCTTAAGTGAGCGCGCGAAGACAAGTTTGTACCTGTCGCAAAATTTGGCGATTAAGCAATAAAAACTTTTGCGAAAACATTCAGGTGGAACAAAGTTTGTGTGAAAATAGAGGAACCTCAGTGCGAGGGACTTAAAATTTAACCTTTTTTACATTTAATTGGTGCATGAACTTAAAGCAAATGCCTTTAATTAACCCAAAAACATTTTTGAAATAATGTTGGAGTAATTCCGCACTTCGAATTGTATCTTCTAAAGCCATTTCGACCTAAATATAGAAGGAAAACTGTTACTATTGGAAGATTATGAAGACATAATCTGCAACTTAAACACCAACGACTTTTACTTTGTCGAAAATTTGGGTTTGTTTATCAATTTTCTTCTTTTTTTTTTAACTTTCTGAGAGCTAGCGATAAATGCGAACAGCGAAAATTATGGAAGCATGATTATTTTGTAACTTACTCGTATTTGCAAGCATATCGCCACATGTTTCAACAAGATGGAGAAACTGCATATAACGAAAGTTTTCGGCCCGTGGTCACCGAGGTTTGCAGACTTTACTCCCATTGTTTTTTTTTCCATTGAGGTACATCAAAAGTAAAGTCTACAAAAAAAAACGCGGTTTGTCATGGAGCTGAAAAAAAAAATATCCACCGTGAAATACATGACATCCAGCCAAGCATACTGCAGCAAAAACAGGAAACACAGTAATCTGCCAACAGTGTATACGACTAATTTGACAGCATTTGGACGATATCATTTTGAAGAAATAAAATTCGCATTCTTTCTCTTTATCTTAAACTGTGTAGTAAAGCAATATGACTCATAGTTTTTCTTTCATTCATGTTTAAAAACATAAATCTGCCACTGTAGTTTAATATCAGTTTGTACTAAACTTAATAAAGTCGCCCGGGGTTGACACAGGCCTATTAATTTAGTTTAATTTAAAAAAAAGCTTTATGAAAATTTACCACTTGGTCTTCTGCTAACGTCTTAATATATAGAATAATGAAATGTATCTTAATCTTAAAGGTGATTACGCTATTTTAAGTACAAAAACTGCATGAGTATTGGGTTTTTAGTAGTCGAGTGATACACGACAAGAAAACATTAATTTCGAATTCACAAAAGAGGAAACCATCCCAGACATGCTAAATTCTTCTGCTTCATCATATTAAAGGTAAAGGTGATTCAGGAACCAACATAAATTAAAGCGTATCCTTGTATCCCATATTTATCGATATCGTATCTCCAATAGAATCTTAAGCCAACTGAGCTATACAGAAAATATATGTCTATCCATCTGACATACTCAGTGAATGTGTTAGTACCTGCACTACAACGCGTTGCGATGTAAATTGGAAACGGAATAATGAAAACTTTTCACGTTAAGCATACTGATTTTGACATTTCGTGTTTATTCGTATCTTAATGTTAAAATATAAAACATTTATTCATATCTACTTCATTGTTTTCTTTCAAATCAGGAAGATGAGGAAATAACATCCCCAAATAGCTTTTGGGAACCATTCATATTCTTATTGTTTACTGAAAAAGATCCCGAAAAACAATTTCTTATTAAAAATGACGGCAGTCATGAAAACCAAATAAAAATCAAACCACCAAAAGAATAACCGGAACCCAGCTACTATGATGGAAATGAGCCGATGTAGTTCTACTCCTTTCAAACTCAAAAATTAATTACCAACGTATAGTCCTGTTAAAAATTAAATTGCAAGCACTTTTTTTAATCAATCCAAAGTATCCACCGCCCCTAAACTGATAACGACCGGACATTATCAATTAAAGGAGAATGACCAAAACGATTTTCCGACTCACCTTTAATGCTCGTAAAAAATATCAGCAGGCATAATCCAATCAGTCCTGTTCGTATCCTGATTCCTTTTATGGCATTCATTTTGTTGCGAAATTTTTTATTATTATTAGGTATCTTCCAATTACTAGTGCCCTTAAAATTTTTTAGATAAATTCTCGATGAAGAACAATATAACACAAAAATCACAGCACTCACTTAAAGACTGAATTTATTTTTTATTTAAGTTTTCATGCAGAATTTTTTTTTTTAACTTTTGCTTTAAACACTTCTTAAGAACCCGTATATCGAATTCTATAGCAACAACATGTCATGGGTTAAAGGTTGAGTAAATAGATACAATTATAATAATAATTACCATCACTAATTAGAAACGCACAACATTATCTAATTAAATCGCGTATTTCGAACAATCAATGAGGAAAATTATTGAGATTTGTTTAAGGGAAAAATTCTAAATTTTCAATCATTTACGCCGAAAATTTGCATAACACTTCAGAAACCGCAAATTTTTATTGGAAACCCTTGTTTGCTCTGTGTGTAAAACTGTATGAACATTAAATACTAAAGTGAATAGTGGAAAGTGAAAATTGAAAAGTGTGTCATCTACTTTAGAGTAACCCACTACTAATTTGCATAGTGCTGTCAGGGTTATCCGCGATATATCCGTACTCGTGGTATCCCGGTTTTCACTTCACTTCACTTCTTAATCATACGAATGACTTTCTTCCTTCTCGACATTATGAGCTTTGTTCAAAAAGGAGGACGAGGACGAATTAAAAAAAAAATACAATCACTATCCTCGTGCCAATGAAAAGTGATTTTTCAAAATAAATCACTGGAAAATCATTAAAAATCACATTTGTGCCCACACGATGCCGAACACCAATTTTTTTTTTTGAAAAAAAATCACGACAATCGTCCGTTGTATCTACAGATTTATCCAATATCTAAGCACCTACAGGTGCAGCCGATTACGACAGGAAAGCATTCACATATGTATCCGACGAAGGAACGATAACATGACATACGTGTACAAAAAAAAGCAAGTAACGAGTGTGATGGAAGTTGAATTCGGATACACTTGGTGCCAGCCACTAGCGGATGATGATGTAGTAATCGATGATAAATCTGTACCGCGAGTTTGAAAATACAAACCAAGCGCGTGCTACACATCTGAAATACAAGACAAAACTACCCGCTGATGGAATCCGTTCTGTACGTACCGAATTCGGGTGGAAATGTTGCTTGCGATGTTTTTCAACATTATTCTTTACGTTTCTGTGGAGCTGAGATACTTTCTGATGAGTTCAATTGGGAGAGAATTTCCCTCAGCAGCTGGCTAAAATTTCTCATCGAAAGAGAGGAAATTCCTCTGTCAAACGATGAGGATCTCTTTTAGAGAGGTAGGTTGTGGAATGTGGCTGCCTCATCATAATAGGTTGTGGGAAATTTTAACAGTTGTATGTTAACGGCGATAACCGATGTGTAACAGAATGACGTTAAAATTTGTTTCTGAGTGAAGTAAGAACGTTGGGACTATTGTTTTGTGAAAATGAGTGGTGAGGTTATGGTTTGAGTACTATGTTTGATGGATCAAAATGATACGATTGTTAAAGAAGGAATAAGGAAGGAGACATTATGTAGTAGCTTAAGGTCCCTGTATCAAACTGAAAGAATGAACTGTAGTAGTTTCTTCGGAGAGTAGAACTTTGGCAGTATGAGGACTTTAGTTAAGGTAAATTTAAGGAGGCAACATTTAGACATGCGTATGTGGTACATTTTAGCAATGAATAATTTGAAACTTCAAAAAAGAAAACCTTTGGATAGGACAACGCTACGAGTAATTAAGTTATGAAAAGTTTGTAGCATGTCTTCAAAAAAATTATGTAGACAACCTCGAAAAAATATATGGAAAGAGCACCTAAAATGTCTTTCACCCAACTCTGCCAGATAAAGGACCCTCCAAGTCCTACTATCAAAACAAGAAGGTATATCATTTTGTAGGTCGAATGAAATCCAGCACAGCAACCCTCTAGTATGACTATAGACAAAAAGACAATTGGTTCTTCCCGTGAGGATAGATGCTCAAAAATTTAGAAGGAGGACAAAGGAAAATACCAATAATACAAAGCGCGAACAAGAGTCAGTCAAGATTGGAACTGATGCCAGAATAGCAGGCGATAGAGGTAATTACTCAGGAGAGGCCGATTAACACCTGTCACCTCTTTAAATATTTCAAAGTCGTTCATTGAGACCAGCCTCAAGATCCCCGAAAAATCGACATTGGTAGTGAACGAGAATATACGAACTAACTACAATAAGTACTGGTTGTCTACTAGAAATATATACAATATCGCCCAATTAGGTCGCCGCGTTATAGATGGCATCGTATACGAAACAACTATACTACTTCCAGTATTGTATTGTAATAGTGCAATGGTATTCTAATGTAAGGCATAATCAACAGCTAGAGGTCCGCTATACAAGCTTATGAATAACATATGATAGAACGATAGAACGAAAAACAATCTTAATAAATCGAAAGCATGGGGTAATGATGAAATCCGGTCACGTGTAGTCGGGGGTGTTACAAGATTAATGCCATTTTTTAAAAAGTTACTTTATGTGCAGTTGATATAGTTCTTATGAACACCTTGTCGGCTCTACTCTTAAGAGTTGTCCTTTTCACATGCAATCGAAAAATTTCGCATTGCTGTAAGGGGCCAGCACTCAGCACTACTCCAAGCACTCACAGTGTAAAATACCTAGATATCGTACTATTTTTAAGCAATCCAAAGCCATAAACTCAATGCTGAAGCATATGTAGAGAAGATATCAGCCAGAAGTAAGTAGGACCCCAATATATATAGTCATATCTTTATTATCTTACGTCAGCCTGATAATATGAAAGTCTACAAATAGAATGAACAACCTAAGTTAATTACGAATATGCAGCGCTGTTAAAGCACGTTGCGCTTGTGATATCAGGCTGTGCTGGGTATCTTGAAGGGTAGGCAATGAACACGTAGTCTGGCAATAAATCTATTGTCTATAATCTATCTATTGTCATCGACACTCCAGGACGTATTGTACCAAAGAAACGCAATCCCGCAAGATCTTTCGTGTTAGTAGGCATTATGTATCCTGGATACGAGATGCATTTGCAAAAAAAATTTGCCGATGAAGCCTAACCAGTGCATCCATGCTATTCAACATTATGGAAAACAGATTATATACTCTGAAGCTCTTAGCCAGCGTATAGTTATCCTTCCTGAAATTCGGTACAAAGGCTACTCCCACAGTTCGTCAGGGATTCAGTGTGTTTGCTAGTAGTAGGCTGGTGGTAAAAATGATTTTCAGAGCTGCCGCCAGGTTGTCTATACCTCTTTTCAGCATGACCAAATATAAGTCATCGGTAGAACCATCAAAGGAAGCAACATCGTATTTGATGGCCTCATCCGTCACCCCAACACAAGCGACAATACCAGCTACGGCGGATTGTGTGATTCAGCTCACTTGCAATTTCAGTGATAGGAGGTGTTTGTGATCTAGTTTTGATCTGGGAAGTGAGTTTCAAGTATCTCTGCCTTGGACTCAGTATATGTGCCATCAGATTTTGTGTGGGTTTCCAGTCTGGCAGGTTTGGCCTGCTGGTTTCACAAAGTATTTAGGACTCAAAAGCCTTTATTTTTGAGAGGCATTCTTCACAATTTGAATAGGCTCCTTATATTATTTCTGCTTCAATCTGTAAGGATTCCAGTTTTAGTCCAAATTAGGCTTAACCCTAGTACAGGAGCTCGGCCCGTTTACGAGTTTTAAAGCCTGGAGTAAAATGTTACCCCGAAAATAAAAAAACGCAAGTAAACATAATATTGAGCATAAGTATTTTATAGACAAATGTATATTAAATTAAACATTTGGAAATGACATGTCGATGGCAAATTAATCGATGAACAGGTGATATTGATTGATTGAGCGCATTTCAAGTAGGTAATGATGTAAAGCTCATAACATGCGTTCTTCGAGCACATGTCGCATTGTATTTTGGGCTTTTTCTCGGCCGATCATGGACAAGTGAAATATATCAATATAATAAAAATAGCAAATATTCGCACAACATACAAAAAAATTCTGGTAACTTAGCGATTTTCGTTGTAGACGACCTGCAAATTTTAGTATTTGAACCGGATGCGATCTTTAGCCGATCTCGTTATTCCATGACCTGAAGTATTTTTTCCAATAACGACTTCGTTGCGCACGTTTGCGAATAAGCTCGATCAGTTTCCAATTTCGGAAACGTTTTAGGTTGGCTGATTATGCATGAATATTCCTTAGGCAAGTGCATGCCTCAAGAGTCGCTACATCAACAAAATTATAAAGTATAACCATTGGTCATCTTTTCGTCATACATGCACAACAATAGGTAGATACCAATTTATCAAACAGATCGACACATTAGTAGTAGCAGTAGTCCAAATTAATATCTGTTTTTGTTTCGAACCAGAGACCATTGCAGGTATTGCACGAAGAACCATATGACTTTCCTCAACACTCCATAGTGAAAACAGGTCACGATATTTATTTTACATTTATATACAACAAACGGCCAAGATATGCATCGAATCCAGATAAAGTTAAAGGTCTTCATTGACGCTTTCTTTGACGATTCTCATTCAAAAGGTTTTAGCATGGTTCGGCTTTCGCGTTCGTTCATTTTATGATTTTGTTTTATAAATTCGGTGTGAATATCTTGCCAAAAAGGATCATGATCAAGTCGTGCTTCAAAGAATATATGCTGATTGCAGGTATTCAAGCATTTGTTGAATTTGTAACTGGATCTCTGTTTCAAATTCTTCCACTTGATGCACTATACTGATTGATACCACAATTTGTATCTTCATCAAAATTATCATGGTCTTCATCTTCATACTTTTTTTTATTTAAAATAAAATAAATAAATAAAAATATATTGGGGTACAATTTTACTCCAGTCATCAAAATCGTAGACTTTTGAAAAACTATATATATGGGATGCTCTCATGTCGTTAAAAACGTAAAAAATAGATTCAAGACAAAATCTGTAGTAGTAGCACAAGATCCCAAAAAAAGCACTGTCTGTGCTAGGTTTAAACGACTTGTTTAAAAGTTTTCGGATATCGTAAGAAACCTACATTCCACCATTGAACTATATATCTGCAGGAGTTTTTCAGGGCGGTTAAAAATATTTGGTAATGGTATAGTTGTGGTCCTGAACAGCTTCCTCTGATTTCTGTTTTGATGTGAGCCTGATGTGACGTGAGCTTCCTGATTGTAAAACTCACAGTACCCGTCAGGCTGCAGAAAACTGCTGCTCCCGCTTTGTGATTCGTGTTCTCTGTTCCTTTTCCTTTGCCTCATAACCAATCTGAAACCAAAGCTCACCATCCTTCAACATGTCTATCCGTATTTGGTAGATTGCTCAAGATGTGGAGTAGCAACGCTTTAAACTCAAGGATGAAGATACTACTGTTTCGGTCAGATGGCGAATCTCTGCTGCTATACTATTTATTAACTAAAGGCTCATGAAAACTCCAATGACTCGAAGCCCCTGTGATTTCAATCGAATCATGGTCTAAGTTTTTTTTTTTCTAGACATTGCGATAGCATGTCAGCTACATTCCTAGAAAAATTAATGGCAAAATGCTTAAACCAAATGGCAGGTGTTTGGAGGGAAAAAACTGCAATAAAGTACACCCTCGACTCGTAAAACCCTTTCACTTCCATGCATACAACATAAAACAGTTCCGTGACTCTGACTCCAACATTTTATCATAAATTATACACGCAACAGCCATTCAAATGTCATTTGCAACAAGAAAACATGACATTTATTGTGGTAGCTAATGTCATTCCAAATAAGTGACTTTTATGACCAAGTGCACTGTATCATTCATGACGGTTTTGAACGTTCCTTAATTGATGACACGTCAAAAACTATCGCTAACTTCTTGCCAGATAAGACATCATATGACATCAGTAAGAAAACGGATTTGACAGAAACTAAGTACACGACCATCGAAAATAATAAAGTTGCATGATGGAGTTATTTCTGAAACGAACTCAACTAAAAACATGTCTTTCTAGCCTTCTCAAAAATACACATAATCTTTGAAAACTACTCAAATCTCAAACGTTTGAGCATATTTTCGGAGTTGGTAAATCTTTTGTCGAATAGTGGTGCCACTATCCGAGAAAATGTTCCATTTAAGAGAGTATTTCCAGTGTAAAGAATTTTCGAAGATTAAAAAAGGGATATTTTGGTCGAACATGCGCATTTTGAAAAATAAAATTCAACACTTGTGCATATTCTTTTTACGTTCATTCATAAATTGATGTGAAAAACTGTTGTCCTTGCACCCAAGGGGACGGTATTATTCGTAAATGTTTGTGTTCCACTGTGAGATATGAAAATAAATGAGTAATTAAAGAGATACTTACTTTCGTGCGATATGATAAAATTATTAAATACTATTCACGCGTACAACAAGGCTAAAAAATTGATTGATGCTTACTTCTATAGATATTGATTGGGACAGTCGAATAGCTTGTTTTAGTATGAATATAATTAACATTGTTTGATAGTCGTAGCTATTGAGTCGTTACATTGGACCTTGAACGTAGAATTGCACCATGTAAATACTAGAAATAGAAACAAAAGATTATCTTAAAATCCATCAGACACGCCAAGCTGTCAGCGAACTATTTATGGTACAAATTATTCAGCTGACTGAACCCAAATTGGTGGGTTTCGGGAAACATGGATTAGCTGCAGGAAAAGGAGGATTAGGTTAGGATGAACGTTATTGAGCGATATCCTGGGTATTCCTATGACCATAGAAACCCAGACATCTCTATCGACAAACTTGTCAAGGTCGGCAATCTTTACAGAACGAAGAAAGTGTGGGTCGGTAGATAACTACATATCAAGCACAGCACATTGTCCTGTGATTATATTTTTGAGATTATGGATACAAACTTTCTTGTATGAGCAATATGTTAAGTCGGATGCCTCCACAATTATCATGATGAGTCCATGCATGGTGAGACTTAAAGAGGGCCTGGAAATCTGTCATTTGCTAAGCATATGACATTGACTGGAGAATTCATCAGCGGCTCAGTTTCCTGTGTCGTCGGAGTGTCTCGGAGCCCAACAGAATTTAATTCCTATCTGTTTAGTTCTTGAGCGCCCGTGATTTGATGTATTCGAGATAAGGTACTCGTATTGTAAGATGTTATCAGAGTGTTCGTTTGGTGAACTTTACACTTATTTGTTAGTAGCAGGTGGCATGCTTGCGGTTGCACGGCGTTAACTCGTCGGTGGGGTGGGATCTTGCTGCTTTTCTCTGATTCTTACTGTTTTATCGTGCCGATGAAAGGAAATAATATAAAAAGGGATTTAAAGCTCTTGACCGAGGGTGCTAGAGCACTGAAAGTTGAAAGAGTTATATGAGCATACTGAAACTTATTGCGGTGTTTTAGATGTAACAACACCAGAGGGAACCCTCCCGCTGCAACTGGCTTAGCCATTTGCGTCATGACTACTCCTTCCTAATCTTCTGTTGGAATAGTCCCTAACTAATTGTTCCGAACATTTTCCTAATCGATTATCTCAACGATCGCGAAGAATCTTAAAACTTCATATTAATTTGATACAAAAGCAAAAAGAAAAAAATAATTGTCAAATAATTTGCAAAGAAACATATCCAAGACTAATTTTATTATAATTCATTATCTATATATAGGTATATATGTATATATGTACATACATATCATTGGCAACGCAAAGTTGATGCATGTAGTTTCTGAGACGTTAGGTAGTTTTGGTATAAATCAAATGAATGTAACTTAGATTTGAAAATAAGAGTACGTTTGTATATGAATTGCATGTGCTAAATTAAAATGTATGAAAGGTTAGTTTGTAAACTCTTATTAATTACGGTTATGTATATATGAATGTATAGATCTATGATATATGTATTTTTTGACTAACTAACTGTTAGATAGTTTGGTATGTATTATGTATTTAAGTTTTAAATATAGTTAGGATAAGTATTTAGTAAGTATTTAGGTATATACTATAAATAGGTATTATTATTATTATTATTATTTCGAGGGATCTTTACAAATGAATTTGTAAAGTCCGGAATTTTCACGCCGGGGTGCTATGCCCATGTGGCGCTAGTCAACAGCACGCGGTGTACCGAGTTCCCATGTGGTCCCCCATCTAGGTACCCTTTATACAAATTATGGTAAAGTGTTACTTCTCTGTGGTTTTTACAAAATTTGTTGACTGATAGAAAATCTATTTTGATAAAATTTAAGCTAAATGCTTTTAATTTTTTTCTATTGTTTTGGTTTTTTTTTTAAAACTAACTGATAATTTTAAATTTAGCACTAATATACTTGTTTTTCACGAAATTTAGGTGTTATATCTTGGGTTTAAGTAAAGAAAAAGATAGCCGATACATCATTGACGTAAATACATATATAGCTGAAGCACTTGATTGAAGAACGATTGATTGAGGTTATGAAAAGAATGCTCGACTATTGATTTACAGTTGTTCTTCTTCTTTTGCGATGCACCAATATTGAGATACGAGTATATGTAAGGTTAAGTTGGCATATGCGCAACCAAAGCGAAGTTCATTTGTTGTTTTTCCAGAGGATGAAATATTTTCAGGTTAACTTTTACAACGCTTTGCTTTGTAAAGTGGACCTTAGTAGAACCCTAAACGTTCTCCGCTAAGGTCACTAAAGTAATACATGTTCACATAATCACGAAAATGCTTACCTTCCATTAGTGGAATCAACTAGTTACTTGTTAGCAATTAATGAATTTAATTTGTTAAGAAAACAAAAAACTAAAGCTCAAGCCAAATCTTTCTATCACACCACACAAAAAGAAAACGTGGTTTTTAACAAAAAATTTATAGTGGCTTCCGCACTGAGCGTCTGAGGTTAGGTGAAAGAAAACAAAGAATGAGATATTCCACTGTCTTATATACTTTGATGTGTCCATGTAAGTTTAAGCCAAACTCAATCGGTTTATAATTCCAATATACCAATTGGTATAAATGTCGAGTTCACGCTAAACCATCTGGTTTGTGTCTATGATGTTTGGACCAACTGTTACCATTTTAGGATTTAAGAAAACGAGATTCAACAAAAGTTTAATAGGGGTCACGCTACAGTATCTGATAGCTTTTTAGCTGTGCTGTGTGTTTTAAGACTAAGACCTTGGCCTAAAAGACGATAAGTACACTGGTATATATAAAAATTAATGTTTACAGAAAATTAAGTCGCAAAGCCTTTGTCTATTTTAAGGTCGTCTATCGAAATAGAGATGGACTAGCCCTGAATGACTCCGCATTGTCAACATTCATTCCTTGCTGGAATGGTTCGATTGAAATATATGCTGATACCAATGTTAGTATGTCGAAAATGGCTTTTTCGGGGTGGACGTGGTCTAGCATACCGCATGTATAACTCTTTCAATTGCTGAAAGTCTCTCAGCCGGAAGGCGAGTAAGTTGCAGCGGACATTAAAGGCCCGTCGTTTTAGTTTAACTTAGAGCGTCAATGATATTTTTGCAGGCAGCCCATTACGATTTTTTTTTGTAAGTTGATGATATTTGATGTATATATGTATGTATATGAGAAACGTACAATATTGAGGGAAATATACGAGGGAAAGATTTTTCAAATGGTTTGAAAACAAAGTAAAGTCAAAAGTAAGGTCTTAAGTGAGTTTCTTTTTTTGGAAGGCGTATTGGGAGGCAACGTCTGGGTGCTTAACTGAATCGGAATTTGTGGTGCTTTGTACGCAGCCTCGACGAATTGGTTATACTTATAATACTTTCTTAAACAACGCGGCAAAATCTATATTGTGACAGAGCGCTCAGACAAAGACTCCTTCCATTTTCTTTTACTGAAATTTCTCAGTCTTTCGAAGAAGAAAAAGAAGACTGAGATAGCTTTCACTCCTAGCCATTAACTCTCTATATGCGGTGGTCCAAAGTTTCACAGAGTCTTTGCGACGATCGCACCGTTGACGTGTTTTCTTTTCGCCGAACTACCAGAACTGGTGCTGCCCTCATTTAGAACTATACTACGCTATCAAAGATGACCGATTCAACAACTCACACTGCTGCTGACCACGAAAGTTGACACTGAATGTACATACATGAAGCCGGTGTGTGTGTAGGCAACAATCTCTCTATCGGGCCCAAATACTGAACAATCGGGGATCGTTTTGAAATGATTACCCAACTACACCAATGTCGAAGTATATATTGTACGTCAAAAGATGTATCATACGAGGGGCGTTCAATATATTCTCGGTATCGATATGAAGGAAAATACGAATTCAATTTAAATTGTTTTTATTTTTCAATATAATCTCCCCTAACATCAATGCATTTGTTACATCTTGAGATAAGCTTTTTTAAACCCTCAAAAAAATAAATTTCCTCTTTCTCTGCAAAATACCCATTTATCGACGACTTGAGTTCTTCATCATCCGAAAATCTTTTTCCACGAAGACATTTTTTCAAATCCGGAAACAGGAAATAATCACTAGGGGCAAGGTCTGGACTATAGGGTGGTTGTTGGATTTCTTCGAAACCACAATCTCGCGCAGCAGCCTTGGAAACTCGCGCCGTGTGAACAGGAGCGTTGTCATGAAGAAGCAACACACCCGCTGCAAGTTTACCACGTCTTTTCTTTTTAATATCGTCCCGCAAATTATGCAAAGTGGAAGCGTAGGATGTGGCGTTGATGGTTTCACCTTTTTTTTTGTACTCAATAAGCAAGATTCCCTTTGAGTCCCAAAAAACTGTGGCCATGAGCTTCCCGGCAGACGGAGTGACTTTGAACTTCTTCGGGGGGTCTGTTCCTTTTCTATGCCACTGCATGGACTCTTGTTTGCTTTCAGGGTCATAGTGGTGGAGCCATGTTTTGTCTCCAGTAACAATTCGATCCATAACACCGTCCGCGTTCTCACTACACATCTCCAAAAGCTCTCTACAGCATGCGATTCTCACTTTTTTCTGAGGCGCTGTGAGCATTCTTGCACTGACCTTTGAAAGGTTAAGATGGTCATGAAGAATGGTGTGAATGGTACCAATTGAAAGCTTGGTGATCTCTGCCATCATTTTCACCTTTATTCGGGCATCCTCAAGAACAAGTTTTTCGACTTCTTTGATGCTTTCTCCCGTACAAGCAGTAGCCGGGGCGCCGGAGCGGGGGTCGCCTTCAATGCTCTCTCTGCCTCTCTTGAACTCACTTGACCACTTTTGCACAGTTGATAATGAAGGTGCGGAACCCTGGTAAACAGCCACCATCTCTTCATGAATAGTTTTTTGACTTTTTCCTTGCTTAGTGAGAAATTTAATTACAGCGCGATGCTCAATTTTCACCATCATCGTCTCAGTTGCCATAGATATAAAACGCGAATTAATAATCACATTTATATGACATTTTACATGAGTGCACTAAAATAATAGTATTACTTGATAAATAAGTCAATTTATATATACACCCACAGCTTCACCCCGATACCGAGAATATGTTGTACGCCCCTCGTATAATCCCAACTCGGTTATGTAACAGCACTTGCAGATTTGCAAACGTCAGTGTCTGCGGTTGGAAGTCCAATAGTTCGCTATTCTCCTCGGAATACTTCACCATTACTCCAGTCTCTGAATAGGTGTATTTATGTATCTTTCTGGGCGTGCATGCCAGAGCAGCATTAAATGGATGCATATGCAGGACTTTATCTTCGAAATTAGCTTCTCAGAATCTATGGTACATCCTCTTCAGGCGTAGTAAATACGAGATGATACCAGCGATTCATTTATCGACATGGCAGACCAAGCCCCGGAAGGTACATCACGTAAACGATTACCGATCAGTTCATACTCTTCAAACTTCGCGTTGCAGAGAATATACTTGGGAAAATTCGACGTGAGTAAAAGCGACTCAAAGTCATCTATCGGGACGATGGTTCATATATATATATCTCCCCATTTTGGTACTATGGATCTCCGATATGTTCTTGACTGCCAAAATAAGGGGCTTACATTTAAATTGAACTGCACTTCAAAGAATTATATTCATCACCACCACCTACTAGTTATCCTCGAAAACCATCAAGAACATTTTCAACAAAATTTCGAAAAAAGTCCGGTTCAACCAGATGACGCGTGCATTTTTCGTTTTTTTTTTGTCAAAATCAGTACTGGTAAAAAATGCATTCGCAAAATAGCACTTTTAAAAAGTTTTCAATATTATCCACCATAAATCAGTTAACGGTCATGGCCAATATGAAATCATTCACATAAAATTAAGTGACTTTTCGAAAATTAAGTAGTAGTATCTTCTGCCGAGGTCGTATCCTTTTCCTTTGTTTACCTCTACTGCCAATTTACAAGTCACCAAAGTTATGCAAAACTTTTCTCTTGTTATTCTCTAAACTCATGTATTCGTATGAATCTGCATAAAGTAAAATTAATCTTTTACTACATGAAATATTCGTAATCACTTAACGGTCGTAAGGACTCTCTCCGTGATGGCATATATTCCAATATCTGGTACGATGACTGCTGCATATTTAATATCACATAAAATCAGATTTCCTCACAGATAAAAGTTGCACAGCCAAAACTGAGAAATGATGACTGGCAACACAAAACAAAAGATGAAAGTGCAACACAATTGAATCTGTTGCAAGTATTAGATAGTTTATGTCGACTAGCTTTCTCAAACAGAGGGAAGCAAAGGAAGTGGAAAGTGAAAATTCTTGCAAGAAATAGGTAATGTAAAGTGATACTTTTTTATTTTCCTTTCTCATACGCAAGGACGAAAGATATCTTATAAAGGAACGATATTATACCTTGAACTATGGGAGATTATACGTCTATTTAATACATGAATATGTATGTTTAGACATGCATTTTGCATATTTGTATTGTAATGATGTTTAGCGATCCGATAAAAGACTTCTTTATTTCGTTTCATATATTGTACTTCACACATTTATTTTATATCTGCCTATAGCCCTGCAAAATACATTGTCTAGTCAACTATAAAGTATATACGTATCTGGATAAAATCGACGGTGGATCGCTAACGCTTTCGAAGAATACCTACTTTTGGGGATGAAATAATTATTCTGAAGATAATTCCTTTATCAAAAAAAGTACAGCGTAATGTCGTAAATTTGCCGTTAAAACTCATTTTCCTGATTTTATCGCCGAAATAGGACTTCTGTGGTAATAACGTCTGAAAGCCCAAAGAAAATGTCTGCGGTCTCTAGATCATAAAACAGTCAACCAAAGTTGATAATGTTATGATCGAAGCAGATACTGTATTATGGCTATCCGAACATTTCGATAAGACAATTTGGTTTTTCAATGGCGTTCAAGCATTTTATGAAGACATGAGCGTCAACTCTTAAGCCTCTGCCCGTCAAATCCAACTCTCACCTCCATGTAGTGAAGCCTGGCGGCTGCTGACTATAATTAGGATTCCCAATACTTGCGGGACGTCATTGAATATTGCAGACGGACGTAAGGGCAGCAGAGGGGTTTCTTATATAGATTAACGCGGCATACACGTCTTTAGTCAGTTTGAGCTACTTAGTGCACACCTCTTTTAGAGCTGGTCTAAAAGTAGCAATACGGTCCCGTCTGGACCATGGAGTATAGATTTCGGCGCAAGAGATCTGAACATGTCGGATTGTTTAGCTGAACCCTTTATCTAGAAACTTTATTAAGCATCAAAGGTGAAAAGTGCCTAAGCTATGAAACCAAACTTATGCTAGGAGACATAACACAATACTGGCAAAAGAAGCCGTCTTTGAACGGGTCATTGGAAAACACATCTTGCGTAACACCACATTCAACAATATATTCAAGTTTTTAGAATTTATAACGGGACGTAACCTTTTAGTAGCCAACACGTGGATTCTTCATATCACATCCATAAACAGACTTGGCTATATCCTGATTAATCAACCGTCACCAAGATTGATCACAATGTGATCCTACATTCTGGATGTCCGAACTTTGCGAGGAGCCAACAGTGACTCGTATCATAACGTTGTTGCATTGTACTTTGTACGAATGCGGATATTACAGACTAAATAGAATCAAGTAGGACCACCAAAGTTTGACGTTGAAAAGCTGCAATCGCTTGAATCTGTGTAGATTGCGTTTTGCTCAAGCTCTTTCAACTTCTCATACCATAGAACTCCAAGGAAAATTTTGTTAAAGGGCCATCAGGGAAAATGCCTCTGACGTGATTGGATACAAGGCGACGCCATAAGAAAATCTTTCGTTTGTGGGCGAATATAAATTATACAAATTATTTAATGTAAATTATACAAAGCAGGACGAGAACTGTTCGCAAGCTCTGCGAGCAGAAAAGAAAGAAAGAACACAGCCTGCTCTAAAATCTAATAAAGCTGCTGGCCCAGACAGACTATATTTCCGGCTATTCAAAGCTGACCTGGTTGAGAACATTCACCGATATTGTAATAACGCAGTGGCCTGTCAGTAATGCGTTTCTAAGTAGCGAAAAAATTTATGTTTCTGTGAATGAAAGTAAAACCGAATATACTCGTATTTTGTCAACATGAAGTGACGAATGGAACAGAACGTAACTGTATACAGCTTTATCTTTGAGGTGTTTAGGGATTCTGTCCACCTCGACCTTAGTCGTCCTGAACGCAAAATTATTCGAACGATTTTTGGTCCCAATAGCTTTCACGGAATTGACAGGAATATGTACTGGGTTGTACCACATGAAATGTCCGATTTTATAGTAAAATTATTTATTATTTATACGTAAATTTTTATTCAATCAAAATAGGATGCGTTGCAGGTTTCCAATCAGACAATTTGGCATGCAATATGTCGATTTCCTCACAATATTTGACAGCGTTCATCGTTTCTCCTGGTTGAAGAAATGAAAAGTGGATTGGTCCTTTCGATGTCCACCAAATTATCACCATAACCTTTTTCGAGCTGGGGGTGTGTTTTGGTTTTTCATCTGCATCCAACGCCTGCTCAGATCTTTTACGATTTGTATACAGTATCTACAGTATCTACAGTATACTTTTCATCACAGGTAACTATCCGGTGCAAAAACGGTTCAGTTTTGTTTCTTAATGTAAGCGATGAGCAGATTTCCAGGCGCCGTTGTTTTTGGGATTCGTTCAGTTCATAGGTACCCCACTTACCGAGTTTCTTTAAATTTCCTATGAGAGAAAGGTGTCGACTTATTGTCATTGGGGACACTCCCATGCTTTGTGCATTGGTCCGCATCTACTGTTGTCAACTAACGTTTCCGGTTTCCAACATGGTTCATTTTCGAGGCTGAAATTGACCTACCGGAACTTTCCAAACCACCGTCGTATAGTGCGTTCGTTTACCGCTACATCTTCAAATGCGTGATTAATGTTTTTCATTGCCAATGATGCATTTTGTCCCATTTTATTCGTAAAGGAAAAGGGTTTGAATTTGAACTGCCGACAGCATGGTAAATAATTCCTAGAAAAAAAATAACAGTACTTATAACGAACCCTAATATTCTCACACGTCAAGCAAACGTACCATTTTATTTTATAAAAAAAGTAAATTTAACGTTCTGGCACAGATATTCACTCGAGAACTTCTTATTTCCGATTTATTTCCGAAAATCGGACATTTCATGTGGTACAACCCAATATAACAGCGACCTCTACCGGGATAGTTCGACTTATTGCAATTAGAAAAAGGCCAAATTAGTTACCTGACATGGCTAGGAATCTTAAAGCGAATGGATACTAATATTCCGGCCATATGTATTTATGTATGAGTACTAACATAAGGAGTTAGCTGTATACCGAACTCTAAAGTAATAACACATGGCGCAGCCGGTACCGAGTATTAAATGGTGAAGACAAGGAGTAAAGCAGACACTAAAACCGGAGGCTCAGAAGAAGAAGACAAATTCGAAATGGCTACAGATGAAAGTGTTGCTAATAATTTTGATATGTGAAAGCCAAAAATATTACAATTAGATGGAAATGTTGCGAATATTCAAAATAAATTTTGATATTTTTTGCTGTTGCGATTGAATTGGCAGATAGGAGAGATTCACAAAAGGTTTTTTTTTTGTTTTTTTTTTTATAGAGAACTTAATACTCAAGTGGGTAAGAATGAATACATTTCTAAATGCGCGCAGCCCTGAAACAATTGAAATTTTCAACACGCTGGGTTTGACCGCGGAAGAAAAAAAAAACTACGGAAGTGTTGTTAAAGCGACTTAAATTTATTTCACACTAAAAAATAATGAAGCATATGAAGCATTCAAGTTTAACTCGATAAAATTAGAGGAAGGAGAGGCTTTCGATTCATACTTGTTGGATTTACGGAAACTTGTAAAAAGTTGTGGTTACGCCGCCCGTGACAACATTGTCATCGGTACAAGCTCAAACAAACTACGAAAAAATTATTTGAAACAGAAGCATTAAATCTGAATATCCAGCGATATGCAACAACAATGTAAGTATTAAAAAGTAGATGTCGTTAACTCGAAAAGGCGGTACATAGTAAATAACGGAAGTATAGCTAAGCGGAATGACAACAACAGCGCAAAGAGTAGATACCTACAGGAACAAAGAGCGAAAGAAAATTAAGTTGCAAATTTTGTAAAGGCACACCCGAAAATCGAAAATGCCTTAGATTAGAGAGTGTGATATAGTACCACAAGATGATGAAATAGTTTTGCATAATATTGCTCACATTGAAAGAGATACTCGTAATATGAACAAATTCGCGTAAATAATTGTTTGATTAATTTTAAATTGGATACGGGCGCCGATGTGAGTTTCTTACCACACAGATTTATAAATTACATGCATGATATCGTTATAAAAAAGGTGGTATGGCACAACAAAGCTACGGTGAAACGGATTTACAAGGGATATACAAGGGAACTGTTGAATGTGTTGTCATGTGCCGAAATGAGATAGCCTTATTAAAATTTACTTTAATCGAAAAAATTTATGAGACGTTTTTGGGCTTAGAAGGTTGTGATCGTTGAACCTTATCAAGCGGATTTATTCAGTCAATGATTCAGCAAAGGCAAAATTTATAACACAAAATTCGGAAATATTTGAAGGTTTGGGCTCTTTTGTAAAATACATATTTAGAAATCAAACTAAGACAAAATCCAATTCCAGTGGTAAAACCGGCACCAAGGATTTCTTTGTCATTGTTAGATTGTGTAAAAAGAAACTTCTGGATATGGTGGGGCGAGACCTAATTGAACGGGTTGATGAACCTGTAGAACGTGCCTCAAATCAAATCAAAAAACTTAAACTTCGTTTATGTATCGATCCACAAGATGTTAACAATGATATTTTGTTAGAAAACCATGTAATCCCCATCCATATCGGAACGTATTGGTAAAAAAAAGTATGTCACGGTTGTACTTGACCTTATAGAAGGTTTTTGGTAAATAGGTTTGCGTCAAAATGCAAGTGAAATCTGTACATTTAATACACCGTTTGGTTGTTATCGTTTCAAACGTTTAACATACAGTATCAAGATTGCCCAGAGGTTTTTCAGAAATATAATGAGCGAAATTTGGAGGACATTCCGAATTTGATTGTATTTATTGATGACATTTTACTTGTAGCTGATACCGTTGAAGAATATGATTGTATTTTAAAACGTATTGTGGGTCGAGCAAGTGAAAAAATGCAGTATAGAGTCACAGAAGTAAACTATTTGGGGAAAATTATATCTCACTATAGTATCAGGTGCGACAAAATAGAGTAAAGCCTCTCAACTCACAAGTTGAGAAAGAATTGTTAGCAGTTGTATGTGCATGCCGGAAATTCCATTAGTATATATATGTAGGACCGACCTTTTAAATCAACTTAATTAACTTGTCACAATCTGGTTCACCTTATATGTCAAACACTAAAATTCAGTTAACAGTTCTTATTCAAATTCAGTTAACAGTTCTTATTATGTAAAACTAAAAGCGAGAGCAGTTGATACAAACCAAGCTAAGCGTAAAGTCGTGTTGGTCCCCGCCTGTTCCCAGAAACTTTAATTATTTTGTTAACCTTTTTTTTAAATATCCACAACCCTTTTCTTTTTTATTTGATTTTTCTTAATCGATTAAATAATTTTTTATTTCAAAATTAAGCCTTTTGCAAGTCTTGTTATTTTGGTTCCATTCCCTTGCCCTCCCCCTACATATATGGTAGCAAATAGACAGTTAAGAGTGATCATAAACCACTAGTTGCAATTATGAAAAAAGATTTTTGTAACATTCCGTCCGCAAACTTGCAACGAATGAAATTACATTTGATAAAATACGAATTAAATGTAATCCATGTTCCCGAAAAATGTCTTTATATTGCAGATTTCCTATCTCGTTACTTTGACAAAGATGATCATACCCAAGAAATAGAAGATTTAAATGAATTTGTGCATACGATAAACATAGCAGGTGAGCGACTTTAAAATTTTCGAAGAAAACTAGAAAATGATGATTATTAGAATTGAAGGACGTTTTACTGGATGGATGGCCGCTTGACAAGAAATCATATTCCTGAACGACAGAGTTATCGTCCAGCTAAACTAATGTTCGATTACATTAAACCAATTAGGCCCTTCGCACATGGGAATTGAGAAAGCCAAAGAGAGGGCTCGTGGCTTAGTATACTGGCCTAGAATTATCGCCGATGTTGGAAATATGTTATCTAAGTGCTCTGTGTCCCAAAGAAATAGCTCATCAAACGTGAAAGAGCCAATGATATCGCATAAAGTGCCGGAGCTACCGTATAGCAAGTTGGGGATGGACATTTGTGAGTATGGTCTCATAACATATCTAATTGTCTCAGATTTATACTCCTGATACTTGGATATAATTCTAATCTGATCAAAAATTTATTTTTTCAAACCATGGGATTCCAATTGTATAGGCTAATTTGCCGTTAAATTCGCTTGAATTTTTGTCAACAAATCGGGGTAAGGCTAACAACAAGTCCAGGGCATTCACAAGCTAATGGATTTGCTGAAAGGTCTGGGGGTATTGCAAAAAGTCTGATAAAAAAAATACATGAAAGTAGTAGGGAACTCGGGATTGTGCTACTGAAATACAGAAATACCCCATTAAAGGAAGTTGACGCATCACCCGTACAGTTACTGATGAACAGAAAAACTAGATCACTTTTATCAGCTAAAACGAATATTTTTGAATCGATAATAATAACAAACATTAAGAACAACTGAGTCGAAAAATAGAACCTCAAAATAGAACTCCGATCGCAGCAAAAGGTATGGTACAAGGATATTCGGAAATGATGGATGCAGACAGTAATCATTGGCACACATGAAGCACCAAGGTCATACTGGTTTTGATTTAATTCCATTAAAATGGGATCAAACATCATTGGAAAATTATTATTTCGAAACAATCCGATTTGACATACAGAAGATCTGGAATGATAAGTGTCTTATAGAGTGCTTCTTTATATACGTGAGAGGGATATGCATCTAATTTAGGTGCTTGTTGGTCCAAAAACAGCGGTTAAGCTGAATGCACCTTAGTTTTACTTCCATGGCGGTATCGTATAATAAGTTTCTAGTAAAGTCCATGTCAATAAAGTTTTTCAAGACTACTATCTCCCAGTATGATGGTGCTGCAATACCGTCCAATAAAAGGATAATAACCTTGACATCATCTAAGGGAGCGAAAGCATGGTTACAGTATAAGATAAAATTCGCAGAAACCTAATATAGGCTCTTTCAAACGAGGAAAGGTCACCTGTACTTTCATTTTATTTTTATAAACTCCATATAGCTGAACTCTGAATATGCCGTCATTGTTCTTCCAGGTTTTCAACTTTCCTGATAATACAGAAGCTTCGATTCTTAGAATTTTACATAATTTTTTTTCCAACCAGGTGACCAGGAAATGCCTGATATCTCTTCGGAAATACTGTCGCAAATTCTCTCACAATACTCATAGCTTTCTCAGGACCAATATTTTGCTGATTCCTTTTCATTTAAAAAAATGTATTTCTTTGAAATGATGAGTGAGTTATAAAAATTGTCCATGAGCTATGGATATCCAAATTAAAAAAAAAAAATTGTCACGTTCAACAAAGCTCATTCACGTTCGGTCTAACTCGTTTTTTTCTGTCAAAACACATCACTCAGGCAAAGAGCCAGTTCATTGCGGTCTTTGTATGTATTTAATTTTTCAGACTTTCATCTGACGCATCAATAATAAGGTGCATAAAGAAGCAGCAGCCACTACAACAGCTCTGACTACCTGGAGCCTTTTGCAAGCGTAGGCTGGATATTCACAAATATACTACTTCGCAGTATCATCATCTCAGCAAGCGTTAGAGGCAGCTGTGTCACTTACGCCTAGCACACTTAGGTAGTAAAAAAATCATAGTGCTGCTTTACGAAAGTCTACATTCTTTCCTGCTGTCCAACAGCCGACATCCCACTGCGCCTAGAGTAGCCTTGCATTGTTAAGAGGGTTCAGCAATGCTTTAACCGCAGCTTGACTGTCACTATAGAAGTAACTATTGTACTTCGCTACTACTGTGATTCAATATGATTGCCTCTGTCTTAGCTTGGAAGATAAATGCAAACTCTGCTACAATAGAGTGGAATTTGCCGGTTTAGAGCCATCAACAAAGAATCCATTCCGTTCTTTTGTAATGCACATTTTGACTAAAACCAATTCTGAACAGTTTTTTTTCAGTTTTCAATGCATTTTATTTACTTAATCACTAACTCTTACATACTAACAAAAAATGCTTAAATGCTAGCTTACAATTACTTAACAATCTTATACTAACTTACTGGCCCCACACAGGCACTCTAAGCTAATCTAAATTCTTATATCTATGTCTTTCGACTTCATTTACATTTTATTTATACATGTTTATTTTGTGTACTTAGGGCTAAGAAAAAAATTGATAACAAAAAACTTAGCCTATGGATGTAATTTTTTATTTTTTATAAAAACTTAATATCTAACTTAAAATAAACCTTAGCCTACCTAACCTAAATGCACAATACACACACATAAACACACATAGACATTATACACGATCATATACATATATCAGTATACACCTTTGCATACACTGATATATGTATATGTTTCTTAAATGCTAACCTAAACCTATGTAAGCTGGCCATCGCTATTTACTGAGCAAATAAATTGGTCAGTTCTGCCTCATTAGTGAGGCTGGTCCGTAATTGACGGAAACGACGACGAAACATCTTCTCCGTCATTCAACCACCAGAAATGCTGGTGCTGCCGAACGACATCCCTCTTATCGCGATTCCCCACCGCCCTACTGAACCTGAGACGATCCACACTGCCGTGTGCGATGTCTCTGTTGTAGTTGAGTCGCCTGTCCCCAGTTGTACGAGCGACATGGAAGATTAACGGGACCGCTGATCTATCCTGGATCAACCCTATCTGATCCAGGTAGAGGAATGCTTCCGGTGGAACGAAGCCGTCAGAGCGCACACTCTCGTGGTAAAGGTAATTGGGGTAGTAAGCCCCAGATATCAGGTTATTCGTCGAGGTAATTGCTCTTGCAATGTGCCTTCGAGTCAGCTTAATTACGAAGTTGTCCACTCGTATTAGGTTCGCCTTGTTGTAAAGGACCTCATTAGGATAAAATTTCTTGTACTCCGATTCTGGTGTTCTGTACAAGCGAAGGCAAGCCCTATCAAACACCCGAATCTTTTCCATTAAGCTTGCTCGTACATTGAACCACACGGGACACCCAAATACCAGCATGGGCCTGATAAGGGCCATGTAGCAGATTACCTTTACCCTCGCATCGAGTTGGCGGCTATAAAACAGTCTCCTTGTAAGGGCAAAAGCGCCTTTAGCTCTGGCCAGAGCAGCATCTACATTTTTGCCAAAATACAGAAACTGATCTAGCCAGATTCCAAGGTATCTGACTACATTTCGACAGGCAAGAGGCTGCCCGTGTTGTCCAATGATAGAGAACTTACGCCAGTTTTTTCTGGTATCCCTAGAGGCTCCAGACAACGGCGTCCTAAAGAGAATGGTTTCCGACTTCTGAAAGTTGATTTTCAACTTCCAGTCATCTCAAAATCGTCTTATCTTATCGAAGTCACGCTGCAAGAGAGTGTTAATGACCTCGATTTTTGGACCTGTTCTGTACGCTACCAAATCGTCTGCGTACGCAATAGTATGGGGAAGTGAACCTATCAAGTCGCTTGTATAAATGTTGAATAGGATCGGCGAATTGACAGCGCCTTGCTGAAGACCATTTTTAATTTGAAATATTCCAACAGAAGTCACATCACCATTTTTCACGATGAACTGTCTGTTGGTTAGCATATTATAAAGAATGTACAAGAGTGGTTTACTGATCCCCAGCCTAGTCAGCTTATAGAAAAGACCCTCTAACCATACGGTGTCGAAGGCCTTCTCCAAGTCAACAAGGCAGGCACCAGTGCATTGTTTTTTGCCTTTATTCCATTGGATATAGGACACCAGTTTAGACGCGGCATGTGAGATATCATGCCCCGCCTTAAAACCGAATTGATTATCCGGAACTATATGTTTGTCCTCAACCCACCTAGACAGAGCTCTATTGATTACCTTTTCAAAAACCTTACTGATATTCGGAAGGAGACTTATCGACCGGAGATTCGCCGGATTGGATATATCCTTCCCCTTTTTGGGGATAGGTTGAACCACCGCCGTTTTCCAATGCGCTGGATAATGTGCATTATTCATTGCATTATTAAACAGGGTGTCCACCGCTTCTAGAGGAAGATGTCGAAGCTCGATGTTCGGAATACCATCGGTCCCCACTGATTTCTTAGCCCTGATTGTGTGGAAGATCTCATGGAGTTCTTCCTTCGAAATGAACGGGGGTAGGTCACCCTCTATGGCAATGACATTATTGGCCATATTTTCGTCGCTGAATCGGGTGAAACCAGAGCCCTCGGATCGCCAGTTCCCTATTTCATTTCGAATGCAGAAGTCGTGCACCAAGACGCGATTGTCCAGGTCGTAATTAGGGCCAATGGTATCAGTGGCCTTGTATACTTCCTGGAAAGTCGCCCCTATGGCCTCAACCTTCTCATGTGGATCCTCGATCACAAAAAAGTCGCCATCATCAGCGGCCTTATTTGGATCAATACCTGCTATTGTCAGTAACCGTTCTTTGTCTGTTGTCCGGGCTATTTTAAGACACTGAAGGTCGTTTTGATTTTTTCTCCGAAATAGTTTATTTATTTGCGGAAACATATTCGGGTTGCTGGTGTGTACAGCCCGAACCTTGTTGTTCCAATACAAACTTACAGAAATTCTGTAATTTTCTTTTATTAGCGTTTGGATAATTTTAATCGACGACTTCAGTGTCCTAATCTCCGGGTCTTGTCGGTAAGTTAACTGTCTGTACAAGTTTTTAAGTCTTATCAGAAGTCTACTTTTCTGTCGGTGCAGTGCGTCAATAGTACGATTGCGGAACAGGTCTTCGTTAGTCGTACGTCGATATCGCGGTATTGTAGTGTCCATTGTTTGTTTAATTGTCTCGTCCATTTGTTTTAGGTAATTGTCGATCTCCTCGTTTGACAAATTCCTATTGGACGGTGGGTTGCGCGTGTCCGAGGAGAGCGCTCTACTCAAGGTTGCGGAGAAGCGTGTCCATCGAGTCTTACTGTAGTTGTAAGTATATCTTTGAACAAACTCCTCCAATTCCGCAATTTCGTTGGGAACCGTAATTTCGGTGCTAAAACCGCAATGGTCGCTGTCATACACGAATGTGCGCAGACAGTTTAGCGTATGTAAATTCGTACCTGTCAGTCGTATACGTTCGTCGTACAGCAGTAGATCCAAATAAGACCCGCCTCTGGGAAACGACGGGTTATCCGTCACTTTAAGACCCAGTCTGTACATGACATCGTGCTGACCCCACCAATCGAGTTGTAGGTTCCCTCTAGTATTTGGCAAATTATTTCCCCAATCTCTGTATCTAGCGTTGAAATCCCCGCCGATTATAAAATAATTCTCCCACGATTCCAGCCTCAGAAGTTGGAAAAGCGTGTCGAGTTCTGTAATGAATAGGGTGGATTGTGAAGCCTCAGGTGCATAAACAGAGGCCAAGTACAGCCGCTTTCCACTGCGGAGCGGGATGTAAACGACGACTGCTTCCAACACCCGAAACCTGTGAAACACGCCCTTGTACACTCTGTGAAATTTTATAGCTTCTTTAATGAAGATCGCGACACCGCCTCCACGTTTGGATCTGGGCCGGTTTCTTCTTCTAACAATATAATTATTGTACTCCAGTTTGTGCTTATCGGTTAGTTTTGTTTCGCTAGCGAAAAGCACATCAGGAGTTTGGTCTTGTAGCAATTTAAACATCGTGGCTCTTCGTTCGATCCCAATCAGTGAATTAACATTCACCGCAAGGACCTTCAAAGTTTGCTCCACCATGTGCGTACCCATTACGACATGTGTTCCGTTAGGCCCGGCAGCAACGCGTAGATCTGGTCCACCCGCTTGGCCTGTTCTTGAACCTGCTTTTGCAGCTGAGCCATCTGCCCTTGGATTGCGAGCAAGATAGCTAGCATGTTGGGTGCAGCTTCCGTTGTTCTCGGCATCGGCGCCGGAGAAGCAACAGTCGCTTGCTGTACCGTAGCCCCCCTGCCTGACGCCATTTGGGCGTAGGAAATTTGGGGCGTGACGGCTGGTGTTTGAAACCTCACAGGTGAACGTTTGACCTCCACCTTCTGCTGCCGCGCCAATTTTGCTTTTTTAATGTCGGTGAACTTAGGACAACCCCGATAGTTTGCGGTGTGTCCCACGTTCCCACATAACACGCACGAGAGCTGCGTCCTATCGGATGCTCCGTCCCTACCCAGAGCACACTCCTCGGAACTGTGGTTCTTTGCGCACTTCACGCATCGAGGCTGCATTTGGTAGTTCGACGCGGAGTGCCCGAACCTCTGGCAGCGAACGCATTGTATAACGCCTTCGCTCCTTTTTAATTTTTCCCAGTGAACCACCTGGTAGTCTAGGACATTGATACTCCTTAGACTATCCAGACGGCTTTCGGGACTGAGCTGCACCAAGAAGAACGGCAGATTCTGTTTCTCCCGCCTAGCTCTAGCTGTGGTAAATGGCTTTACCCAAACACAAACTTGAGTCCTTCGCACTCCTTCTCTTTGAGCAGTGCTAGGATCTCCTCAGGATCAGAAGACGGTTCCAACCCCTTCAGTAGCATCGATTGCCGCTTTTCACACTTCGGTGTGTATGAGTAGTGCTCCGTCGTCGTTTCTTTTAGGAGCTCTTTAACTTTCGCGTAGCCCTCCACTGTGTTACAGTGGATGGCATGGCGATCGTTCCCCAATCTCTTTATGTTAAAATTATTACCAATGACCAACTTACACAGGTCCTTGGTTGCACTTACCTCGAGTTTATAGGTGTTGATCGGAGGCACCTTCTCCTTCTTCTTCTTCTGCTGCTGCTGCTGCTGTTGTTGTTGTTGCTGCTGCTGTTGTTTCTGCGGCTGCTGTTTTTGTTGTTTCTGCTGCTGCAGTGGTTGTTTCTGCTGCTGCTGTTTTTGTTGTTGATGCAGTTGTTGTTGCTGCTTTTGTTGCTTTTTTTGTTGGGCGCTTTCTACCTCTGCTTGCTCCCTCTGCCTGCGTGCAGTTTGCATTAGCTTAACAGCCAGCATTTTTTCTTGCAGCTTTTCAATACTGCGGCTAATGTCTTTAATCATTTCACCCTCATCTTCCGATTCGGATGACGCTAGGGAAGCAAAGTTATTATTGCCCCCTTCATAATGATCATCATCTTCTGTTCGCACATTCACTCTTTTTTTCGTTAGATCAGGAGGGGTTCTCAAACTCCTCCTCCTTTTAATTGCTTTCGCAACGTCACCGGCAACACCATTGTTTCCTTTTTCAACTCCCGTTATGGGAAGAGCGGAGCGCTCTCCACCATACATCACGTGACTTTATTAATTTGAATTATTATTTTTGGTTTTGTTTTGATTACAAAAAAAAACAGAAAAAAAAAAAGTTCAGAGTTTGACCTGGGATCGGACCCGTATCCCACGCTTCGATGACCGACGCCGCTAGCCGCTGGGCTACCGAGTGGATGGATTATTTCGTAACTGATTGTCTTTAAATGGCACTAGGTCACTATTTATTTATTTACTTATGTAAAAGCCGAACACGTCAACACGTCTATCCACTGTCGAGGTCTATGAACGACTGACCAATTCTGAACACAGGAAAAGATGATTCCATATTTTCGCAACAAGAGGAGCTCTGATTTAATTGGATGAGAGGACAGGTCCGTAAGGTCAGAGTCAAGCGACAGTCGGCGCGCATGGTCATCAACTATACAGTAGGAATTTATTGTACCAAAGATTTCCTTTTTGCACATGGAAGATGGATTTGATGATCTTCGTCGGCGAAAAGTCCATGTCTTGGAGAAAAACTCTTTACACTGCCAAAAAGCTATAATCGCCTTGGAGATTTTCGACGTGACATGCTTAGTTAAAAGAAGTTTATTCTCCAGGGTGACAATTACGTTATGGAAATATTTAATTTTGTTAGAAAAATGGATGATAATACCCTCAAGCACTAGATGAGTCAAACCAGCGAGTTTTCTGTATCTTGTTGTGTTAATAACTTTATTTTTTAGAGGATTGATTGAAAAACTATTTGAATACCACAACTCCTGACAGAAAGTATTTCGTAGTACACGTTGATTTTCGCTTTAAGCAGTGTTTGTGATCAACATATAAAATTGTTGCTGGACTAAATTACTTACTAAATTACTCTTTACTATTATTCTCTGTTTTTGTCATTATTCTCTGAATCTATTGTATAATTTTGTATTTCTGTATATAATGTAAGAAAATTGTTCTCTTGCGCTCTCACCTCTTATACTGAGTGTGGGTGGTCAGCACTGCAGCTTGCCTATGCGACGATTTGCTTTTTTCTCGTCCACTTGGATTTCGTTCGTCGCAGCAGACACACTCATCTAGCAGCTAAGTATCCAAATAAAATTTGTATATATATTGATTCAGATATAAGTTTTTTTTTATTTAAACATCGTTCGGAGCAGAATTCAATGCTCAAGTCGAATCTATTTCTAACCATAAACTCTGGTCCTTCGCAGCCGAATTAAATTAAATTAATTACTTCAATTAATTCAAAAAAAAAACCTTCTTCTATATCTATGTGCATGCTTTTTCGTGAAAAACCACGTATGTGATTTCGTTGCTGGTCTTTGGTAGAACTACAGGAAAACAATTAACATAGTTCCTCGCGACAGTATCCCTTTGGGTTATACACGTGTATAATTTATTTAAGGAATTCTTACGCGTTAAAGATAGGCGTTTACCGGGGTTTTTCGTTTGATTGCGTGTTGGCAATTTGCATAAAATGAATTCACTAAAATTAAAGCGCGGGAATGCAAAAGGGCGCTTAACTCGTGCCGCGGCTTTTGTAGAATCTATAAGTGACTGCACTTCGATGGAGATGCTAGAAATTAAATTGACTAAGTTGGACGAAGCTTGGTCGGAATTTTGTTCGCTTCATTGTGAGTGCTTGCAACATATGGAAGAAGGTGTAGATGAATTCGAAAATGAGTTCGCGGAATATGAAGCTAAATATTGTTTTACGCATTCCGAGTTAACAAAATCTATTCGTCAAAGACAAAGTGCGGTGCAATCTAAAGACAATAACTCGGTTTTGGAACGTCTTGCTCATCAACAATCCTCGTTTCTTGAGAACCTAAATAACTCAGCCAGTACAAGTTCGACCATCAACCTACCGAAGATAATCGTGCCCCCATTCTCGGGTTGTTACAAGGACTGGCCGTGTTTTCGCGATTTGTTCATAGGTGCAGTTGATCGCAAATCTAACCTCACTGCAACACAAAAATTTCATTATTTAAAGTCGTTTTTGCGGGACGACGCCGCGAATTTAATCAAGCATATTCCTGTCTCAGACGCGAACTATATCGAGGCCTGGGAAAGGCTAGAAAAACGATATGATCGCGTAAATCTAATTGTTCGGTCTTTTATAGAATTGTTCTTATCCCTGCCCTCGATGGGGATAGCAAATGTACAGACACTTCGAAAAATTTCAAACGGTGCCGACGAAGTAATTCGGGGGTTAAATGCGCTGGACAGAAACGGCCGCGATCCGTGGTTGATTCACCTCTTGCTAATGAAACTTGACTCAGATACAAAGTAAGCTTGGGCAGAAGAGGTAGGTTCACGGGATGATCGTTCGATAACGGATTTAATTGAATTCCTTGAGCTACGATGTGACGCACTCGAATCGTGTCAATCCCTAAATCGTACAGTTACATCACGGGGAAAACAATCCAATCCAATTCGAGCTCACCTAGCAAAGTCATCTGACAATCGATCCATCTGCCCCATGTGCAAAAATGACCATATCGTACCCCAGTGTTCTCGGTTTGTTGCTTTAGACGTTGAATCGCGTCGATCGTTCGTGAAAAATAATTCACTATGTTTCAATTGCCTTCGAACTGGCCATTCCTCTAATAAGTGTAAGTCCACGTTTCGTTGTCGTGTCTGTAGAGCTCGTCACCATTCGCTAGTTCACCAGGATGATACAAAAGACATTCCCTCGCAATCGTCCTCACCTGTACAACCATCAGCCCTCGCAACTACAACGTCGCTTGATCCGCGTCAGTTTCGCTCAGCAAACTTGCATGATACGTCTCCATCACCATCTCCATTCGTAGCCAACCACTCCATTAAGCTTCGCCCTGGAAAGCAAACTGTACTTCCAACCGTTTTAGCTAAATGTCGAAACAGCCAAGGGAGATATATTGGTGGTCGTGTTTTACTTGACACGGGATCACAATGTTCGTTCATCACCGAATCGTTTGCCCAAAGACTTGGGCTTCCGCGGAAGCACTCTCGTATTCCTATTGTAGGGTTATCATCCAAAGAAGCAGGATATACAAAGGGATGTATGACACTACAGCTTTGTTCTCGCTACAATGAGGAGTCTCTATTCATTGATGCGTTCATTCTTGGGAAGCTGATGTCCGATTTGCCTTCGCAGTCATTTGACACATCTTCTTGGGAGTATATTAGGAGCTTAGATCTGGCAGATCCACATTTCAATGCGTCCAGTGCGGTCGATGTGCTGTTGGGAGCAGATAAGGTTTGGTCTATTCTGCAAGCGGAACAACTTCATGGACCCCAAGGCTTGCCTATAGCACAGAAAACATCATTCGGGTGGGTGGTTACCGGAGAGTTAGCCGATATGCAGATCGGTCGTCGAGAATTAACTTCCTTTCACTCCACTGTTGACCTAGATTTTCTTCTACAACGGTTTTGGGAAATGGAAGAGGTTTCCCCTAACAAGGCCAACAATACGTCAAATGATCCAGCCGAAGAATATTTTCAAAAAACATTTAGTCGCTCAGAGGATGGAAAATACGTCGTGTCGCTTCCATTCAAAATCCCCTGTCCTAGTTTCAAAGACACTTTACATTCCGCCACTTCGCGTTTGCATTCGATGGAACGTCGGTTCAAAAATAATCCCCAGTTGCACAAACTTTATTGTTCATTTATGCAAGAATATCAAGACCTTGGTCATATGCAACTTATTCCTCGTGATCGAATTCAAAACCCACTCGGACAATGTTTTTATCTCCCTCATCATGCGGTGTTTAAATTCGACAGTACAACTACTAAATTACGCGTCGTGTTTGATGGTTCTATAAAAGATTCGAATGGGCAATCGTTAAATAGCCAACTCCTAATCGGTCCCCCAATTCAACGCGATTTAATCGGTGTGTGTTTACGTTTTCGACAGCATCGGTATGTGTTCACCGCCGATATAGTCAAAATGTTCCGCCAAATATGGGTTCGCGATAAAGACATTGACTATCAACGTATTGTATGGCGTAAAAATCCCAACGATGAAATTCAACATTATCATCTGAGAACCGTGACATATGGTACCGCTTCTGCTCCTTTTTTGTCAGTACGCGTCCTGAAGCAGATTGCAGAAGACTACAAAGCAACATATCCAAACGCCACTCGAATCCTTCTAAATGATGTCTATGTCGACGATGTTATGACGGGAGCAAACTCAGTTGAAACGTTGCTGGATTTTCAGGCAGAATTAGTCGCGCTTTTGTCCGAAGCGAAACTCCATCTGCGGAAATGGAGTTCTAATTGTTGGGCTCTTCTCGCTAAGCAATCACAGGATGATTGTGAGTACTCAGTTGTCGACCCTGAACGTTCAGAATCTTTTATAAAGGTGTTAGGTATGTACTGGAATCCAGCTACAGACGTATTTTCGTATCGCATGGCTCCGTTGAATCCGTGTTTCTCTCCAACAAGGCGACAACTCCTTTCCGAGATATCTCGTATTTTTGACCCACTCGGATTCCTGGCTCCTTCGGTTATCCTTTTTAAGTTAATGTTTCAGGAACTCTGGTCATCCGATTTAAAACTTGGTTGGGATGATCCTTTACCATCGGACCTCTCAGACAGATGGATTACCTATCGCAATCAGCTTCCATCTTTTGAAAGAATTCGGGTTCCGCGAAATGTGTTTCCTTCCGATAAACTTTTAGAACTTCACGGCTTCTCCGATGCTTCTTCGTTAGCCTACGCCGCCGTTGTTTACGCTCGCTGCAAAACCAGTTCGGGTAACTTCAAGATTACTATCGTTGCAGCAAAGACTAAAGTAGCTCCGACCAAACCTGTTTCTATCCCGCGTTTGGAGCTTTGTGGTGCGGTTTTGCTCACTCGGTTGTTAAATTCAGTCAAATCGTCGATAACGGCCAATATTACAAAAACATTTGCTTGGTGCGATTCCGAAATCGTGCTGCATTGGCTTTCGTCACCGCCTCGTCGCTGGATAGCTTTCGTGGCCAACCGTACCGCCGCCATTCTCGACATTGTACCGCGATACGCGTGGCACTATGTCAAGTCGGAGTCAAATCCGGCTGATTGTGCTTCGCGCGGAGTTGCTCCCTCCAATCTTTCTGACCATCTTTTATGGTGGAGCGGTCCATCTTGGTTGTCACTCTCGGAAGACCATTGGCCCAAATCTAGCTTCTCTTTGAGTGCGGAAACAGCAGCTGTAAAAGGGGAGGAAAAGCATGTTTTAAGGCATGCACTCGTCACGTCGTTTGATGGACATATCATTCAGAACTTGATCGAAAAAATCTCTTCGTGGTATCGTTTGCAAAGGATAGTCGCTTACTGTATTCGGTTTATTTCCAATTGTCGGCAAAACATCTCTAAGCGAGTAACCCAGGGATTGAGATATCCGGAAATCAAAGCTGCTACACTTGTCATCCTTAAATTCGTGCAGCTCAAATCCTTTAAAGATGATATACATCAACTCAGAACCAACCATCAGCTAGCTTCAAGGTCAAGGCTGTTGTGATACGCTGCATTTTTGGACAGCGATGGACTTATTCGCGTAGGAGGACGAATTAAACATGCAGCCGTGGCTTACAACATTAAACATCCTATCATAGTCCCAAACAATAATAATGTTGCTTCACTCATAATTACAGATATTCATCAACGTTACTTACATGCTGGAGTATCGGAAACATTTACATTCGTTCGACAGCAGTTTTGGATACTGGGTAGCCGAAACTTGATCCGGAAAATTATTCATCGATGTAAGCCGTGTTTTATGCAGCGCAAATTTACGAGTCAACAGATCATGGGTGATCTTCCAGCACAACGTATCCACCCTAGCCGTCCATTTTTGAACACCGGTTGCGATTATGCTGGTCCACTGACAATTAAATTATCTCGGATTCGTAAGCCAAAATTGTCGAAGGCATACATTGCGTTATTTGTATGTATGTCGACGAAAGCTATACATCTCGAAGTGGTGAGCGATCTTACCACGGATGCATTCATCGCAGCTTTAAGAAGATTCGTTTCTCGTTGGGGCAAATGTACCAACATCTACAGCGACAATGGTACCAATTTTCAGGGAGCGCGTCGGTGCTTAACTGAGATGCATAAATTAGTCATGAGTCAATCTCATAACGATACTATCGCTTCCACTCTTGCCAAAGATGGAATCACCTGGCATTTCATTCCTCCTTCTGCACCACACTTTGGAGGCTTGTGGGAGGCTGGCATAAAGTCAGTAAAGCTACATTTGCGTCGTGTAATAGGGTCTTCTAGTTTAACCTTTGAAGAATTATACACTGTTCTTACCCAGGTTGAAGCTATTCTCAATTCTCGTCCTTTATGTGCAATATCTGATACTGATTTGAACCCATTAACTCCAGCTCATTTTCTTGTAGGTGAACCACTAACAGCCGTTCCTGAGCCTAACTACTTGACTACCACAACTAATCGACTTTCTCACTGGAATCATCTCCAAAGTATGGTTCAGGGATTTTGGAAGAGATGGCACACCGAATACATCACGACGCTACAGGAGCGAACTAAATGGCAAAAACCAAGTCCAAATTTGAAACCTGGAGATCTGGTGGTAGTAAAGGAACCGAACCTTCCTCCCACGAAGTGGGTACTGGGTCGAATTCAAGAGGTATCCCCAGGTGCAGACCAACGAGTGAGAGTTGCCACAGTCAAAACAGCGGCAGGAACATTCAACCGATCCATAACAAAGCTAGCGCTGCTACCAACGTCCTGAAACTCGTTCCAGGGGGGGCAGGATGTTTGTGATCAACATATAAAATTGTTGCTGGACTAAATTACTTACTAAATTACTCTTTACTATTATTCTCTGTTTTTGTCATTATTCTCTGAATCTATTGTATAATTTTGTATTTCTGTATATAATGTAAGAAAATTGTTCTCTTGCGCTCTCACCTCTTATACTGAGTGTGGGTGGTCAGCACTGCAGCTTGCCTATGCGACGGTTTGCTTTTTTCTCGTCCACTTGGATTTCGTTCGTCGCAGCAGACACACTCATCTAGCAGCTAAGTATCCAAATAAAATTTGTATATATATTGATTCAGATATAAGTTTTTTTTTATTTAAACATCGTTCGGAGCAGAATTCAATGCTCAAGTCGAATCTATTTCTAACCAAGCAGTATACTCGTACTTTGACGTTTGTGTTGTTTCACATTTGGATAAAATAATTCTTTTCGAATCCATTGCACAAGGTGGGGCAAAAGTAATATCATAATGTGAATTGCTAGGAATGCAAAAAGTTGGGCTCTGTTTTTACGAAGGAGTAGAATTGATGAATTTGATAAGCCGCCATATGAAATGCAGTGGCTCTTCGTGCATTTCATATGGGTTCTAATTACCAAGAAACGAAAATTTTGTTTATTCACATAACCACTTAAGTGGAAATGGGCTTCATCGTTCATAATGATTTTGTATACGAAATCATCAACTTCTTGCACCGGATTGAACAGAGCATGGGAATAAGCTAACCAGTAATGGGAACTATCGAATGAATTCGACTATCGATAGTGAGTAACTGAATTATTTCAACTATGGGATAGTTGTTTCATTAATTTCTATGCATCCTAAAAACATTTTGTCAAACGCGCGAGGGGGCGTTATATCTTACTTACATTACAAGACGTGGCTGGCCACTTCTTGCGATATCTCTAGTGGAGTCAGTTTGCACAAGACGCTTTGTCAAATGCTTAATTGGTCGCGCACATGATGCGGGACGACGAGGAAAACGACAACAAAATTCACGCTGCGTTACAAAAACTTTGCACTGAATTGTCAAAGAATCTAAGAGGAATGGCCATCAGTGAGAAAGTGGCGTTGCAATTAGTAAGAAGGTGGTATACTACCAAAAATTGCGAATCTCAACACCAGATATGTTTCGTGGTATCCAAGTTTTTATTGTAGTATTGTAGTAGTATAGAGCAACGTACTGCTATACCATGGTATCAATACAATCAGTCGTTCTACCACATAAGAGCAAATCTTTGAATCATTGAATAACAGGACATACGAGTACATTTATGCCTCTAAAATTTAAATCGACATTAGGTACGATTTTTATATGGAGATATAGCGGATGTCATGATTAAAGTTGGGATACTCGAATCATTACTCTTCTTTATTTTGTTTTTTACAGGAAATTTCTGAAAACATCTTAAGTTATTCATACACAACCATTCACGACGATAAAATTGAAATTTATTGAACCGCATTGTGTCAGATACTATTTAATCCGGGCACTACCCAAATCGTTACTATAATACAGCTCTTAAGCTACGACAATAACGAGAAGGTCAAGCTCCTGGCTCTTACCCAGACGAGCGACGACATTTGCCATCGAATAACATTCCTTTTCAAATGATGACAAGCCCTGAACACCTTAACTTTACGGTTATCATCCTTTTTATGTGACGAGTATGTTCTGCTGCATAAAATGTAACCCTACGCACATTTCATTACAACATTGGTTGACGGTTGACATCGTAACCAACGCGCATCCTGTTAATTTTATGCGGCCATTGATGTGTCAGACACAATGCATTTCGCCCCTTTTGCCATAAACTTCCCAATATAAGGATACTCCCAATGTAATTTCGACATTTCCATAAAGAAGAAAAAATCGCAGGATGACTACTCAAATAGCTATGAACGTCATGTTTAACGAAGTCAATTCTGGTTTTGATGGACCGGGCTTTCTTTCCGCAATCAGTTTATTATCGAATGCTATCGCCAACAGCGGAAAAGGAAGTAACAGCCGCCATCGAAATGGAAGGGCTATTCAATTTCCGAAAATAATCAAAAGATTTAACGGACGATTAGCCAAGATGGTAATGATGAGGATATCATCACACTCGTACTGATATCATTGTGCAACTGTTGCAGTCTTAATAGGATTTAATAGGGCCCTTTTGGGTCTTAATGTCCTTGGAAATGGATTTTGATAAATTCTTTACGCTTTTCAATTTTCGATTTATGTCGGTTGTTGTGCGGGAGGACATCTCAGCAGTGGGTGGTTATCATATAAAAACAAACAGAAAAACGTTGACTCTTTTTGCTTTTTAGTTTTTTTTAGTAACAAAAATTTAAATAAGGAGCTCTCTGGAATTAGAAGAAGGTATAATGGGAGATGAAGAACAAACGCCATAATTGGTCGTAAAGCATTCAATGGCTGTCTGTTTTCGTTGTTTCGTCCTCCTTAAGAAGAATTTTATTACCAAAAGGGAAAGTTTATTTCTTTTTGAGGTGGCTTTTGTCTGCAGGTTGTTGTCGACCATTTTAAGGGATTTTATTTCAGTCCTTTCTTAAATTGAAGTACGGGTTTGAAAGGTTGAACGCTGAAATAGAATTCATACTCATACTCGTGCTACTTTCAAGAAGACATGGTTTGATTAGAAGATTGTCGGCAGAATGTCGTGTGCTCAGAGTCATCATAATAGAAATGTACAAATCATGCTGGGTTGATTTTGGGGTGTAAGAAACGGCATATACAATTGCATGAAGATGATTGAAATCTTTTATCGACTTAAACAATCAAACATCCTATTTGCGGCAAATATTTGACTTTCCTTCCAATATTTTTTCAATGATTGATTAGCACCCGCGTATGATGTACGACTTAAAATTATATGGCGGAGCTCAATTCTAAAGGGTTTCATTTTGGAGAAGTTAACGGTTTATTAGTTTTAAATGATCTATGAAAAGAGACAAGTTATAAATATGTTCCAAAGGAAGAATTCAAAACGAATTCACGTACATACTACCTTAATTTGGACAGAGTGGCTGACGTAAAAGGGAGACCAAACATGGTTTGAGAGTTTGAGTGTTTGGGAATTCTTTGGAACATCGTTTGATAAGGGCAGGTGTAGTGTGATCTCTGTTAATAATGTTATCGATATGGGTGCAAAATTAAGGTTGTGGTAGCATACATCTCGTAGTTTCAGAGAGTAACAGTTGCGAGTAGTTGGAAAAGAATGATTCATGTGAAATGTTATCGAATACTCTACTGAAATCGCTAGCGATAACATTGCTTTTTCTTCTGCCTTCCAAAGCACAAAATGTACGAGCAAAAAATTCTGTAAGGTTGTTTGTTGTCAATCTTATCTTAACAATCTCGCGTTTGTTAGGAGTGAATAGTCTCGAAGAAGAATCGAAGTAATGGAATTATGAGAGGAATGTGGTAAGGAAAAAAATTCAAGCATTCCAAGCATGGAATCAGTTCAGTGTTGATAGAAATCGTCTTGAGTAGGGTATCTAGAGCACGAGCAACAGCAGTAGGCTAGAAATACCTCTATGTATGTATGTGCGAGCTTCGTCAAATTTTTTCCCAATTAAAACTCTGCGGTACGTAATAAACGACTGAGTGTACGTATAGTATTACTCAAAAAAGTTGGTCAGTGGTCTTGGATGTAGCTAATTTACGCGGGCTAAAAAGTAATTGCTTTTCGGCGTACGTCCACGTACACAAATATAGGGTTTTCCAATAAGGACTTGACATATGGCCACCGCGGGCACGTTTGCAGCGGTCGATTCGTTGGACCCAATTTTCAACGACTCGGCCACACATTTCGGCCGAAACGGCCGCTATTTCGCGTTTAATGTTGGCTCTGAGCTCTTCAATAAATTCAATAAATCGATTGTAGCGTGTGCTGTGTGGCTTGTGGCATCATCCTGTTGAAACCACATGTCGTTCAAGTCCATATCTTCCAATTCGCGCCAAAATAATCGGTGATCATGGCGCGATAACGCTGACCATTCACAGTAACGTGACGATCGTTATCGTCGACGAAAAAATATGGCTCAATAATGCCGCCGGCATGGAAACCGCACCAAACAGTTATTTTTTGTGGATGAAGTGGTGATTCATGAAGCACATGTGGATTTTCACCCGACGACCAATAACGCATATTTTGCTTATTGACGAACCCATTAACCCATTGCGATGAAATTCATCATCTTGGTGCATCTTCTCCAGAACCCAAACGGAGAACGTACGTCGCTTCAAATGGTCCATCGGCTTCAATTCTTGAGTCAGCTTCATCTTGTATGGGTGTAAACCAAGAACCTTACTCAAAATACGACATAATGTGGTCTGAGTGATGCCCAATGCTTGAGAACGTCGTGGAATTGACTGATTTGGATCGTTTGCTACGAACGCCTGAACGACAGCGATATTTTCGACACTCCGACCAACCCGTTGTCTCATTGACACGGCAACATCACACAACGAATACGTAGACTCAAATTTTTGCACTAAACTTGTTATTGCCTGTCTACTAAGGCGAGAACTACAACCGAAAATTGGAGTTAACGCTCTTAAAGTTGCCATCACCGACTCCGAATTTCGGTAGAAATTTTTTATAATTTGCAGACGTTGCTCGTTCTTGTACTTTACCATGATGAAAATGTTGAGTTTACTAAATAAATTGATGAGGATAGTTTGATGATTAGTGAAAGAGTGCGTTCACAAATTAAATTCAAAGTTGTCAAGTCCCTATTGCAAAACCCTTTAATTGAAGATGTTAACATAAATACAATTGACGTGTTCCATCCTTTTACTACTAGATAATACTCATCAATGGTTATTGTGAGACGACATCTTAACGTGATCCAGTCGTGTCGTCGTGACACAAGTCGATTTAGTAAGAGGTACTGAAACACTTATCAATCATTGTATGGTTCGCGCAAATTTTATAAATATTTCATCGGCAGTGATAGAACTTAATTTCTATGACCTTTACGTAATATACTGCACGATAATTGCAAATGAAGTGACTAATGTAACCGAGCCTAAAAAAAACACCAATATATTCACAACAGTAAATTGTCAAGCAAAATAGCAAATTTCAATTGGGAACAGTTAAATGTGTTTGACGAGGTTAACGATTTCTATGAAAATTTCAGACAATACTTTACCCAAGCGGTTAAATCTTCAACATACTCTGTGTTATACAACGGAACATAATTGGATAACAAATGACCTGAAGAACGCGTGTCTGGAAAGAAATCGATTATATCGAAGATACAGGAACAATAGAAGAAGTCAAGACTACGATCGAGAATATAAACAATTCCGAAACAATCTAACGAAATTAATAAATAGAACAAAATAGAGTTATTATAAACATGAATGTTTTATGTCAAAATATAATCCTAAAGACACATGGAAATTTATTAATTCAGTACTTGGAAGAAAATCAGTGAATTTTAACGATGTATTAGCAAAAAACTTTGATGCAAATGATTTTATAAATCTAGCAAACCAATTTGCTCAATCATTTTCATCCAAAATCAAAAAAAAACAGTTCACATAAGTCTTACGTATGTGACCAGTAGTATACAACGCTCAATGTTTTTTGAGGAGGTTAGCATAAGTGGAATGTATAAAACTCTTAGCTCATTGAAAGAAAATAAACCATCAGGAGGAGACGATATGCGACCAAAATATGTCAAATATAACGCTACGGATTTTGCACCTATCGTATTAACGATGGTAAATCATATCTATCAGACAAATTTAAAAAGTCCATTGTCCGACCAATCTATAAGAAAGGCAATAAAAATGATGTTTATTACGGATCAAAATTTTGAGTTCGAGGAAAATCAGTTCGGATTTAGAAAAAACAAAAGTATCAATCGGCTTATCGGAGACTTTGCTAACAAAATCAATGAAAGTAAAAAAAAAAACACAATTGTATTGTTTTTTTGATTTATAAAGGCATTGACCGTGGTGTAGTGGTAGTAGCAAACGCTTCTCACTCGGAGGGTCCAGGTTCGAATCCTGCCCATGGCAAATCAGTTTTTCATTGTGTAATTGGAACTCAGACAAAAAAATTCTGCGTGTGAAGGCATAACACTGACACGTAGATTTGGCTGTTATAAGAGTTTCAAGCAATGAAAAAAATACTGGGAATTATATCTTGAATCACTCTGAGTGAAGAAAAACTCTCCGTCCTATTCGGACTCCCACCCCTGGAGAGCAAACATAGAAACCAAACACACCTGAGTTTCAAACCACTACAAAAACAATTTTCCTTTCTCCTCCTTCTATCTTTCCGCCCGCGCCTTGGCAACTGTAAAAGGGTATCAACCCCTTAGGCGCGCGTAAATTATAACAAAAAAAAAAATTGCGTCATCAAAATATTCTAAAAGTGACAGTTAGGGGATTAGTACCTGGTTCGAATTCTACCTAAAGAACAGAAAACATAAAGCAAAAATAAAGGATTCCTAAGTAACGAAGAGTCAGCGAAATATGGAGCTCCACAAGGTTCAAAGTTGAGCCCACTAAGTTTTATCATTTACATGAATGAGTTGCTTTAAACTCTTATAGAATGTACATTTTTGATGATACAGCGATAGTGGCTAGTCCCAAAAATGTAGAAATGGCTTAAAAAATAATGCAGAAGTAATTTAATGTAGCACAGCGTGGTGTCACAATAATGGCCTCATTATAAAGCAAAACAAAAGTCATGCATATTCGTCTACCTCACATACTTAAATATAAAGTTAGTATTAAAATAGTTCAGAATGTTTACACAAAGCACCAGCGCATTTATTATTGGAAACCGGGGACGTATGCTCAACAATTTTAGAAAACGTCTCAACGTACAAATATCTGGGTGTAATTGTGGACTACAATTATGTAGAATCACTAACCAAAAAACTAAGGCAAGCCGCCTTTCCTCTCTTCCACATAAGCTATCGGTATCCAGCGGACGTTCTTCGACAATGCTAGCACAGCTTAGTGGAATCACATCATGGCTATGACATCAGACAGTTCCTCAGAATTGACTAACTGCATAAGATGGAAATATCGTCAGCCTTCAAAAACGACGACACATATAAGCTACCAACTCAACAAGTAGTCAACACACGAAAACGACAACAGGGCAGATTTGGTATGATATGGTACCAATCCATTGGAACGAGTATGAGCACAGAAAATACGCTGTAACTGTTCCAGAAATTTTCAACGACATTCCGATAAACTTAACAAATCTTCCTACATCTGTTTTCCTAAAATATGTATTTAAATTGTTATGTATCAATTCCTTAAATTTCTCAAAGTCTTTTGTACATGTACCTTTCTTTTCAAAATTAATAACAAATGACTTGTTAAAACGGAACTTAAAATAACTATTAATTCTGAAAAATGTTCTGCAGACAATTCTCAATGGCCTCGCAGATAATACAGTGTAAAATGTAAAATGTATATGTAATAAAAACAAATAAATAATAAATACGAGGGGCGTTCAATATATTCTCCGTATCGTAATGAAAGAAAATGCGAATTCAATTTAAATTGTTTTTATTTTTCAATATAATCTCCCCTAACATCAATGCATTTGTTACATCTTGAGATAAGCTTTTTTAAACCCTCAAAAAAATAAATTTCCTCTTTCTCTGCAAAATACCCATTTATTGCCGACTTGAGTTCTTCATCATCCGAAAATCTTTTTCCACGAAGACATTTATTCAAATCCTGAAACAGGAAATAATCACTAGGGGCAAGGTCTGGACTATAGGGTGGGTGTTGGATTTCTTCGAAACCACAATCTCGCGCAGCAGCCTTGGAAACTCGTGCCGTGTGAACAGGAGCGTTGTCATGAAGAAGCAACACACCCGCTGCGAGTTTACCCCGTCTTTTCTTTTTAATTTCCTCCCGCAAATTATGCAAAGTGAAAGCGTATGTGGCGTTGATGGTTTCACCTTTTTTTTTGTACTCAATGAGCAAGAGTTCCCTTTGAGTCCCAAAAAACTGTGGCCATGAGCTTCCCGGTAGACGTAGTGACTTTGAACTTCTTCGGGGGGTCTGTTCCTTTTTTATGCCACTGCATGGACTCTTGTTTGCTTTCAGGGTCATAGTGGTGGACCCATGTTTCGTCCCCAGTAACAATTCGATCCATAACACCGTCCGCGTTCTCACTACACATCTCCAAAAGCTCTCTACAGCATGCGATTCTCACTTTTTTCTGAGGCGCTGTGAGCATTCGTGGCACCCACCTTGCACTGACCTTTGAAAGGTTAAGATGGTCATGAAGAATGGTGTGAATGGTACCAATTGAAAGCTTGGTGATCTCTGCCATCATTTTCACCTTTATTCGGGCATCCTCAAGAACAAGTTTTTCGACTTCTTTGATGCTTTCTCCCGTACAAGCAGTAGCCGGGGCGCCGGAGCGGGGGTCGTCTTCAATGCTCTCTCTGCCTCTCTTGAACTCACTTGACCACTTTTGCACAGTTGATAATGAAGGTGCGGAACCCTGGTAAACAGCCACCATCTCTTCATGAATAGTTTATTGACTTTTTCCTTGCTTAGTGAGAAATTTAATTACAGCGCGATGCTCAATTTTCACCATCATCGTCTCAGTTGCCATTATGATTCTGTTTAACTAGAGATAAAACGCGAATTAATAATCACATTTATATGAAATTTTACACGAATGCACAAAAATAATAATAATAATAATAATAAAAATATTACTTGATAAATAATTCAATTTATATATACAACCACAGCTTCACCCCGATACCGAGAATATGTTGAACGCCCCTCGTAAAATAATAAAAAAAACCTATGTACATATATCGCTTAGTGCTCTAAAAGTGTTTGGTAGTGAATTCCAAAGACGTATGGTAAAGGCGTAGAATTGCCTCTCAGAGCGCTTGACTACTTTCTGTGTGGCTACGTTAAGTCATTGGTTTATGCCAACACGCCGACGACGTTGGAAGAGCTCAGAGCTCGTTTGCGTTTTACTTTAAAAAAAAGTTGTCAAGTCCTTATTGGAAAACCCGATATATGGTAATGAAAGAGAGGTAGATCTATTTGCTGCTGAAAATTGAAAGTTGTTGTAGAGATAAGAAGGCTGACGTATTTTGGGGTGTGAGACGTGATCTTATCTTCTGAGCCCTAAATCTATCGGATAATGCTAATATTAAAAGCAACTTGTAGTTTTCGTGTGCACACTGAATCACAATTACTAAATATCCCACACCCGTGCATAACGATAGGAATTCCTAAAGATTTCACTAACATGATTCGTGTATTCAGGGATGTGAACGATTGGGCCGTTCATAGGGTTCGCAAAATGCCATAGGCCCTCCCTTCATTTATATTTAAGTCTCCATTCCATGTTAAAAGTCTATTAAATATAACTCCAAAGTTCTTAAATGTATCCACAAAATCAACGGGGGAGTTGTTTAAAATGATTTGGAGGAAATATGACAGGTCGAATTTTGTTATAGAAATAACCAGGCATTTAGACTTATTAGGGTTAAGTGTCAAACCGTTTTTCAAAGATCAATCTGGTATACAATTAAGGTTGTGATGGATCTTAAAGGCACAATTTCCCATACGACCCAACGGGCAGCTCTGAAAAATTTGGACATCATTAGCATAAATGTATGTTGAAGAATGTACAACTAAATCGGGTATCTCCTTTATGTACATTGAAAATAAGAGACGGGCCCGAATAGATCCTTGAGGCACCCCTCGAGTTAAGTTGAAGAAATCAGATAAGCTATTATCAACCGATACGACTTTTTTTCTATTGCATAAATAATACGAAACTAATTTAACAGATGATTAAGAAGTGGAGCAGCCTTTTGCAGAGCAAGGTATGGTCGACAGCATCAAATGCCTTAGCAAAGTCGAGAAGTATCAAAAAAGTTAGTTCAAATTTGTCTAGACTTGATCATATATCTTCAATAACTTTCTCAGGAGCAGTTGTATGTTATAACTATATTTCGTTCGGAATCCCGACTGTACCTGTGCTGGTATTCTGTTGCGAGAAAGATACTCATCTAGTTGCATTTGCATTATCCGCTCGCATACTTTGGAGAGAAATGGCAGAATTAAGATTGGTCGAAATTAATCTCCTATTGAGTTTTGTGGTATTTGCATTACTTTAGATAGGATCAAAGGAAGGATGGCTTTAATAAAAACTAGGTGAATTTCATTGACTCCTATTGCACAGGAATTAATTGATAAATAGCTTTTGACTACATCGACGCTGTCAACAGATGAGTGTTTGCACTGCGGCGCATGATTATAATTTGAATTTAGGTTCAGATTTGCTGTCCCAGAAGGCCCTCCAGATACGAACTTTTGGTTTAGTTCATTACTGACGGTGTTATCTGGGCAACTAATTCGTTTCTTATCAATACCTAGATATCGCAAGTTACTCCAGACTTTTTGACTACCCAAGTTGGTTTCTAATCTGTTAGGAAAAAATTACGCCTTTGCGACCTTTATCTCACGAACGACGGTATTTCGCCAAAAACTTGTATATTCAGTGAAGTTTTTCGGTCCGAATAGCTTCCACCGATGACATACTATCACGTCGCCTTATTAATTGGAATTAATTAGTGGAACATATAGATTAGAGAGAAAATTGATATTAGAATGTAGAAATTGTACCTGAACATAATCATAAAATAACCCTGTTCTAGATTAACTCTGTCTATATTGCTAAAATCTCTATATTGAAAAGTTGTTACTTATGGATGGTATTGTACATGAAAATCCTAAGTAAGAAAGATCAAGTCATGCTTGGAGAAAGCTGATGTAGAAAGTTGATTATAAAAAGTACGCTATCAGTCTGACTCACGAAAAATACATCTAGAAGAGTGCTTGCAGTACCGACGTGATGAGTGGCAGTGGTAATGTTTACTATTCCTCTCAACCAAAAGATTACTGTTTAAGTCAGCACATACGATTATGTTTTCAGAGATTGTCCAGATAGTCTCCTTTAATGTGTAGAAAGGTGTAAAGTCCACATTACTATTTGATCTGTAAACAGTACCTAGAGACAAAAAATTCTCCCCACTTACTATATTGACAAACACGTAGCTAATAGTAGTACCAGAAAGGAAAAAAATGTCTTTCTACATTTCAGACCAACTCTCACATATATCGCTCCATCATCCCGAAAAAGTCTGTAGCCAGTCAACTTGTAGATTGTATTCAAACTGTAACTACCTTCGATATAGCGAAAATATCCCTGAACTCATTGATTTTCGGCGACAATCCTTGTGCATTTAAATGAGCAGAAAACTCTCAGCATGGTACTTAACATTACTTCACAGATACCACCAGTGCCTATGGAATCATATTACAAATATCTGAATGCATTTAAGTGTGATTGAATATATCATCCGACAGCTCAATTTGCGCTGAATCAATCCGCATTGATTCAATACGCTCGAATAAACACCACTTTCAACCGCATTGAAATATTCAACACGCATACGTTCATTCCTGCTTATAAAACGCATTGGAAATTTGTAACCGCTTTGAAATATCATATAAACATTTTCAAATCGCATAGAAACATTTTACTCTCTCGCGCTCTCATCATCCTTTCATCATCGGGCAGGTATTAGTTGTGTATTTAAAATGTGGGGTTGCAAACGAAATATTTGGATAAGCGCAAATTAATCACTTTGGATTTTATGCTGTTTATGCTGCAAATGATTTCCCCAGTGAACTTGTTAAGTCGGCTTCTTAACTTTTCATCCTGATAAGTACACCGTTGATATGCTTTTCCCTCTAGGCTCATATCAGCTAATTCTCGTACACGGACCACATGTTTAAAGAAAGGATTCCTAAAAGAACCATATTTTAGTACGAGAAATCCAATTGGAGCGGACATAACGACCTGGATTCCTTTGCTGATATGATCACAGATTTAGAGAGAGATCATGGGATTAAGAGTATCAGACCAAAACAAAAGATATGATACCACTCCAGCTGTAAGCAGGCTACAAGGATTAGGAAAATGTTTTTTCAGTCCTACAAAACCAACCCGATAGAGGAAAACAGAAAAGAGTTCAAACGATCCAAGAATAACTGCACGCCTTTCTTAACCATGTGAAATTTCACTAAGACGAAAAATTGAGGCAAAATATACTACAATGTCCCAAATGAAGTAAAAACGTTTCGTCGTTAGTCAAAAACATCAGAAATTCTGCCTCATACACATTCCATTCCTAAAGCGCATTTATAATGGCATTCTAACTGTCACTTCTTTGGATAAGGCTAATCTGCTTACTGCACACTTTGCCACCAACCCGACTCTTCCAGATTGTACTTTGTCATTGCATACATATGAGTGCGTCGAATCTTCCATCCACTTCAATTCACTTTAACTGGTGTAGTAGCAAGAGTATTTCGAGATCTTAATACACACAAATCGTCTGATCCAGATGGTATATCTCCCTTTGTTCTGAAGAGGTGTTCTTCCATGCTGGCAAACCCACTGCGTAATCTTGTCAATCCTATGCTTTCCGACCAAATAAAAACAGCGTTTGTCCAGCCCGTCCCTAAAAAGTCGAATCTCCTTCTCCCTCCCCCAACAGAGCCATTGCATTTACGTCCCTTCTTTCCAGGATCATGAAATATCTCGAGACACGATAACTTCTCAGTGACAGGCAGTATGGTTTTTGTTTCAAGAGATCCACTGGTTCCGAAAAGTCGAACCAAAGCGTATGCCAATCTAGCGATAGCAAGATAGTTGCACTTTACACTTGACAGAGAAACTCTTTTGTCGAAAATGCTTGCTTTTGGGATCGACGACTCTTTTCTTCAATGGATTAATATTTACCTTTGGGTACGGTCAATTCAAGTTGTTTTGGACGGTTTCGAGTCTTGTATTCATAAAGTAAATACTGGTAGTGCTTCAGGGCTCCGTTCTGTGTTCGACACTTTTTAATTTTCATCAACGATCTCTTGTCTGCTACTTCTGATATATTCCTTTCCTGATGACAGTACTTTCTGCCTTTCATATTCGTTCCCGAACTCACGTCCCTGCTCTTCTTATTATATGTGTCAATGACAACTTAAGTTGACATCACCACATATTCGATATCGCCAAAAATGGTGCCAAACGTCTAGGTCTCCTCAAGCGATGTATGAAATATTTCACCCACTCTGACCTGACATCAATATATAAGACGTTTATCTGCCCAAAATTATAGTACAATGCCCACATCTGACGGATGCCCCTAAAACCTGTTTGCACTTGCTGGATAACATCCAAAATCGTGGGATGAAACTCATAGGTGATGCCAATATTAAACAGTGAGTAGACAACCTCGAACAAGCGTAACGGCTCCTGTCTCATCATGTTGTATCGCTATTTTTACAACCAGTGCTCCACCGAAATTGAAAGTAGCATTCCGCCGATTCAAACTTGTAACCGTAACACCCGTCCTGCTATGAGTGTACATCCTCAGTACACCCTCAAGCCCACCTTCGGACGTATTCTGAAACATCGTGATTCTTTCCTATGCCATACAAATCGCTTATGGAATACCCAACCGATCCCTTTATTTCCTAGTGATTGTAATATGCATACCTTTAGGCCCGACCTCTCTTTTTTTCCTCCCTAACTTTCCTTCGCCTGCGCTGTGAGCGTGATCTATTAATAAAAAAAAGAAACCTCTCAAATCTGAGTCCATATTTATCGTGTAAGACAGCCTTCGGCAGGAAATCTACACGTTCTGGCGCGAAACCCAACATCTGAACATTTGTTACACAACATTTGACTCTTAACATTTGTTACAAAAGTAAGAAAGTAAACAATTGAATTAGCGTTATCTAGCAGATACCTAAGGGCGATTACCGGCTGGAAACTACAATCGGAGCCTTCAATGTCAGACAACAGGTACATCTAATTCAGAATATAATACGAAGCCTTAGCTTGATGGATAGGAGGCTTTAATGGACGCTGCCAAGCCCTTCAATGCTCCGCCTAAACCCAAAACGAAACAGACGCTAGAGGAAGCAATTTAGAACCACAGTTCTTGTAAGAAATTGACAAATTAAGAAAGAAAACTATTTAACTTGTCTTGGAGAAAGACCGGAGATCGAAGTAAAAATAATAGCTTATTCGGACTTCAAAGAATGCCTTTTATAAAGACTTTTGTGAAAAAATCGAAACCAGCAGTATTGTCAAAGTCCTCAAAAGCGGAACATCAAACAGCTGGCAACTGCTCAGAAAATCTGATGGCACTAGAGAGAGTCTCTGTCTTATTGTCGAGACTCACTTCCAACACAATCCGATCAGAACCAGCTCACAGCTAGCTCTTATTATTGATACATCAATCGAATAGAGTAGCGCGATTCGTAGTAAATTGGATCTATCTATTTATGGTAATGGTAATGAATTTTGTAATGCTACAAAATTATATACCTCAACAGCTGGTAACTCTGAGAAGAATCTTCACTGCTCTCCTGGCACTGGCATACTTACCAAAACCCTGGTGAACAATGAGAGCAATCTCTATACCGATAATTGGAAGAGGTGACTACTCTCTCGCTCAGAGCTTCATATGTATCAGTCTGACTTCCTTCATGAAGAGCATGCAGAGAATTGTTGAGCTTCATGTCCGAAAAACTGTTCTAAAGCGCAAGCAGCCCGAGATGTGATCGACAATTGAGGCTTTCAGTCAATCTCTTCAAAAAAACTTCTTGAATTAAACTTGGATGACCGTGGCTCAAGTGATAGGGGACTGGCTTCCAAGTTGGAAGGTTCGGTGTTCGACTCCCAGCCTCGCCCGAAAGACATTCATTTTTTCAGTTAACGAAAATCAAGTAAGATGAATAATTGACTAGAAATGAACAACAAGCCAACACCCACCAAATGTTGGATGATATTGGCTGATATTGTCACTAAAGCGCTTGAGTAAGCGAAACGTGATAATCAACATAAAAGGAGTATAATTGGCTAGTTCTTTGTTTAAGTGCTCTGTTCAGAGCAGAACTACTACGAGTATTAACTTACCGGGTGCATTTGACTTGATATCTTAACAAGCAGAGAAGGGACCGAGGAAACTGGTGATTTTGGTTAATTAACTCTCTGGTCCACCTTGGACCGTAGCGCCGTCAAAAGTAAATAAAAGCATACGTCCTATTTACCTGTGAGTTTATGTTTAGCCAACGCTCTCAACTTCCATGCGATTTAATCTGGGTATTCAGGCATGCTTTTGATAGAGCCAATGTCACAAAGTCCAACAACCCTTTTCTCTTAGTGATATATTTCTACTTCACTTATGTCCTCCCTCTCTGACAGGACTGTTTGACAATTCCTTTATTTGAATTCCCGAGCGAGATCAGAATAATACTGGATACCGGCTATTATGCCTAGACTTTGAACATTTGTTACGGAAAGCTGCCATCTGGTAGATTTTAGCAGATAATTCGAAGACTTTTGGTTGGCTACTTCTTGATATTTTACACTCATAGTTGCTGACGTCTGTCCGTTTCACCACAAAAAGAGGATTAGTAATTCAGAGCTGCATTCCTAGTATACACAAAGTAAACAGAAGGGAAAGAAGGATTGAGTCCGAGGGACAACAGTTTTTTTAATTCAGTCTGATAATAAATCTTTTTACCACTGTAATGCTATCGCTTGCACTCATCTTGTAGCCAACAGTATTGTGATAAGCCAATGGCCTTAAGGACAATGTTTCAAAGTTGAATTGTTTTTATTTCCGTGAAACATTTAATTGGCAAAAAAACAACTTGCGTCATCCTCTCCTCATTAAGTACCGTGAAAGTAAATGAATACAAGATCTCTACCCACATAAGGAACTTGCTTTGTCCACTCTTTTCAACCCTTTGAAATACCAAACTTCACGTCAAAAGATATACGAGTAACAAGCTGTAATTCATCCGTCAGGAAGGAACAATGCACGTACCACAGTTTCCAGCTTTATTTTACATACGTCCGTAAAAAATAGAACCAGAAATGTCGTTTACCTTTTTCCAGTTATTTTATATCACCAGTAAAAATCAAGACCTTCATTAACGGGAAACTTTAGCCTCTTTTGTACACCGTTATACACTTTAAAAGGATAAGAGTGAAAATTCAATGGTTCTCCCTTTTTTTTATGTAGAATCTCACTTTGAGAAGTATCCCTAGGTGGGGGAAGACTAAAGCCAAAGCTAAAGCTGAAGCAGAGTTCAAATTCGTTAACGATGTTAACTTTTACCAAGTTTATAAGTCCATAAATATCCTTTGCATAAAGTATGTGTGTATGTGTACATTGTACGAGTAGTAAAATAACTCCCGCATCCGTGTATGCACTTTGGAGAAGGAATATGACCCGCCCATCAAACGAAAAAGTCGAAAATTATTATTATTATTTCTATGGCTTTTCTTTATTGAAAAAGATTACATATGCTCATTGTGAAAGGACGTAGACTATGTCCACTCACAGTAGGCCTCTCAATGATGGTCTTCGTACTTGTAATGCAATAAGAGGGGCTAAATTATGCATCAACATAAAAACAAGCATACCAAGGATTTTAGCATGTTCCGGTGATGTGGGAGGAAGAAGGTGGTGGTTTTTGAATGGGACGTGTTGGACTAGGGATAAAGACAACAAAGGCACCACAGCAATGTGAGAATTCTGAAAATTAAGTCTTTTTGAATGAGATTGTAACTGAATCCAAGAGTAAGGATGCGAAAGCTCAAAGCGAAAGATAAGATGTGCAAGCATCTTCTAACTCATCACTATTTATGACAGGTAGTAACATCACTATACGGATAGTATCTGAATTTGGGGTGGCAGGGATGCAACAGCCTCTAACAAAGGCATAAGAAGGAACAACAGAGAAAAAACAACTGCCGAACGACGTTTCGTTTCCGAGTCGTGTTTGGCGAACATCAAGATTATTTCACTTCACCTAGTTCTTCCCTCTCCACCCCGCAAACCACCTAACGCTACGCTATATGTATTATGTCAAGCCTACTCAGGATCACCCTTCCAGGTTTGGATGCTAAAAGGAGTTTTGCGTGTGTACTAAATGAATTCAAGTCGTTTGCAATTGTTATTGCAGCGATAAAATTCCACTCACACCAAAAGAGAGAGAGCCGATTCAGTTGGCGGCACCATCACACAAAAATAGAATATAATAACCTTTCATGGGATTCAGTTCTTTTACCACTGCCGCTTCTGATGCACCACGGTTGTATCCGTGCCTCTGGGTTTGTATGTTTGTACAATTGCTTGAGTAAACAATTGAAATGTTAATTTTTTCCTCTTCCTTTGTGGAATAGTTTGGGGCGATTTAAAAGTGGGCGTGAGTGTGATGGAAATATGAAAATCGTGTCTGTGTACGATTGTATGCGGACGGATGTTTGAGATGGAAGCGCGAAATGAGGTTAATGCACGAGTGCCGTGCCGCGTGTGAAAATCGCGAATGCGACGACATCAGTAGAAATGAAAACTTACTGTCGTTCTCGGCTTCCGTGTACGTCAGTCGGTCGGTTGTTATGATACAACTTAAGGCGGAGGTAAGTTGAAGGTAATGTGCCATATGTAACGCCAATGCCATCAAGCTTACTTGGGGTTGATTTTTGAATTGTGATTGTGATTTAGGATTGGATTTGTTAAAAGCATTAGTAATTGATTGTCGATTGTGGAATTCATAATACATACCTTCTCACTATCGTCCCCCCAGGGTCTTGATCATTATACTCGTTTTTCAGAATAGTGAAATATTAATTTCGTAAATGAAACTTTATGACTTACTGAACATTAACTAGTGTACCTCGCGCCAGGGGTGGTTTACTTTAGGATGGAACAGAGGGTGTTAATGGGGTTTTTATTTCCATTTGTAGTTTTACATTTTCTCTTTCCATCAATGCACCTAGATACTTATTACTTCGGTGTAACTCTATCACAAAGTTCTTTTTTGGTTTTTTTAGAATTTCTTTTGTGCATTGAGAAGATAATGTTAAGTGATAATTAAAGGAATGTATTTTTAGTTATGGTAAAAAGTTTAGGCATCCGGTTTTCTGACAAACTAATAAAGGAATGGACACTTGTGGTCAAGGACCGATTGGACCAACATCTCTCCCCGTTTAACACGTTCGTGGCATTAATTGCCCTTTTGCTTAAGCGGTGCCTGGGATTGTACGCTTACGTTAGGTACCAAGCGACGTACGACTACACGTACGACTACACATCAATTGTACTTATTTTACCTCCTAGTTATATCCACCGGGTTCACTACCCGTCAAATAGGGATTGAATTGCCAAACTTACAAGCGCGAGTGTTGAACAGGAGAAAGCTATTTCAGAAACGACTGAATCTCATATAATAGAACAGCAATCTTTCAAAACCAGTCAGAGTGTTCAATTCCATTGTGACTTGGGACCGAAACTTAACTCAGACAATTCACCCTTTTGACAGCGTTCAGTGAACTCTTCCATTCTCGAACTATTGTAGCTTGAGAGTCGTGAGGGGGCGCAGTTAGGTTTTAAGCGCAGCTTGTCTGCCACTACAGATGCAATTACTTTGCTCTCCGCTTGAAAAACGGACTCAAGTTTTCCTAACGAGTAGTGAGATCTAACGCTGTCTTCCTCCAAAAAGACATTCTAGATCGGTTTTGGAGCCATTCCTGAAGACTACATGCCGACTGTGAAAGTCGATTTCGTATTTTTGTAGCAACAAGAATTCTCGTATCATAGCATCAAATGGCATGGGCCCTAAGACTAGACTTAGACTTGTGACCGAAACTTAACTCAGACAATTCACCCTTAGTACCCCGTTTGGTTGCAAGCCCCATTTCTTGCCGAAAGCTCCTTTACACTTCCAGACGTGACTAGTTTAATTGTAAAAAGTTTTCTATCCAGGATGAGGCCAAAATACTCAGATTCGTTGGAGAAGGGGAAGGTGATGCCTTTAATACGGCAGATGAGTCAGGCCAACCAGCTTCCTCGTTCTCGTGAAGATAGCATCCTCAGCTTTGAAATGATTTACTGATAGCCTATTTCTACTGCACCAATCATCGATCCCGTCTAGGGCCGCCTGCGTTTTAGAGAAGAGAGCCGCTAGAAATGATCCAACAGATAGTAAATCGACGAGTACGTCATCTTCCTATGACTGAGAGTAGGCGTTAGAACTAGTTAGAGCGTTAATCAGTGAGTACCTCTTATTAGCCCCCGCTATCATATGTTGGCCGCAGTCAGCATCCAAAATCAGGGTCCTATTCACTAGTAGAGTCATTTGATGCAAGAGTGCGCACTTTGGACTTTAGACTGAGTTTCTGAAATAGTTATACCGGATACAAACAAAAAGGGTTCATTATTTGGTAGCCCTTTATTTAAAGAACGAAGTTATACTAAAATATAATATACGTTTTCAATTTCAAAAAACAAAAGCAAGTCAAGTTGCGTACTCTTGCTGCGAAGTCAGAGTAATGGTAACCGTGTGCATCCGTTTGTATTCACAGCTTTCATAGTTTGAAGCTGTGAATTCACATCTAAATCAATTTGATACTTTCGCAAATAATTACTAACGGAAAAGAATCTTTACGGAGTCAAAAATTATATAAATAAAGTAAATTATTTTCAGCAAAACAAATTCAAGCCGGAGAAAAAAATCAAAAGCAAAAGATTAATTCTATTTGTTTTTATTTTAAATTATTAGTCATCATTTTTTAAATATAACAAATTAAAGAAAAAATAATCATGATTCTTAAAACATAAAAGCAAAATCACAAAGAAAAAAAAAAAGAAAGTAACAAAAAGCAATTCAACTTAAATATTTATTTAAAAAAATCAGCCATCATTGCAGTAGATACTAAATAGGATATCGTTAATATAGGTCTCACACCTGATCGGTTAAACTTTTATGGGTGAGAGGTATTGGTGAGACAAAAATAAGAAATTATTTGACAGTTTAAGAGGGGGGTGAAAACATATTGAAAAGCCCTCAAAATTAAACGTTTTCTTTTTTCCATTTTTTTCAAAAATATATCAGTCAGAAATGTATTTTACTATATATATAGCTGGATCCTATAGACTCCGTCCTATGTGGCTGCAAAGTCCACAAATAGATAGTAAGTGTCTATTGGGTCTTTTCCATGCTGTCCCGTAATATGAATAGTTGATCTTTAGGGGGGCTATCCCGGTGCGAAGAGAACCTGACAGTCATTCATAAAATGATGTAGATTTGTAGCATCTTAAAAACTAACTATGAATCTAAAAAAAAAGAACACGAGCAATTAATTTAATGAATTTATAAGTAAGCTTAATCAATAAAATAAGAAAACGGCTCTATCTTTGATCAGAAAATAAATGCAACTCACACTTAGTACAGAAATCAAAACAAAAAATGCATGTTTCATAGCTTTTGCATTGTTCTAGCCACTAGCAATCGCATTTTATATATTGGATCCATTCTTCGGATCGGTGGATCAAGATATTCGTCTACACATAGTAGACACAAATAACTGTTCGTCTTAGATGACTTTTTCTGACAATGTCCTGATGAGCCAGGGATATCTGGATATCAGGAGAAAAAGGTCTCATAGGCACTTTCAATTTGGTCTTTGAACCTTTTTTTTGCTTTGTTGTTATTTTTTTTCTTCCAGGTTCTGCTTAGCCTCCAACTCTTCTGTAAAAGCACTCGATCTTATAACTTTGAGCTTAAGGCCTTTCATTCTTCTTTTTTGGATATTTCTTGTCTTTTGATGTGGGCTCAATGATAAAGGAGAGACTGGAGAGGGATGAGAGAAAAATCATCTAACTGAATGAATTCTCTGCCCAGTCAAAAAGTTGGTTATTCTCACACTCTCGATCCAATTTTGCAAAAAACCTTAGCAAAAAACCTTGCTCCATTGAGTGTTTAGTTATTTAAAAAAAAAAAAATTGTCAGGCATAAACCGGTTTTGATAAATTCGTTGACTGATATTTCTTCACTGCCCCAGCACTCCAGCATAGGACAAGATATTAATCAACAAAATAATGAGTGGAAGAGAACAAAAACAAGAGAACCTCACCTGCTGGAAGCAACAGTATTTTGGGCAAAAATGTCCACAATCTATTGTATTTACGACGGAAGAACTCAATTCACTAGTGATGGAAATGGTTACTAATCTAAATTTAATTCAGTTCAGATTTTCAACTGCCAACTTTTGATGTTAAATGTTATCGTGTTGGCAGATCAACAATGAGCGGGGAGGTGTTGCTATACTTTTAAAAAGATCAATTCAACACTCGTTTTTGCCTATTATTAAAACTAAATTTATATAAAATTTGACAATAAAAAACCCATTTAAAGTTCATAATTCTTTTACCATAATTTATGCACACTTTCCTGGTCGTTCCACAAGTATTAACAATAGGCATTTTCCGGTTTTTTAAGGAAATTTTCCGGTATCAATGAGTTAGTTATTGTAGGTGATTTCAACAGAAACTACGGTTCCAATAAAGCGAATGTTTGAGTCCATCTGTCCTCGACCTATTTATGTTTGTAATCTCTCATTACAACCAACCACTGTAATTGCACTTACAATAGATCCGATCCCAACGCAGTTATTAGTAAAGTTCAATGTTCTAAATAATATAAAACTGAATATTTATTTGATATAAAAAATGCTAACTGGGCCGCTTTTCGATTACAAATAAACTTTAAACTGCGTAGCTTCTTTACAGATCTCCAAAATATCTACAATATATATTCTCACCATATTCATAGTTCAGTTACGGCTTCACTTCCAAAAATTAAGGAAAATACCATAATATTAAATTTCCAAAATACATTTTAGATATAATTAAATCTATAAATGTGGCAAGAAGAAATTGGCGGCGATATCGTCACAAAACTTTTAAAAATAAGATGAAATATCTTAATAAACAAATTTCAGTACTTATATATCTGGAACGAAACAAAAGTTGGAATAACAAGCTCCATAGTTTTAAAAAGAATGCTAAACCTTTTTAGAATATCTTCAAGATAATCAGGAACAAAAATAGATAGATTCCACCTTTTCAAAATGGAATATACAGTGATCTTGATAAAGCGACTGAGTACACCTCAAACTTTGTCAAAAATCACTTAGTGTCCGAGCACCTAAGCGAACCGGTCGCAACAAGGGCTGATAATGATAAAATCAGTGATTTTAGTGTATCCTACATACAAACCCCAAGAAATGCTTTTGTTATTGAAGATGACATTAGGTTTAACCCAAATAGCTCAAAGGTGAAAAAATCACCTTGATGGGATTAAAAAAATATATTTTAAGGAAATGCCTAAAACTGGAATGAGATATATTCAATTTATTATTAATGCATACTTATATTAAATTATAATAGCTAAAGTTATTCCAATTCCTAAATTTGGAAAGCCACACAATCAAGTAGAGAGCTATCGACCAACAAGCCTTTTTTGTGGCTTGAGTAAGATCTTTCAAATTATTCTCAAAGACAAACTTTTCCAAATCACGGAAAATAATAATATTTTACCAAACGCACAATTGGGATTTAGGGGCTCTCGTAGTACTTCACACCAAGTCTTAAGAATAAGTAGTTATGTAAAACCTTAAAGATCACTGAACATGTCCACCGGGATGATTTTACCTGACATAGAAAAAGCCTTTGATTCTGTTTGGTATAACGGTCTTATTTTCAAAATAATGGGGTTACATTTCCCACTTTTATGTAAGTTAGTTCAAAGTTTTCTGTCCCAACGTTCGTTTAATGTGTTCGTGAATACTAGTAGTTCTGATGTAAAATATGTATGTTAGTTCTGGAGTTCCAAAAGGTTTTGTACTTAGACCTGTGTTGTTTAACCTGTTTACATCAGATCTGCCCAAAATTCCACTTTGCGAAACAGCAATATATGCTAACGACATTGCCATATTTACATCGTATGAGCTCGCGATTAACGTCTTGAATGATTATTACACAAAATGGAAAATTAAACTAAACAGGGAAAAAATACAAGCCACCTTTTCCACTCGAAAAATAAAAACTTGCTATCTTTCCTTAAATCACTTACGAATAAATGATATTTTGATTGAATGGGAGCCATATGACAAGAATCTGGGAGTTCATCTTGATTCCAAGCTACTATTCAACCATAATATCACCCAATTCCTGAATAAGGCTAACATTGGAACTAGACTTTTATATCCCTTTATTAATAGAAAGTCCATATTATCTCCAGAAAATATAGTAAACATACGTATACAAGGTAGTGTTTCAAATAAGTCTGCTTTATGGTTGTCAGGTATGGGGAAATTGTGCAAAATGTCATCTAAAAAACTTCAAATCGCGCAAATTGTATTGCTGAAAATGATGTTTAATCTTCCGTGGCAGCACTCTACACGAGATCTGCACAAAAGAGCAAAAGTTGAATTCGTCTTAAATAGAAGACATAAACTTAATGCAAAATTCAAAGGGATATGCACCAATTCTGATAATCCCCTTTTTAATAATTTATTTTCTTAGTCATGTTTGGTACAATAGTCATAGAGTTCATGAATTCGTTTTTTAAATATTTGTCAATTTTTAATTAACTAATTAATGCGTCTGTTGTTAATTTATTTATTAACTTATTTTTTTGTTAATATAATCACTTATTTGTTTATGTGTTTATTTAATTATTTATTTATTTACATACATATATGTTTATATTTACTTTTATTTTGGTTCTATTTATTTATTTATATTTGTTTATTATTTATTTATTTAATTATCTATTCATTTATTATTTGTTTAAATTTGTTTATCTTTTTATTAACTAGGAAATTTATTTATTTATTTATTAATTTAATTGTTTTTTTTATTATTATCATATTTATTGTTACTATTATTTATTTACATACTCGTATTTATATATAAAGGGCTTTCCAATAGGGACTTGACAACTTTGAATTTAATTTGTGAACGCACTCTTTCACTAATCATCAAACTGTCACTGTCAATTTATTCAGTAAACTCAACATTTTCATCATGGTAAAGTACATGAACGAGCAACGTCTGCAAATTATAAAAATTTTCTACCGAAATTCGGAGTCGGTGACTGCAATTTTAAGAGCGTTAACTCCAATTTTCGGTCGTAATTTTCGCCCTAGTAGACAGGCAATAACAAGTTTGGTGCAAAAATTTGAGTCTGCATATTCGTTGTGTGATGTGGCCGTGTCAATGAGACATCGGCTTGGTGGGGATCTCGAAAATAACGCTGCCGTTCATGCGTCGTAGCAAACGATCCAAGTTAGTCAATTCCAAGGCGTTCGCAAGAATTGGGCATCGCTCAGCACATTATGACGTATTTTGCGTAAGGATCTTGGTTTACACCCATACAAGATCAAGCTGACTCAAGAATTGAAGCCGATGGACCATTTGAAGCGACATACGTTCTCCGATTGGGTTCTGGAGAAGATGCGCCAAGATGATGAATTTCATCGCAAAATCATCTTCAGTGACGAGCTCATTTTTGGCTCAATGGGTTCATCAATAAGCAAAATATGCATTATTGGTCGGGTGAAAATCCACATATGCTTCATGAATCACCACTTCATCGACGATAACGATCGTCACGTTACAGTGAATGGTCAGCGTTATCGCGCCATGATCACCGATTATTTTTGGCGCGTATTGGAAGATATGGACTTGGACGACATGTGGTTTCAACAGGATGGTACCACAAGCCACACAGCACACGCTACAATTGATTTATTGAAGAGTAAGTATGGTGAGCGTGTTATCTCAAGACATGGCACAGTCGATTGGCCGCCTCGTTCGTGCGATTTAACGCCGCTTGACTATTTTCTGTGGGGCTACGTTAAGTCATTGGTTTATGCCAATACGCCGACGACGTTGGAAGAGCTCAGAACCAACATTGAACTCGAAATAGCGGCCGTTTTGGGCGAAATGTGTGGCCGAGTCGTTGAAAATTGGGTCCAACGAATCGACCGCTGCAAACGTGCCCGCGGTGGCCATATGAACGAAGTCGAGTTCCATTCATAAATGTCTTGATTGTACTTCAAGCCGATAATAAAGTTTTTGAAATATCTCTATAACCATATATATATAGTTTTTTTCTATTATTATATTTTTTCTAAACTTTGGTTTTAGTATAATTTTTTTCCACAAAATGTACAATTCAAATTCAAATTATCTACTTCGTAGAACTTTAAATTACTCGTACCAATTTCAGAAGGAAGATATTCAATAAGGTATTAAATCTCTGTGTAAGATAATGTGCGGTAATTCAGAGTTCAGACCAAGTTAATTTTTATTTTTATTTTTATTGAGCAAAGAAAAAAAACAGCGTTGGTACTCCTGTACTTCATTACGGAGCTACTCCGGATCGAATCGATGCCGATCTGCAGCATGTTAAGTTTTGGGCCTTCAGTAATGCGGACCAGTACAGTATGCTCCCTAAAGTTGGTGCGTTACATTTTCTTAACTTTGGGTTTTCAACTGTGGTCATTTGAGACACAAGCGTCGACACTTGTACCTTTACCCATGAACTCTACTTCCGTTTCAACGTGGTAAACCCTGAAAGATTAGTACCTCTGATTGAAGAACAGCTCCTGGTAGACGTCATTGGCGATTGCATACGAGAAAGGGGGAATAGTGTTCGAAATAGAGCACTTGACTTTCATTAGGACAGCGCGGCGGCGGGGAAATGCCATATAAAGATTAACGTCAGTTTGAGCCCCTTGTTGCACACCCCCTTTGGAGCAACTTCTTCCAGGTTAGGATTTGCGTTTGGGGGTAGTTTTCCCAAGGTTAAAAAAAAAAACAGTTCGCAACCAGTAGCCTGGTTGGAATGGAATTATCCTGCTATAAAGCAGATATTTCCGCAATGCAAGAAGGCCGATGGGGCGAGCATAGAGCGTACGAAGAAATACGCCCTCCTCGATGGCGACTGCCATACAGATGTTTATTTGCAATTCGAATGAGACGCAGGCAAAAAGTCTTAAGCTTCCGACATGTAAGCGAACACCTCATAACAATGCACATCGAAGCCATATTCGAAAATATAAGGCTGATTTCCGCTCGTCTCCTAACAGAGGATAAGGGTAACAATATCAAAGACGAATTCTATAACTTCGTAGACCAAATACGTGTTCAGGGCCCTAGCCATGGTACCTAAAATATGAGTAAGGGAGCTGCCTTTGAGCGGCTCAAAGGAAAGCATAGCCTGGATCACACTCCTCCAAAAACGGAATCAGCTTTATAAAATTTGTAACGAGGTGAAAACTTTAATAGCCATCACATCTCAAAATCTATAAAAAGAATTCGCTTTCTCTTGGTCGGTCAACCTAGAATGTCGCCAGACACTTCTCCAGCATTCTCGATAACCAAACTTTCCGAGGAACTAACACCTACTCTGATCACTACCTTGTTGCAGCCAGGGTATGAAAGTGGATATTACAGACACAACTGAGCCAAGTAACACCACCAATGTTTGACGTTAAAAAGGTGCAATCACTGGAAACCCCTAGAATCATTTTCATTTCCCTCAAGAGCTCTTAAAATCCTAGCTCCCATACACAAACCGTAGAACACCAATGAAAATGTTATCAACGAGCCATCAGAGCAGCTGCTTTTGATGTGATTAAAGTCTAAGATTTGATAATGAATGAAGGCAGGTGCATGGAGCCAAACAAGAAGTATATGAAACATGGAAAAAAGTCACAATCGGTGCTAAGGACAAAGAAAAGAACTATTTCTCCAGACGGCAATGATGGTCACAATAACACTGTCAGGCAGAATGAAACATTCACCCTGGGAGAAGGCGGAAAGGATTCCATCCCCCTAGACCAAGTTAAGAAAGGAATAATGACAATAAAGTCTAATAAAGCTCCTGTCGCAGACAACCTGTCTATAGAGAATTCTTGCTGCCTCCATCAACCAGATCAGCTATAAGGGTCTGTGTCAACAATCGCATGGCCTCATAGCTTGCATAAATAACCATTACTACACATCCGGGCATCGATGACGACTTTGAGTGGGCCCCAATTAACATGAATAATAATAATTCAACAAAAACAAACGAGGTAAACGTAGACTCGGGAGTAAACCCCTTTCAGAAGTGTTCGATGGTGCAGAGGTCACCCGGGGGACAAATACAAACACGGCAGAGAAGTATTGAGAAAAACGAAACCACCAGAACGTGTGACAACGCAACAGCAATCATCGGCTCAAGAACATGCATCTGGCTTCCATAAACTAGGAGAATAGATAACAATACTTGTGGAGAAGCTGGAGGACGGTAAGAGACGTTCTATCCACCAACCGATGATAGATGCCGTCGAATTGATCAAAGCGCAAGAACTGTCGGCGATTCAGATGCACGACAACAGAGCAAAGAAAGTCATTCGACAAAATGGTGCATCACAGACTTTGCCTTGGCTAAAAATGGTAGCGGACACAAAAAAACAAACCCAGAAACTGGATCTGCTGATACAATTGAAGGAGATAGAAGAAATAATAAACCAATTTTAAAAGATAATGGGTGAAACGCTTGGTATCAATGTGGAGATTCGGGCTCTGACATACCGCATTCCTCTGGAAGTAAAGGACATCGACGAGGCCACGACGAAGGAGGAGATCTGCGAATCAGCTCAGATAAAAATTATAGCTCAATGATTAGTCTGAGAAACGCTTATGAACACATCCAAATTGCAACGACTAGCTTGCCTACAAGCAGTGCGCACAAAATGCTAAAGTCAAGCAGAATCAGAATTAAATGGGTTAAATGTCGCGTACGGAAACGAAAATCCCTAAGTACATGCTGCAGATGTCTTGAATTCGGCCACACTGCATGTTAATGCAAAAATGCGACGGACCGCTCCAAGCAATGTAGAAAATGTGGGGAAGACTGTCATAGACTGTAGCAAATACCCGTTTTGTTTCTTCTGCTAGAAGGACAACCCGGGGAATGCTAGGCATGTAGCCGGTAGTATCAAATACCCGGCTCACCAATGCCAGAAGACGTAACTTACTAGAAACATTCGCATCGCTGTATGTAAGCATTGCAAACAATGGTCGAGCAATCACTTTTAGGAAAGCGGAAATAAGATCAATCATTGATATTACCTTCATGGGCAACTCCCTACTGCACAACACAGAATGGTGGGTCAGCGAAGAATTTACCCGTAGTGGCCATCAGATGATAATAAATAATATTAAAGAATAAAAGGCCATTCCGCGCACTAGATTAGCGTGCCCAAAATGGAAAAATAAACTCTTCGATGAAAAGTTGAATATCAGCGAGCTAGCCGACTAGTGAAACAGCGGAGAATTTGTTGCACCACCTCAATCGCACTATAACCACAGCATGTGACACTGCAATGCCCAGACGGTCGCCCAGTAAAAGAGATGAACTGTGCTACTTGCGGAGCCAAGAAATAAAAATACTTACAGCAAACTGCTTACAAGCCCGACAAGCATTCTAGAAGGAGAGCTAATTTTCAAGAACAATCAGACATATTCCGAATTGCCACAAGGAACCCAAAATAAAGGCGATAAGAGAAAGTAAAACAGGATGCATCACGCGCCTGTGCGACGAAGCGGGCATAATTTCTTGGGGCACGGCGTACAGAATGTTAGTGACTAAGCCGAAGGACTGTAGCCCAACAATGCTAAGGTTTACGGTGGAGCCATATAATTAGAAAACCTAACACAAGAGAAGTTCCAATAATAACACCAGACGAACTTCTCAATGCATGCAAGAAGATAGGCATCAACAACGCGCCTGGACCTAATGGAATCCCAAATATGGCAGTGAAAACCGCCATTCAAAAGGGCCAGACATGTCCATAGCTAGAAAGGATACACCATACTAATTGCGAAATATATATTATATCCAGCTACTTCAGCAATAGAAGGTTGAGATATGAAACCGACGAAGGAAAAAAGTACTATAGATTTCTCCACGGGGTCCCACAAGGATCGGTATTGGGCCCCTACTCCAGAATATTATGTACGATGGAGTTCTACTCTGACAGCATAGCCGCTTTGCACGATCACAAGCAAAGAATATTTGCGAAATAGAATCAACTATCCGGTTTGGTTATAAATGTTGGTGTTTAAATAATAGTAGTGGATATTTGGCAAATTTTTTAGTTTACTAAAGTTCTATCCCAGGAGCGGATATTGAAACTCAGCAAAAGTTTGAATCGGCACCCATTCTTTCTGTGATTAGTGAATTACCAACCTATTATTTTGACAACCTATTGACGGGTATTTCACTTCTGATTCACTTAAAAAGTTTGGATTATGGAGTAACAAGCACACTTCGGCAGAACAGATTGCCAAAAGAATGTCAAATTACGAATGCTGAAACCATGAAAAAAAGAGAAAGAGGGTCAAGATGATGTCTGTTTGAATGAATTAATTACTTTGACCCCTTACCGCTGGTGGGGCGAAGTCACATCAATAAATAGCCAGGTGTATTCTAACGAACTAACTTGTATTTGCGCATATACTCGCCTTAAAGAGAAAAATTTTCTTATTCTACAAATATACGAGGGGCGTTCAACATAATCTCGGTATCGGGGTGAAGCTGTGGTTGTATATATAAATTATTTATCAAGTAATACTATTATTTTAGTGCATTCATGTAAAATTTCATATAAATGTGATTATTAATTCGCGTTTTATCTCTAGTTAAACAGAATCATAATGGCAACTGAGACGATGATGGTGAAAATTGAGCATCGCGCTGTAATTAAATTTCTCACTAAGCAAGGAAAAAGTCAGAAAACTATTCATGAAGAGATGGTGGCTGTTTACCAGGGTTCCGCACCTTCATTATCAACTGTGCAAAAGTGGTCAAGTGAGTTCAAGAGAGGCAGAGAGAGCATTGAAGACGACCCCCGCTCCGGCGCCCCGGCTACTGCTTGTACGGGAGAAAGCATCAAAGAAGTCGAAAAACTTGTTCTTGAGGATGCCCGAATAAAGGTGAAAATGATGGCAGAGATCACCAAGCTTTCAATTGGTACCATTCACACCATTCTTCATGACCATCTTAACCTTTCAAAGGTCAGTGCAAGGTGGGTGCCACGAATGCTCACAGCGCCTCAGAAAAAAGTGAGAATCGCATGCTGTATAGAGCTTTTGGAGATGTGTGAAATGTGTGAAATTAAAAAGAAAAGACGGGGTAAACTCGCAGCGGGTGTGTTGCTTCTTCATGACAACGCTCCTGTTCACACGGCGCGAGTTTCCAAGGCTGCTGCGCGAGATTGTGGTTTCGAAGAAATCCAACACCCACCCTATAGTCCAGACCTTGCCCCTAGTGATTATTTCCTGTTTCCGGATTTGAAAAAATGTCTTCGTGGAAAAAGTTTTTCGGATGATGAAGAACTCAAGTCGGCAATAAATGGGTATTTTGCAGAGAAAGAGGAAATTTATTTTTTTGAGGGTTTAAAAAAGCTTATCTCAAGATGTAACAAATGCATTGATGTTAGGGGAGATTATATTGAAAAATAAAAACAATTTAAATTGAATTCGCATTTTCCTTCATATCGATACCGAGAATATATTGAACGCCCCTCGTACATAAAAAGTACAATGTTGCTATTCTACAGTCTAAACATAAAGTACAATTTTGCTTATTCTACAGTCTACACATAAAGGTAATATGATAAGCAAGAAATGAATAGAGGTGCAAACCGGCGTACGCAATTGTGTTATTGTATGTTTTTGGTGACTGACATCGTCTGGCCCCGTATGTCATAAATTGTTGTGGTTGAACACAACATGCTGGGGTCCCCAAGACGATAAAGTGTTCATCACAGAATATTGATAACGCAACTGGTTCACTTCGTCGTCTACGGGGTGCTGGGTTGGGAGAGGTCACGATGTTAATGTTATCAGACCTCCTTTCTCGAAGCCATTTCAGTAGAGCGATGCATACTGTGACGATGATGAGAAGTGTTTTTGCACCGCTTACTGAATATTGCTGGATCTTGTGGCTTCGGATTTCGTTCGATAGTACTTCTTGGCTTCTTTGGAGAGCAGTCTCATGTTGTAATTTTGAGATCTGCTGTGAGACCTTCGGTCTTCGTTCTGATAATGTTGATCTGCTGGAAAATCGGAAATGTTTGGCAGCGGTAAATAGGATGAAGTTATACTCGTTGTTACTGACTGCCTGCTAAACAATATCATGCTTGGTTGAAGATTCTGCAGATTGGTTGCAACTTCACTATTCCAGTTGTCATCAATTGTGCTGTCGAAGATAACATGCCACATCCTACATCAACCTTGACCGCGCTTGGTGTGCTTTATAACCATGTGTTCGTGTGGTGCATTTGTACCAAATATAATTGAGGATTGACGTTTTGGATAACACACGAAGGTAGAATCTCAAGAGACCCATTTCACAGGAACTAATCGTCGACTCTGTTAGGTAAAGAGGATGGCTCATGTCGCACCAGAATGATCCTGACGATCGTTGCCTACACATCGAAAATGACACTTCGTTCAAAGGATAGAAGTGATCGCCTTAACTATCAAGTACTCTGATGATGGTACAATAAACCCAAATTTGTTTCTTCGCCAAGTTGGTACCGAAAGAAGTTTGTATATTTTGAACTCTGGAAGCGTTATTTCGACGATGACATTTTTTTCCGTCACTCTTGCCCTTGGCTATAATATTCTGTACAGTTGAGTTATTCACTCGTGATTTCCTTCTTCTGGTATCATCATGATTCTTTGTATGTTGTCGTGGACTTGAGTTGATTAACTGTCAAAATTAACGGGTGAATCCGTCCATGGTGCGTTGCAAGTATGATGTCTAATAATGTATTTTGCGTATTGTAGAAGTTCATCATAGTTAACATCGCAGGGAAGGCTGTTGGTATGAACATTTGAAAGACATGTTGGGCTTCTAACTTGGAAATCACTTTGTAGATTGTCTTCAACTGGTTTTGTGTTTCTGCACGATCTTCCTTGAATAGGTTGATGGTGGAATCCATTATACTGGTTTGGTTTTTTAATAGATTAAGCAGATGGTTTTCGTTCTCTATAATTTCTACTACTTCTGCTCATATTGAAGATCAAAGTTTTGATCCAGCATGCCAAATAACTTATTGCTGGCTGCCTATATCTTCGAAATATAATCCCGCTGTTGTTTCGAAGCTTGTGACCTTGCAGTTTGCGGTCACTTGTTGGCCAGATATAGTACTTATGGCCAGTGCTAGCATGCACATCCAAATAAGTGGTTTCAAACTCATTCTTCTTCCCAATAAAACAGCAGGTTTATTTTTTTCCCTCTAAAGAACTTGCTTTAATTTCAGTCGAAGTTATTGTTTCGGCATTATTTTCGATGTGCAAAGGACACAGTTTTGTTATAGGTCTTTTCGCGAACCTTTTGTTGGAGTGCACCGTGACTGTACGAACTTGTCCATCTGTTCCAGGATGTATCTCACTAACTTTCCCCAAGTTCCATTTAGTAGGTGGAAGGCGTTCGTCCTTAATCAGTACTATATTCTCAACATTTTGCTTTCTTTTTTCTTTCTCTTTTGCTTCAATTGCCGCGATGTTGCAGCTGACGACCAGTTTTGCCAAAAATCTTGAACCATTTTTTGAATTAGTAACCATCGGGAGCGATAAGTCTTATTTCTATCCAGTGTGGGATCTGGTAAGGCATTTAGTGCTGATCCAATTAAGAAATGTCCCGGAGTTAAAATCGGACTATCATCGATGTCGTTATTAATACTGGTCAATGGGGGAGAATTCAATCAAGCTTCGATCTGGGTTAATATTGCAGTGAATTCTTCAAATGTGAAGAACGACCCTTTTCAGGTGGTACTTCATTGATTTCACCCCGGCTTCCCATAATCCACCAAAGTGGGATGCAGCTGGAGGAATGAAATTCCATTGTATGCTTTCAGTTGTTGGGCAACAAGCTTATAAATGTTCTGTAGCTCTTTGTTAAGTCCCACAAATGTTGTCCCGCAATCACTGTAGAAGTTTGAACAGATGCCCCTTCTGGACACGAATCTTCCTACTTCGACCAAAAATGTTTCTGATGTGAGATCGCTGACTAATTCGAGATGAATTGCCTTAGTAGCGAAGCAAACGAAAACTGCAATGTAGCCCTTTGTCGATCGATTTCCTCTTCCCTGTCACCTGTCTACTCCATGTTTTAAATCTATGACATCGAACGCAGTTTTGTAAAACCTTCCATACCAGTCGCTTCGCATGGGGAATCCAATATGATTGCCCCAATGTGACCATTGTTAGTTTTATTCCGCCATGAAATGTTTTATTTTGTACATTGAACATTCTCCACCAATAATTTCGTAAAACTATCGGCATATTGTAGGATGTAAGGATGCCGTTGGGTTTGTGGGAGATTTGCGTATTCCCGACGACCTCCCACAGTTAAAATGCCATCGTCATTTAGCTGGTGATCTAATGACAGCAGTTTGCTGTCCTTCGGAATGCTGTTTCCATTGTTCAAGCACCTTATTTCATTAGAGAACTCTTTTTGTTGAACTAATCGGATTATAGTTTTTCTTGTCTCTTCGACTTCATCTATTGTAAGTGATCCTGTATGTCTTTCTGCGATTGTACTTCTAGAGTTGTACACAAATCCTCTGCAATACGTCACTACTCTGACAAGTCTATCGTGCGAGGAAAATTTCTCTATGATGTTTCATCCCTCTACTTTCAATGTTAATGAGGTTAGTATAATCGGTGGATCAACAGGTTCTTCCCAAATCCGGTACAATTTTATCTGTAATGGCCAGGATTCTTCATTGTCTCTTCATAGCTAGTCTGGTCCTGTCCACCATAAGGCGTTAATGAATCAATTGTTTTGGTGTCAATCCTCTAGAAGCACAGTCAGCAGGATTTTCTGTAGATCTTATGTGCCTCCATGAATCTGCATCTACTGCTTGACATATTTTTGATATTCTGTTGGATATGAATAAGGCCTTATTGGAGGGATTCCTCTTTATCCACGCTAACGCAATAGTAGAGTCAGTCCATACAAACACCATATCTACTTGTGCTCCAAAATTCTGCTTTACTTCCTTCAAATAAAACAATAGATTCGCGAAACACAATTCTAGCTTTGGTATAGTAAGTTTTTCCTTTAACGGCGCAACTCTTGTTTTTAATGTTAGCAGTGCAATTGAATATCTATTACCATAGAAGAATTGTTTGGTCCTTGTTCGTATTAATCCATATAGGAATTGTTATGGCCTCTGCATCTGGAAGTTCATTTTTAAAGTTGTGAAAGCCATCCTAGTGAATAAAAAAGTCGTGCTATTTCCGACAATGTTGTTCGTTTGGTTTATACCGCCTGTTCTTGTATGTTAACTTTGGAGGATTCCAATGTATGACTAATGTCTTTATGGTGATTTCTTTGTTGAAGTTGATGACAGACTGGCAATTAGAATCTGAAATGACTTCCAGGAGTTTCTTATGATTTGCTGCCCATTTTCGAAGATGGAAACCACCACAGTTCAGTAATTTTATGATCTGATTCTGAGCGTTTTTGCAATCACGTTAAGTGTCACCTCCGGACATTAGGTCGTCAACGTAGAAGTCTTCCTTTAAGATGCTTGCAGCCATTGGATAATCTTGTTGCTCATCAGATGCTAATTGATGGAGTGTTTTAACAGCAAGGTATGGTGCAGAAGCTGTTCCGTATGTGACGGTGGTAAGTTTATAGTCCTTAATTTGTTCATTTGATGAGTTACTCCATACTATCCGCTGATAGTTTTGATGCTTTTCGTTAATTTTAATTTGATGGTACATCTGTTCGATGTCTGTGTCTTCTCCAACGCATGATAATGGTGGTTATGTCAAATTGTAGCCTTGGCCCCACCAACATAAGATCGTTGAGGCTAACTCCGGTTAATGTCTTCGATGACGCATCGAACACTACTCTTTATCTTGTTGTAATGTTGTCGGGTTTAATGATAGCGTGGTGTGGCATATAGTACACTCTTTCGGTTTGTTTTTCATTTAAAGGAACCTCTACCATATTTCCAAGACTTATAAATTCATTTATGAATTTGGTATACTCAACATGCAACGAGTTGTTTTTTTTAAATTTTTTCTCCAGTTGGAGTAGTCTTGCAATTGCTCGGTCTTGTGAAGCTCCTAGACTGTATTTCTGTTCCAATTGCTTGTTAAATGGAATGTCGACTATATATCTGCCATACATGTCCCGACGATGGGTTTTTTCATATATTTGTTCGCATTTGAAGTCGTTCTGCGTCAATTGAATTTGTACGGATACCTCCTCTTGTTTCCAGAATTGCTTGAGTTGATTTTCTAGTGTTGTTTGGGCAACCATTCCCATAATTGTAACACTGGCTCATTTGGATGACGTACGTCCTGTGATAAACCATCCAAATTGAGATCTTTGTGCAATGGGAAAGGCCTTAGGGCCCTTCTTTATCCCATTAAGGATGATGTCACCGTAAATATCGGCTCCAAGAATCATATAAATGTTACCGGAAATATTGAATGATGGATCGGCTAGCAACAGATTGCTAAAATTGTTGGGAATTTCATTGAACTCGTTTTTGGCAGGCGTTAGTCTTGTGAGCGTTGGCAGTACAAGCGCTGGAACCAGTAATTTAAACTCTGATGCAAATCTTGGAGTCAATACCAATTCTACTTTACTGCAAGGTGTACCGGCATTAGTTGCTCCTAAGCCGCTAATTTCAGTATATATATTTTGTTTTGGCAGGCGTAATGCCCAGTCATTAATGCTTCTTCAGTTATCAGTGTTGCCTGGGATCCTGGATCGATAAGAACTCTCAGCTTTCTCTGATGGCCATCAACGTTTGTCGCCTTATTAATGCTGTGGCCAGCAATACACCTTGATTTTTATGTCCATAATTTGATTGTATTTCTTCTAACTGTATATGTCCATTATTTTGTGAATGATTATCAGTTTGCCGTCTTGATGTAAAGTTCTCCTGATACAATAGTGTACGGTGTTTCCTATTACACTGCTTGCATGATCGCAAGCTAGTGCATGCAAACTTTTCATCATGCCTTAGGCAGTTTAACTTGCTCCCACCTTTCCTTAGGAGTCCAGTTTAAAAATTTACTGCATGAAGAAAGATTGTGGTCACTCTTGCAAAATATGCATATAGATCGAATTGCTAAATGATAATTGCGAAAGTCGTACAAGATTTGGAGAGAGGGCATCTTATTCGGTTGTTCTAGACCTTGCACAAATAGGTTTCTGCTTTCCCGGTCTAAAGCCTTTGTAATTAAATGAACAATAAGAGGTTTAGTTTAGTTAGTTTTATATGCATTTTATTTTAAACATTTAATCACTAACTCTTACATACTATCAAAAAATGCTTAAATGCTAGCTTACAATTTGTTCGTGAACAAAATGTATAAATAAAATATATATATTTTAGTTTATACAATTATTTCATTTTAATATTAAAATTATAAATCCATGTTAAAACTAAGCGAGGTTAATTGAAGCTTAATCGAATGTAACCTAGTAAACGTAACGTAAGGTTATGATTTTAGTAGTGTATAACACTTATTGTAAATATTAAAAATGGAAGTAATTTCCGGAGACCAATAAAAAGATCTCTTTGCTGTAACACTTGAAGAAGAACAAACGTGTTTCATTTAAAGCCGCAATTTTTCTACCCATTTGTTTAACCCCACACATAGTTAAAAGTATTTAACAAAGTTTTAAACCCTACACACCCCAACACAATTATTTCATAATCTTATACTAACTTACTGACCCACACAGACACTCTAAGCTACTCTAAATTCTTATAACTATATCTTTCGACTTCATTTACATTTTATTTATAAATGTTTATTTTGTATTTTTCTTGGTTAGGGCCAAGAAAAAATTGTTAACAAAAAACGTACCCTATGGATGTAATTTTCTATTTTTTATTTTTTATAAAAACTAACTTATAATAAACCTTAGTCTACCTAGTCCTACATACACAATACACACATACACACACATATACATTATACACAATAAAATACATACATTAGTATATAGCTTTGTATATACTAATATATGTATATGTTTCTTAAATGGAAAACCTAAACCTATGTAAGCTTGTCATCGCTATTCACAGAGCAAATAAATTGGTCAGCTCTGCCTCTTTAGTGAGGCTGGTCCGTAATTGATGGAAACGACGACGAAACATCTTCTCCATCATTCAACCACCAGAAATGCTGGTGCTGCCGAACGACATCCCTCTTATCGCGATTCCCCACCGCCCTACTGAACATGAGGCGATCCACACTGCCGTGTGCAACGTCTCTGTTGTAGTTGAGTCGCCTGTCCCCAGCTGTCCAAGCGACATGGAAGATTAACGGGACCGCTGATCTATCCTGGATCAACCCTATCTGATCTAGGTAGAGGAATGCTTCCGGTGGAACGGATCCGTCAGAGCGCACACTCTCGTGGTAAAGGTAATTGGGGTAGTAAGCCCCAGATATCAGGTTATTCGTCGAGGTCATTGCTCTTGCAATGTGCCTTCGAGTCAGCTTAATTACGAAGTTGTCCACTCGTATTATGTTGGCCCTGTTGTAAAGGTCCTCTTAGGATAAAATTTCTTGTACTCCGACTCTGGTGTTCTGTGCAAGCGAAGACAAGCTCTAAGGCAAGCCCTCTCAAACACCCGAATCTTTTCCATTAAGCTTGCTCGTACATTGAACACCACGGGAGACCCAAATACCAGCATGGGCCTGATAAGGGCCATGTAGCAGATTACCTTTACCCTCGCATCGAGTAGGCTGCTATAAAACAGTCTCTTTGTAAGGGGAAAAGCGCCTTTAGCTCTGGCTAGTTCAGTTTCTGTATTTGGCAAGGTATCTGACTACATTTCGACAGGCAAGAGGCTGCCCGTGTTGTCCAATGACCAAGAACTTACGCCAATTTTTTCTGGTATCCCTAGAGGCTCCAGACAATGGCGTCCTAAAGAGAATGGTTTCCGACTTCTGAAAGTTGATTTTCAACTTCCAGTCATCGCAAAATCGTCTTATCTTATCGAAGTCACGCTGTAAGAGAGTATTAATAACCCCGATTTTTGGACCTGTACTGTACGCTATCAAATGTCTGCGTACGCAATAGTATGGGGAAGTGAACCTATCAAGTCGCTTGTATAAATGTTGAATAGGATTGGCGAATTGACCGCGCCTTGCTGAAGGCCATTTTTAATTTGAAATATTCCAACAGAATTCACATCACCATTTTTCACCATGAACTGTCTATTAGTTAGCATATTATAAAGAATGAACAAGAGTGGTTTACTGATCCCCAGCCTAGTCAGTTTATAGAAAAGACCCTCTAACCATACGGTGTCGAAGGCCTTCTCCAAGTCAACAAGGCAGGCACCAGTACATTGTTTTTTACCTTTATTCCATTCGATATCGGACACCAGTTTATACGCGGCATGTGAGATATCATGTCCCGCCTTAAAACCGAATTGATTATCCGGAACTATATGTTTGTCCTCAACCCACCTAGACAGAGCTCTATTGATTACCTTTTCAAAAACCTTACTGGTATTCGGAAGGAGACTTATCGACCGGAGATTCGCCGGATTGGATATATCCTTCCCCTTTTTGGGGATAGGTTGAACCACCGCCGTTTTCTAATGGGCTGGATAATGTGCATTATTCATTGCATTATTAAACAGGGTGGTGTAAATGTCCACCGCTTCTAGAGGAAGAAGTCGAAGCACGATGTTCGGAATACCATCGGTCCCCACTGATTTATTAGCCCTGATTGTGTCGAAGATCTCATGGAGTTCTTCCTTCGAAATGAATGGGGGTAGGTCACCCTCTCTGGCAATGGCCATATTTTCGTCGCTGAACCGGGTGAAACCAGAGTCCTCGGATCGCCAGTTCCCTATTTCATTTCGAATGCAGAAGTGAAAGAGCTCCTAAAAGAAACGACGACGGAGCACTACTCATTCTCACCGAAATGTGAAAAGCGGCAATCTATGCAGCTGAAGGGGTTGGAATCGTCTTCTGATCCTGAGGAGATCCTGGCACAGCTCACAGAGAAGAAGTGCGAAGGACTCAAGTTTGTAGGGGTAAAGCCATTTACCACAGCTAGAGCCAGGCGGGAGAAACGGAGTCTGCCGTTCTTCCTAATGCAGCTCAGTCCCGAAAGCCGTCTGGATAGTCTAAGGAGTATCAATGTCCTAGACTACCAGGTGGTTCACTGGGAAAAACTAAAAAGGAGCGAAGGCGTTATACAATGCGTTCGCTGCCAGAGTTTCGGGCACGCGGCGTCGAACTGCCAAATGCAGCCTCGATGCGTGAAGTGCGCTAAGAACTACAGTTCCGAGGAGTGTGCTCTGGGTGTTGACGGAGCATCCGATAGGTCGCAGCGTGTTATGTGGAAACGTGGGACACACCGCAAACTATCGGGGTTGCCCTAAGTTCGCTGACATTAAGAAACCAAAACTGGCTCGGCAGCAGAAGGTGGAGGTCAAACGTTTACCTGTTAGGTTTCAAACACCAGCCGTCACGTCCCAAATTTCCTACGCCCAAATGGTGTCAGGTAGGGGGCCTACGGTACACCAAGCGACTGTTGCTTCTCCGGCTCCAACGCCGAGAACAACGGAAGCTGCACCTAACATGCTGGCCATCTTGCTCGCAATCCAAGGGCAGATGGCTCAGCTGCAAAAGCAGGTGCAAGAACAAGCCAAGCGGGTGGACCAGATCTACGCGCTCCTCCCGGGCCTAACGCAACACATGTCGTAATGGATACGCACATGGTGGAGCAAACTTTGAAAGTCCTTGCGGTGAATTTTAATTCACTGGTTAGGATCGAACGAAGAGCCGCGATGTTTAAATTACTACAAGACCAAACTCCTGATGTGCTTTTCGCTAGCGAAACCAAGCTAACCGATAAGCACAAACTGGAGTACAATAATTATATTGTCAGGAGAAGAAATCGGCCCAGATCCAAACGTGGACGCGGGGTCGCGATCTTCATTAAAGAAGGTATACAATTTCACAGAGTGTACAAGGGAGTGTTGCGCAGGTTCCGGGTGTTGGAGGCAGTTGTCAGTTACATCCCGCTCCGCAGTGGAAAGCGGCTGTACTTGGCCTCTGTTTATGCACCTGAGGCTTCACAAACCACGCTATTCATTACAGAGCTCGACACTCTTTTTCGACTTCTGAGGCTGGAATCGGGGAAGAATTATTTTATAATCGGCGGGGACTTCAACGCTAGACACAGAGATTGGGGAAATAATTTGCCAAATACTAGAGGGAACCTACTACTCCTCATGTACAGACTCGGTCTTAAAGCGACGGATAACCCGTCGTTTCCCAGAGGAAAATATTTGTTGGGAAAATATTTTTAATGAACTTTTTATTTTTTTTTTTTCCCAATTCTTTTTCTTCTTTTATTTTTTTTGCAGTGCACACGAAATGTCACTTGCGCGAAACCGAAGACAATCGATGTACATATGTATATCAATATGTACACACGCACGTATATACGACTGTGTACTCGCGCCGGTGTACACGAATCAAAAACGAAATCGAATTACGCGAAGGAAGGGGGGCAGACAAAAAGGATTAAAGAAATAATTATTTAAAAACACTTACCTTTTTAACAAACAAAAAGGGGAAAGAGCAACGAAAATTAACAACACAAACTAAACAAAAACCGAACACGCGATACGATTTGACATAGTTTTGGTCTACGATCAAAACAAACTATTGCACTAGGCGAATTACGCACATTTTATCTCCCTTTGTTGCTCGTTTGTTATATCGTCGTCCTTGTCACCTACATGTAATGTTTCAAATTATTAATTTACACGATTTTGTCTCATTTACATGTAGATAGCCAACACCCTCACACAACACACAACTTTTATGTCAAAAGAGGTACAGTAAAGTACAAGAGCGAGGACATTTGCGAACGAAATTCGTCCACCGGGCGGGAGCATGTTCGTGAACAAAATGTATAAATAAAATATATATATTTTAGTTTATATAATTATTTCATTTTAATATTAAAATTACAAATCCCTGTTAAAAATAAACGAGATTAATTGAAGCTTAATCTAATGTAACCTAGTAAACGTAAAGGTAAGGTTATGATTTTAGTAGTGTATAACACTTATTGTAAATATTAAAAATGGAAGTAATTTCCGGAGACCAATAAAAAGATCTCTTTGCTGTAGCCCTTGAAGAAGAACAAACATGTTTCATTTAAAGCCGCAATTTTTCTACCCATTTGTTTAACCCCACACATAGTTAAAATTATTTAACAAAGTTTTAAATCCTACACACCCCAACACAATTATTTAATAATCTTATACTAACTTACTGGCCCCACACAGGCACTCTAAGCTACACTAAATTCTTATAACTATATCTTTCGACTTCATTTACATTTTATTTATAAATGTTTATTTTGTATACTTAGGGCCAAGAAAAAATTGTTAACAAAAACCGTACCCTATGGATGTAATTTTTTATTTTTTATTTTTTATAAAAACTTAATGTCTAACTTAAAAAAACCTTAGTCTACCGAGTCCTACATACACAATACACACATAGACATTATACATTAGTATATAGATTTGTATACACTAATATATGTATATGTTTCTTAAATGCTAACCTAAACCTATGTAAGCTTGCCACCGCTATTCACAGAGCAAATAAATTGGTCAGCTCTGCCTCTTTAGTGAGGCTGGTCCGTAATTGATGGAAACGACGACGAAACATCTTCTCCATCATTCAACCACCAGAAATGCTGGTGCTGCCGAACGACATCCCTCTTATCGCGCTTCCCCACCGCCCTACTGAACCTGAGACGATCCACATTGCCATGTGCGACGTCACTGTTGTAGTTGAGTCGCCTGTCCCCAGCTGTCCGAGCGACATGGAAGATTAACAGAACCACTGATCTATCCTGGATCAACCCTATCTAATCTAGGTAGAGGAATACTTCCAGTGGAGCGAAGCCGTCAGAGCGCACATTCTCGTGGTAAAGGTAATTGGGGTAGTAAGCCCCAGATATCAGGTTATTCGTCGAGGTCATTGCTCTTGCAATGTGCCTTCGAGTCAGCTTAATTACGAAGTTGTCCACTCGTATTATGTTGGCCCTGTTGTAAAGGTCCTCTTAGGATAAAATTTCTTGTACTCCGACTCTGGTGTTCTGTGCAAGCGAAGACAAGCTCTAAGGCAAGCCCTCTCAAACACCCGAATCTTTTCCATTAAGCTTGCTCGTACATTGAACACCACGGGACACCCAAATACCAGCATGGGCCTGATAAGGGCCATGTAGCAGATTACCTTTACCCTCGCATCGAGTAGGCTGCTATAAAACAGTCTCTTTGTAAGGGGAAAAGCGCCTTTAGCTCTGGCTAGTTCAGTTTCTGTATTTGGCAAGGTATCTGACTACATTTCGACAGGCAAGAGGCTGCCCGTGTTGTCCAATGACCAAGAACTTACGCCAATTTTTTCTGGTATCCCTAGAGGCTCCAGACAATGGCGTCCTAAAGAGAATGGTTTCCGACTTCTGAAAGTTGATTTTCAACTTCCAGTCATCGCAAAATCGTCTTATCTTATCGAAGTCACGCTGTAAGAGAGTATTAATAACCCCGATTTTTGGACCTGTACTGTACGCTATCAAATGTCTGCGTACGCAATAGTATGGGGAAGTGAACCTATCAAGTCGCTTGTATAAATGTTGAATAGGATTGGCGAATTGACCGCGCCTTGCTGAAGGCCATTTTTAATTTGAAATATTCCAACAGAATTCACATCACCATTTTTCACCATGAACTGTCTATTAGTTAGCATATTATAAAGAATGAACAAGAGTGGTTTACTGATCCCCAGCCTAGTCAGTTTATAGAAAAGACCCTCTAACCATACGGTGTCGAAGGCCTTCTCCAAGTCAACAAGGCAGGCACCAGTACATTGTTTTTTACCTTTATTCCATTCGATATCGGACACCAGTTTATACGCGGCATGTGAGATATCATGTCCCGCCTTAAAACCGTATTGATTATCCGGAACTGTATGTTTGTCCTCAACCCACCTAGACAGAGCTCTATTGATTACCTTTTCAAAAACCTGAAACATATTCGGGTTGCTGGTGTTTACAGCCCGAACCTTGTTGTTCCAATATGAACTTACCGAAATTCTGTAATTCTCTTTTATTAACGTTTGCACATTTTTAATACGAGTGGACAACTTCGTAATTAAGCTGACTCGAAAGCACATTGCAAGAGCAATGACCTCGACGAATAACCTGATATCTGGGGCTTACTACCCCAATTACCTTTACCACGAGAGTGTGCGCTCTGACGGCTTCGTTCCGCCGGAAGCATTCCTCTACCTTGATCAGTTAGGGTTAATCCAGGATAGATAAGTGGTTCTGTTAATCTTCCATGTCGCTCGGACAGCTGGGGACAGGCGACTCAACTACAACAGTGACGTCGCACACGGCAGTGTGGATCGTCTCAGGTTCAGTAGGGTGGTGGGGTATCGCGATAAGAGGGATGTCATTCGGCAGCACCAGCATTTCTGGTGGTTGAATGATGGCGAAGATGTTTCGTCGTCGTATCCATCAATTACGGACCAGCCTCACTAAAGAGGCTGACCAATTTATTTGCTCTGTGAATAGCGGTGGCCAGCTTACATAGGTTTAGGTTAGCATTTAAGAAACATATACATATATCAGTGTATACAAAGGTGTATACTGATATGTGTATATGATTGTGTATAATGTCTATGTGTGTTTATGTGTGTATTGTACATTTAGGTTAGGTAGGCTAAGGATTATTTTAAATTATATACTAAGTTTTTATAAAAAATAAATGTCCATATGCTAAGTTTTTGTAAACAAATTTTTTTCTTGGCTTTAAGTATAGAAAATAAGTATTTATAAATTAAATGTAACTGCAGTCGAAAGACATAGATATAAGTATAGCTTAGAGTGCGTGTGTGGGGCCAGTAAATTAGCATAATATTGTTAAGTAATTGTTAGCTAGCATTTAAGCATTTTTTGTTAGAATGCAAGAGTTAGTGTTAAGAAAATAAAATGCATTTAAAACTGAAAACTGAAAACTCGATTTAATTCCTTTTGTACTTCCTTGTACTTATCTTTCATTACATAGCTTGGTTTTAGATCTTCCTCTGATGTGTTAATCATGAAGTCTTCATGCTCGAAGGACTAATCAATGTTTGAATGAATTAATTACTTTGACCCCTTACCGTTGGTGTGGGGAAGTCAAATCAACAAACAGCCAGGTGTATTCTAACGAACTTACCTTCATTTGCGTACATACTCGCTTATTTATTTAGCTTATTCTACACATAAAGTACAATTTTGCTTATTCTACAGTCTACTCATAAAGGTAATATGATAAGCAAGAAATGAATAGAGGTGCAAACCGGCGTACGCAATTGTGTTATTGTATGAGTTTGGTGACTGATATCGTCTGGCCTCGTATATCATAAATTTTTGTGGTTGAACACAACAATGTCATTCTTTTCCGATCGATGGGTAACTCTGTTGTAACTGTTGCTTCTACAGATCACAAAGTAGATCCAATCAAATTGGCTGACCGGTATTCTAAGGCAAACCAAACAAAAAATTAAAGAACTTAGACCCAATCTTAAAGCTGTATATAATCAATACATGGGAGGTACAGACCTCATGGATACTCATGTTAACAATTATAGGATTGGGATTCGAGGCAAGAAATGGTGGTGGCCTATTTTTACATGCCTTGCAGATGTCCTTATGTCAAGATGTCCTCCTGGATACTAATGCGTAAATCAGGAAAAAATATTTATCAATTGAATTTTTGTCGTGAGTTGGTCCAAATATATTCGAAAAATTATGGTACGTACCCCTCAAATTCTGGTGGTCGACAATCTGCCTCCAAATTTGGATCCAGAAATTTGGAAGCAATTAGATATGATGGAGTAAACCACTTTCAAAAATTAATAGAAAATAAACGTAGATACTCGTATGCTGGAGTCGACCGTACAACTATTGGGAGGATAGCATGTTCGAAATGTGATGTTGGTTTATGTCTAAAATTCTTTGAAAATTATCATTCTAAGTAATAATACGAGTATGTTATGTATTTTTTATAAATTGAACCAAATAAATAAATAAGTTAGTTTGTGCGTCTTATTTGTCTAAAAAAAACTAGTTTTTGTACTCCTTTTGTCCTAGCGTTGCCATGTGGCAACAGCCCAAAAGTCAAAACTGGGTGTGTAAAAGAAGTTTTTTTTTCTCAGAGATATATTACTTGATCATTATCCAATCCATTTATAAATAAAAAATTATAAAAACACATTTTCTAAAACTCAGGTTTTAATGGGTTTAGGGTAATCAGCGGCTTTAGAATCATTTTGTACGAAGAAGCTTTTGTTATAGCCGTGATGACGTCCATCGATATAATTGCGGATGAGATGCAGAGAGTCTGTAATAGGAAAACTTGTAATCAACAGGCGGTAGTCGTCAAAAGGATCAAGGAGGAAGAAATAACTACTTCATTGACCAGGTGGCAAGCTCGGTGGAATGTCACTAGGAAGATCAGTTGGACCTACAGATTGATCCCATCCATAGACGTTTGGACAAATCGATATCATGGAAACTGTAACTACTCTCTTACGCAGTTACTATCTGGCCACGGTGGATATCGAATGTACTGACATCGCTTCGGGCACAATAGCTCACCTTTTTTTTCAGACTGTCCAAATCAGGAGGAAGACACAAAGCATGCAATATTCCATTGTATACCCTCTCTGGGATAGAGAGCTGACATACCAAACCCACAGTCAATAATTGACCAAATGTTGCGGTCAGTGGAAAATTGGATGGAGGCTTGCATTTTCATAACAAACGTGTTAAACAAGCTGCGAAAGATCGAAGAAATAAAACGTGAACACTCAGCAAACATAGGGGATATAGTAGCATAGATTGCTTATCAGCCCCGTGAATTAATACCTAAAGGCAGTCCCGCATGGAGAGGGGGGCAAGTGTGTAGGGAGTGGTTTAGTATTTAGGTGTATTCCAGGAATCGTGCAATAACGGTAGCGAATTATGCTTGCTGGCACCTCGGCTACTGGTATCTATGAATATCTATGAAGATTACGCACCCTTTAGCGCAACAAAAAAAACAGACATTTTCGTAAAAATTGTCTAAAAACATTATATGTATGTATACACCCTAACACGTAAGGACGTCACCAAAAATTTCATTTTCGATTTTCAAGGTGAATTCAAGAACTTCCCTATCAGAAAGTTAATAATGCGTGTGATTTTCGGTCCAGCTTGTATTAACGGCGAATAAATTATACAATTAATTCACGAGCTCTTCGGGATATACTGCGACATCGATCTAGTCTGGAAATTAGGCATCCAACGTTCGAGATCGTTGAGCCATATTGAGCGAATGGGCACCACAACTCCAGTTCAAAAAGCCGTCCGGTTCCCACAATGAGGAATGATAAAGCAGAGGACGGCCGCATCCAATAAATAAAAGGCACCATCTCTATTCTACCTGTCTATTCCTCGAAATGATTAGTCAAAATATGCGAAGCCTTTAATAGTTTTCAAGCGACTTATTGATTAGTTCTAATCACTCATAGTTCGAATTATCATAGAATGTTGGTGTGGCCTAGCAACTAGACAAGCCCTACGGCGTTACATAATGCAAATCAATCAATTTTTCCTCATAACTTGTGGGTATTTCTCCAATAATCCCAGAATCAACTAAACAAGTAGATAGCACACTATCTCTAATAGAGATGGAAATGGTAGACGTAACCTCTCTTTACAGCAGTGTGGAAACTATTGTAGCAGTCAGGCAACATGAAAAAATTCAGAACGAAGTTTGAAATATAGGAGTTTCTTATAAGTTATTGGTGCTAACAAGCAATCGATATAGGAGTGAGGTTCATACCTTCATTTCAATAAATACAGATTTCAAAGTTTCCTCTCGTATTCACCAAAGTGGTTTACAAGTATTTTCGGATTTAAATTACTGATGTGAAAATGTTTCGCTATACCACTAAATCAGCCATAAAGTTACTCGAACCACTTCGCATACAGCTGACGTAAGTTGAAAGCCCAAGTAATTCATGTCATCAGACGATGGGTAAAGATGGGAGAAAAAAATATAATCTCCTTCATTAATGTTAGACGATATCCAGATCGGTAATCACTAGGGAAATGTTCCCCAAGCACGCCGTGCCGTTACCAAAAAATAAAAATAATGTTAATTAATTGCCATTGAAGATACTTAAATACGCTCTAATTATGTCAATATCCTTTAAATTTATTCCATCGCTCCACAATCCAGTCTGTATGTACTTCATGGTTTTTTCTGCTCTAGTAATTTTAAAGTAAGACCATTCATCCAGTACCGAGCCGAAGTGTATGAATTTCAAGAGAGCTAACCAATATCTAACAAGAGAGACAGGCACAGGACTGATAAATGTCGTCGTTCCCTGTGGTAGGTTCTTTACCGGAACGAGAAACGTTCGAAAATCTTAATGAAATCTTCCTGAACGCTATGGTTAGAGGGAGTGTTCGTATCCTGGCTGGATAGTGATGTAGAGGTTCAAGATTGTCAAGCAAATTGTTTTGACGTGTCTGTACATTTCGCTGACCTCCGTTCTCTCGAAGGATACAGATCCTCACCATTGTCCCACCCACACCCGACCTAACTCTGGCCACATGGCATCTGCCACTGCCATTGATTTTGCCTTTCCTCGGGCGGTGTCGTGTAATTATGGAAATGGCGTGAAATGTTTCAATTAAAAATTGGACGTGCTCGAATCCTGGTCAGAAATGATATTCCTTTCCATATCCCAGCGACACGTCCATCCAACCGGTGTTACGAATAACTCGGCAGAGGCTGCCTGAAATACTCGTAGCGTGATACAAAAGAAAAAATAAAGAAAACCGAAACTCTGGGGCAAGGAAAATATGGACAGTTGAAAAAATTAAAATATGTAATACCCTAATGAGGGAGGGACGACCTTCGAAGTACCAGTTGCAGAGCTTTTTTTCGGTTGCCTCTTTCCTCTCCTTCTTGGTATTATATTTATTTTTTTTTCCACCCTGCTGCATACCAACTCTTAAGTCGAAGTAAACAAAGCAATCAAAATAACAAGCAGAGTAACCACTTTCGTTGCCGGTACATCATTAAAAGTGCAGGAAATACAGGAGCAAACAAAGAGAACAGGAATATCTGTAACACCCGCAGAATCCTGGAATCGTTGCAGATACACTTAACTATGTGCTATAAATATACATATGTTGTAGTTTATGTGTGTGTTGCAGGACATCCTAGGTTGGAAAAGATATTGTTAACCAAGCCATTGACAAGCTCGTCGAGATTACTGCAAACACAAGGCAATAAAAACAGCTACGAAAAAGGAAGCAAAGCGTGGGATAAAAATTGTGGGGTTGGACGGTGTTTCGTGGGCTAATGCAGCATCCAGGAGGATGTAGTCCGACGTTGGTCAGTCGTTACCGTGAGTCGTCCATCGGAGTGGAGGTACTTACGACTTTATGGAGTCAGTTTTAGGGTTATTACGATTGGGACTGCCCTAAATTAACACCCCATTTAACCGAAAAAAAGTGTCTTTATGACTACCCAGGCTTGCTAATACAGTATGTCTTATACAGCAAGGGAGTTTTGCCCGTAGGCGGTTTTTCATGTTTAAAGAAATCTTAAACTCTCATCTGGTTTATAACTTCTGACGCTTCACAAAAATATGGTCGGTAGCGTTGTGTTCTTTTTGGGTCGAAGTTTTGAGGTCGAATTTACTTGTATTCTTTTACAATTCTACATGGAAATGCAGGATATAACATTTCCTTAATATTATTTGACCAACAAAAATTAAGTATATAACGATTCTGGAAGTTTCGTAATCTTCAGGAGGACACTGTTAAGTGCCCCGAGTAAAGATTTGGGTCAGAAAGGCCATTGCCTTGCATTTGAGCTTATATCATTGCTTCGTAGAGAGAATTGAAAATGTAGCATACCAGAGGGCATATTTCACAAATTGTTACCAGATGAAGAAACAGATGATATTTCCTAAATTTAAGGAACTTGAGTTCCACTCGTTAAAGGATCATCAAAGGTAAATATGTGGAACAAGATGGTCTGAACATTTCGAGGAGTCAACAACTTGTTGAAGACAATATCCCTGACAACAGAACAGAAGTTGCATGATGCCGACATCAATAGTAGAAGACATTATTGGCAAGCTATTAGAGACGCCGCATCTGAGGTGCAAGGTTACACAAGACAACCACCATGAAACACCCTGGTTTGATGAAGAATGAGGGCATTATCCTATGAAATGAGACAAGAGGCGTGCAAAACGGTGCTGCGAAGAAGGGCGAAAGTTAATCATGAATTTTATAAGTAGAGGAGATGGAGGGAACATCAGCTTCTAGGAAAGAAAAGGAAAGAAGCAGAGAAGCGCTCGATCGATGCAATGGAAAGCTGCTTCTGCAGATATGAGCTCGGAAGTTCTACGGAAAATTGAAAAGAAGTTCCGCAGTTAAAAACACCTAACAGGAGCATGCGGAATAGAGTCACAGTCGATGCTGAAAATGTTAAAGGATTACTTTTGCAGACTCCTTAACGACAAGGGCGACCATCATTCCCCTGTCAAGCGGACTACCCACCAAATTATTGAAAGCAGCGGAGATTGGGTTGGTAATGAGTATAAACTAACTAATATGTAAAATATTATTAGATGAAAATATGCCCGATGAGTGGAATCACAGCATCATTTAACTGAAACTAGTCCGCCTATGTAGGATGCTAATATAGAAGCTGGCTGTTTCAAAAAAGTCAGTTACGGATCCGCCGAGAATTACAAAAAAACGACTTCGAAATGTTGACACACTGTCATGTTTTTTCTTCAACATTTGAAAGAATTTTACAACAAGGCCAATACCAGGGACACAACCCACCAAAAGTCTGTCAAACAGCTTTCATACGCTGAAAAGAATGCAGCGAGATGTTATTAGAGAGTTTGCATTGGCACAACGGAAAACTATAACTTTGAAATGGCATAAGACTTTGTCAACCCGAACTGCAATGTAAATTCAAATATTGACACCACCGTAGAGCTCAAGCAAAGAATCATTCTTTCTAATCGCTGTTTCCTTGGACTAAGAAAGCAGGTGAAAAGTGAGTCACTCAAATTAACAGTGAAACACTGTATACGATTCTTATCATCTCAATTCTTCTGTATGGCGCGAAAACGTATTTGATTGTTTCGAAAGAAAAGTTTATAAAGAGACAATTCTCTTGCATAAACCAAATTTAGAGGCAACAATATAATAACAAAGTATATGAGCTATACCCGGTCGGAAGGGCTAGAATTGTTCAATTCCGGCGGTTAGGATATATTGAGCAAATAAACTCCACCACACCAGAGACCGGTGTTCGGGAAGCAAAGGAAGACAACTTGAAGATAGTTTGCCCAAGGCCTCGCTAAATTGTGAGTGCTCTTGTTTGATGCCTAGATGCATTTTGAACAGTGATTCATGACTCTTCCTTAGCGGTCCTTGATTTTACACAGAGGCAGTGTTTTCGCCATTTAACATTGAGAAGTAAGATGGTGATTGAATAACTCGTGATTTATAAGTATGCATGTGCAACACTTAATATCACTGTTTGGTACCACGGTTGTGTAAAAAAAAATGCTACTGTAAATTTCTAGTGCCTTATACCCTCATATGACTATCGACCTGAGAGGCTGATAACTTGTGTTATTTTACCAGATTCAATTTCAACGTTTACATTTGAATGGTTCCGCTATCAAGATCTGACTGCTGCTGTCGTAACATGTGAAGGCCATAAGTTTGTTATTACGTCAGCTTATTTTTCTTATGATCTGCTATCATCAAAAGCGGTAATCAAACTAGACGAATATTGTGGTGCCAAAAAAGTGGGTTTTAATAATTGTTCCGATACTTATATTCGGCACGTTTTGGGAATGGAAGAAAGGAATTATTCAACAGCTTTCCAATAGGCACTCCAAGTATAAAAGAAATGCCGCAACTGCATTAGGCTCAGTATAGCATACATTATAGAGCAAGCTGTGCAGAAACAAAACGGTGTCCACACAAATCACGCTATCCATTGCGGAACGCATATTTTTAGCGACATCGAAATATTTTATTGATTCTCTAAGTAACACTCGCAGAGTAACACACTGAGCGTTCTCGTAGCCTCGGTTAAGAACGGATCTACTGTTGACTGCTATAAAAAAGATACCACTACCGTCCAGAAAGTGGGGCGGAACTGTGTCTGCAACAGGGAACAAATCCGGATTTGATGTAAACGACAATCTAAGGCAAGAAGACTTAAGCTGTTGGAACGTAAGCAAATGCATTTTTACAATTCCCATGAACATAAAATTCGTCAACAATAACCGATAAGCGCTCACATACGAATACTCCTCTCCAAGCCTTTTAAGAAATAGAAGATGCTACCAACGAATTTTTCTACGAGCTCTTCGACAGACAGCAATGCCCTAAGTATGGCTTTAAAATTATTTGGAATATCAGCCTAAACGAGATCACGCCTGTAAATATATTTAGGCTAGTTGCCTTTGTTGCCAGCCAGAATATCACTATAGCTGGCATACGGTTTCCTCACCTCAATATTCACAAAGGAACCTAGCAGAGTTCAAGTTCCAATTAAGATACATCTACGCATGTCGAAGATTCGACAACATTGCGACAAGAAGCCGTCAGAAATGCATCAACTCATGTGATCGGTTTCATTCGATAGCATACCAGATGAACATGAGACCCCTAGTTTTATTAAGATTGCAGGCTATATAGTAAACCAACGCTACATAGAACAACGATGCCAGTTTGCGCGATCTACGAGGAAAACAGCAGGAAAGAACATCGACATGGAGGAAATGGAGGAATGCTATTCTAAGGACAACATTCGGCAACTTTAGGATTTAGCAAAGAAATTTACTATAATAGTAGAGTCACAGTCGTTGCTACGGATATCGAAAACCATTTCCGCAGAGTGTGTAAGCTGGGCGATGAAAGCTAAGATTTCCGCCCACCTATCCAAAACAAAGTGACGACAGCAATATTTAAGCTTAGGCATAACAAGGCTGCCGGACGGTATGAACTATGTGATGGCATGGTTAAATAAGGCTTGCTCGTAGGCGTGGATCCTGTCACTTCTACTTTAGTACATGTTCTCGATTCCCTTATTAAAGTCCTCTACAACACTCAGTCCTCTAAGCCCCAGCTAACAATGCATTTATTGCTGCCGACGAGATTAAGTGACATTTAATGCAATAACACGAGAACGCCGGTTGGGCTTTGGCATCACTTAGAACTACGTCAGATAGAATTTGAGAATTTGAGGAATGAATCCGAATCTTATTGGCTGGCTCGAACGCCGATGGAGGATATGAATGTCGTTTAGAAAAACGACTTTGTATGCCGCACATCATTTTGTAAATGTTTTGTCTGCATGTTAAGCCCTGAGATACATATATGTTACAACCCTGATAGCAAAGAATATATAGTTTAAATATGGAGAGGGGAAATATCTGCATTAATATTGACAGCCAAACTACTCCCAAAGTCTTACGGAATGTTTTGCCACATCCAAGGTTGCTCAAGCATGTTCCTATGTTTTATTCAAAACTTTATTTTATTTTTATTTTAGAAATAATTTGATAATTTATTCTTTAGAAGTAGCTGGTAGTTCTCCGTTGTCTCAGCTGTCTTCTTGGTAATGTTCCGCTATTAGATCCATATGAGGAAAGGTAATATGATTTGCATGGATTATCTAAATATTTCCAGATTTCTGTAGGGATTATTGAGCGTGGTAGCTACGTACTCCACTACTAGCTGCCTCAAAATCTAAAATTTTTAACTCCAACTTGCTTGTCGAAAAATATTGTTTTTTACTAATTTTGGCTCCACCTAGAAAATCGTAAAATTCTTACCTAATGAATTCATGATTGGGACAGAAATAAGGTGGAAGTATTTCGCCAATCAATTTTAAATCCATAACAGAGTTCTTCAACTGATTCTTCACCGTTAGTCTACATCCCAATATGTAAATTAATGTAGCACTTATCTCGGTTCTCAGAACATTAGCTCCTGTACGTCGTACTCGGCAGGAAATAACTCATTTCATCGTTCCAACTCGATCTACCGCACATACTCATATCGTAGATCTAGCAAGTATTTTGTTCTTTGATGAACACCTTCGATGAAGCCTTCAAACTCTGCAGAGTTTGAATGGAGCTTTAGCTCTAGGTATGAGATAGACAGAGTAGGAGTGAAACAGTATGTGCAACACTATACTTTTAGACCCTACTGTGTTTACGACGACATGATTTTTATAACATAATGTTTCAAAATAGGGCAGATTTACCGCATGTAGGCATTTAAATGCGTACTCACGCACACATATCAAGCAACAATATGCGAGAACAATACAAGCGAAATGCATTATTAACGAGGAAGCAAAGAATGACCATTTTTCGCAATTGAATTACCAACCTTACAAAGCCAACACAATTTTGTTCTTTTGAGGGAAATAGGAGTATTTTGTATAAGTTTGCGCAAAATTAATCACCCTGTCGGAAGATGGTATAATTTTTGCAAATGGCGTCGCACGTCAATCATATTTAACATTTGTGAACTAGACAGCTACAGTATACAAACAGACAAGCAATGGTGCGCTATACTCCGCAAGATCGTGGAATAATTGTGTGGATGTTTTTGACCAATAACGGTCGGTGGTGTTAGCGCACCGGGAATTTCGAGGTCGATTTCCTAATCGTGTCGCGCCAAATGGGCAAGCATTCTGCGCTTAGCTACTCGATTCGAACAGAGTGGAACCACAGGCGAGCATGTAGGGCGTGGCCGCCGCCGAGCTGGTCGTTCGACAGAGAATATCGCGGCTGTGGCTGCCGATGTCGCTGAGAACGAAGAAACATCAACCAGACAACGGGCCACTCAATTGGGCATCCGCAGACGGACCTTACAGCGAATCTTAGTGAAAGACTTACACATGTTCCCGTACAAAGTGCAAACAGTGCATCAGTTAATGCCTCCTGACCGTCAGTCGCGTATGAATTACTGTCAAGCCATCCTCAATCTCAACAACGTAGAGGACGATTTTGAGTCGAAAATCATCATGGGCGATGAGGCGCATTTCCGCTTAAGCGGTTACGTCAATAAGCCAAATCGTCATTTTTAGGGCACTGAAAATCCGCGTGTGATGCACGAAGAGCCATTACATCCACTCAAAGCCACTGTGAGGTTGGTTGTTCTCGAGGGAGGAGTAGGCAATTGGGCCGTACTTTTTTGAGGATGCCATCTGCAATACGGTCACCTTTACTGGCGAATGCTACAGGGCCATAATAAACGACTTTTTACTGCCGGAATTGGATGAGCGGGGCTTGGTGAACACAGCACCAGCTACAATAGATATTGTGAAGGAAGCGTTTCCTGGTCGCGTAATCTCAGACTTCTTTCTTTGAGGCTACTTGAAGTCGCGGGTTTATGCCAACATGTCTCAGACATTCGCAGCCCTTAAGGAGAATATTCGACAGGAATGCGAACAGTTATCACCGGAAATCTTGCGGAAAGTCTGGAAAATGCGATAAAACGGGCACAAATGTGTATCATCATCTTTTCCACTTAACAGACACAATTGTAAAGATCCAGGTAAAAACTTCCATCACTCAAAATCATTTCCTTTTGTTTAGTAAAAAAGTAATTAAAAAAAAAAATGGATGATTTTGCTCCACCTTGTACTATCAGGTACATTCGTCAAAATTGTCAAGAATCCTGCTACCCAAATGTAGTTTTTTTCTTGTATCACACTCTGTAAGGTGATTGCTAAGTTGTTAGTGTCTTGTTACATATTGCACCCCAAGCTATCGATAATATACAATACATATCAAATAATGAAAAAAAATCACAATATGAGTATGCCCACTAATAGAATGACTGAAGGCTATTAGACAGAACAAACATCATCATCGAAATCTTCCAGATCCTTTTAATGGGGCAACTTTTTCGAGTAAACATAAACGGATACATGCATTACGTGTATTATTCTCAATACCCAAAACCCAAGGGTGTATGTTTATTTTTTCGCTTTCCCTGAATTATGGGGTAGTCCTTACGTACCACTAATCGCCTATTGCGTTACGTGCCCAACCGCATCTATCCGTATTCGCATTCGCATACTCGTACAATCCAACCGTGTCTATCTTTTATGAGGATTATCGCTTTAGGGCGTCGAGAGAGGGAGAGTGAACTGAAATTGATAATTATTTGCTACTTGTAGCCGGGAATGTGAGATGCATGAATTTTGCCACCCTAACCACCATCAGTTGTGGAAACAGACACTAAACACCGAATTAATGAAGTGAGGGTGAAGCTGGATATCTAGAAGGTGCTGCAACACTGATTGCCGGTATTTATAGCTTTTGTTCAAGACGTAGGTCTGTTCTGCGTGCTTTGTTCGTCAGGATGAAGAGATAAATCGAATTGGGCACAAGGGTGTACTTTCAGTTCGGTTGGGGGTGCTTTAATGTTTCCTTATTGCGGAACGATGATTGTGTGTATGTGCTATTGGAGTGTTGGGGTGGATTATTAACAATACTAGATACAATACAATATTTATAATAAATCTACAGTGCAGGAGTGTCAAAAAAACGGGTGGATGGGGCGTCGGAAATTCGGAAGTGGTGCTTTGTAGAGACACCATTAGGCACAAATTGAAATGATTACTATCTGACGGTGTGTCTGTGGTGGTCGGTTGAATGCTATTCTGCTCCTTATCAATGCTGTGCATTTTTTGTTATTTTCTATGGAAAGTTGAACATGACGGTTAAGTTGTGTCGAAAGAAATGATTTTTAATATCTATCTTGACTTACATTATGTTGATTTTATCTATCTAGTGACATTCAGTGGTCAATTACTTTCGCTGAAGTTTTTTAGCAAGCATTTTCATTTTTTATATGCATTTTTATTAAATCAAATTCATTTACACTTACAAGGTAGACAAGAAAATGCTTAAAAATTAGCTTAATTAACTTATGCTATACTATGATAACCTACTGGCCCCATGCGGGCACTCTAAACTAAACCTAAAACTTAATCTATGTCTTTCGGCGTAACTAAACATGGTAATTTATTTATTCCATCTTATTATTGCTAACACTAAGAAAATGAGTTTTTTCTAAAAATTAGTACCGCCCTACTGAACTATAGATGACTCTGTCGTATTTGATTCGCCTGTCCGCAGCTGTTCGAACGACGTGGAAGATAAGTGGTACCCCTAATTTGTCTTGGATCAGCTCTTTTTTATAAAAACATGGGAATGACTCTGGGGGCACAAAGCCGTTGAAGGACACTCTCTCGTGATATAGATAATTGGGGTAATCAGCCCCGGAGATCAGATTATTCGTCGATGTCATTCTAGTAATGTGCCTTCGAATCAACTTAAAGACGAAGTTGTTTACTCTTATTGGGTTTGCCTTATTGTATGAGACTTCATTAGGATACAATTTTATGTACTCCGACTCTCGTCTTCTGTACAAGCGAAGGCAAACCCTTAGGCAGGCCCTCACAAACTACTGAATCTTTTCCATTAAACTTGATCTCACGTCACACCACATGGGACATCCAAATAAAAGCATAAGCCGGATAAGGGCCATGTAGCAGATTACCTTTACCCTCGCATCGCAATGGCTTCTATAAAACAGTCTATTTGTAAGGGCAAAAACACCTTTTGGCCTGGCTAGAGCAACATTTATTTATATGTTTGTTAAAATATAGATATTAATCTACATACATTTGACTACATTTCAACAAGAAAACTTTCGTCAGTTCTCTTTGGTATCCGCAGAGCCCCAAACAAAGGCATCCTAAAAAATTCCGACTTATAAAAGATAATTTTCAACTTCCTGTCATCCCAATATCATTCAACTTCATCGAAGTCGCTTTACAAGACCATATTAATGACCTAGCTTTTTCTGCGTACGCTATGCCATGTTTAAATGAACTCAGAAGATCACTTGTGGAGATGTCAAATAGGATCGGCGTGTTAACCTCAGTTTATTGAAGACCATTTTTAATTACAGATGTTTCAGAAGAAGTCACATCTCATCGCATCGTAAAGAAGATGAACTGTCTACTGATAAGCATATCAGAAAGAATATATATCAGTGGTTTACCTATGCCCAACCTGTTCAGCTTGATGAGTAATCTTTTTAACTATATGGTTATATCTTTGATAAAGTTATGAACTTCGTCTACCTTGGCTCCGCAGTTGCAAGTAACATCGACATCAGCATAGAAATCGGACACAGAATTATTCTTGCTAACTGCAGTTTTCTGGGGCTCAGGAGGCAATTGAGTAACAGAGCCCTCTTTTCTATTAATATTAAATTGACTCTGTACAGGGGTGGGCGTGGTGTAGTGGTACTAGCAATCGCTTCTCACTCTGAGGGTCCAAGATTCGAATCCTGCCCATGGCAAGTCCGTTTTTCATTTGTGTAATGGGAACTCAGACAGAAAAATTCTGCGTGTGAAGGCATAACACTGACACGTAGATTTGGCTGTTGTAGAGTTTCAACCACAAAAAACTAGTGCGAATTATAACTTCGAATCACTCTGAGTGAAGAAAGAACTCTCCGTCCTATTCGGACTCCCACCCCTGGAGAGCTAATATAGAAACCAAATATACCTGAGTTTTCAAACCACTACAAAATAATTTTCCTTTCTCCTCCTTCTACCTTTCCGCCCGCGCCCTGGCAACAGTAAAGGGGTATCTAATCCCTTAGGCGCGCGTATATTATAAAAAAAAACAAAAAAAAAACAAGACTCTCATTTTAATGCTATATTGCGCAAAAGGTTGGACCTTGTCGAAAGCAGATGAAGAACCACTCGGTGATTTTCGGTCCCGTTTGTACTAATGACCAATGGAGGCTTCTCAATTCAACCATCAGAATGTACAGCGGCATCGGCCTAGACAGGCGTCCAGATTCAATATCTGAGATAGCCGGACCATGAACGAACAGACAGCACAATTTTGACCCAAAGAGTTTTTGACTATAACCCCAAGGGACAGCGCAGCAAAGGACGACCACATATAATGTGTCAAGTGCAAGTGGAAGGGGACCTAAGCCAACTTAGAGTGCGGCAAGGAGACAGCTGGAGAGAGATCGTGACATCTGGAAATTCATGTTTTTTAAGGTCATCCTTCGATTTGCTAATAATTATAAAAAAGCTTATCGGTAGTTCAACGGACACTTTATGACACGGAACGCTACGCCTACGGTTCCAGTAACATCTTTAAATAATTGTACTATTGGCTAGAAATGGATTTGATTTAAACATTGAATTCTGCCCCGAATGTAGTGTAAATGAAAAGAACTATCTGACTCAATATATAAATACACAGAACTTTATCGCCGCATAGGCAAGCTGCAGTGCTGACCACCCACACTTAGTGCATGTATAAGGGGTGAGAGCACAAGAGAGCAATTTTCTTACATTATAGAGTACAGTACAGTACAGGAGAGTATCTCCCACCAATTGCCCTTTTATCTTTAATGGTACAGCACCTATAATATCCTTTCAGCTGATGTCCCTATCTCGTATGCTGCAACACTAATTTCTTTAAAGTTCTCATTTCATTTAATTATTCGTTTATCATTTTGCACTCGTATAAGTGAATACAAAACAAAACTGAAAACGAATCTCACATTCCGTAAAACTCTACCCTGTAGCCAGTTATGAAATGCACTATTCATACTTCAAGACAAAAGGTGATTCGTCTTTCGTTTTTCATGGAGTCTAGAAAAAAGGTTTGGCGAAGCCCAAGAGTGTTGGCAACTAACCGAGACAAGGCTGCATATAAAACTGAACAATACCATTTGCCATTTTCTTGGCAACCATTTCCTGTATACGCATCACATTGATAGAACTAATTCCAGGAAGCAACGCAGAAAAGGTTACGAAAGAAAAATCTAGGAAAAGCTAGAGAATAGGTAACCTAGCAGTGTTGTTTTACGGGTTTTTGCCAACAACAGCAACATCGTGGATCGTAGCTACACGAGTACGTGCACAATGCACCACGGAAGTGTGTCATTTTCCGCTTTAGTTCATGGCTTACTGTCGGAAATAAGGAGCTCAAAACTACAAGAGCACTCCGTCTCTCTTCCCATCTGTGTTTTGCTATTTCCCTCTGGGCAGCCAAGATATCCTTCAACTGTTTCTCAAGTTGAATTTGGAGCATTTTACAGATTTTCACGAAAAATACGAATGTTGGCGCTTACCGTAAAGTTGTACTGTAGATGTGTATGTATGCTCTTTTTCAACAGGAGAGCTGTAATAATGTTAATAAGGAACTCGTTTACCAACTTGTTGAGAAGGCAATATTTACCTGGGAGGTGCAATACATATGTATGTACATACTCGTAAAGCTATGCGCTAATATCTGCTTAAGAAGGACGCCAAGAACGAGAGTAACATTTTGCTTGTAAGTTTAATTAAATGTATATGCATGTTGTTTCTTAAAAGATACGAATCAATCAACTCTATGTATGTTGGCACTTATCTCTTAAAAAAGGGTACACTAAAGATGGTATGACCAAAAAATTAATTCCGCCACCTCTTTAAGCAGTACTCGTGTGTTTATTGAGTAACTAGAAGAACAATGTTTACAATGGCATGCATGACTAGTGATAGGCATCGTTTTTTACCTGTCCGGTAGGTATTGGGTAAATAACGGGTATTTACTGGGTATATACCGAAAATCGTATTTACCTACCCGAAATCGGGTATTTATTATTTTATAATTTTTTATGCGTTAAAGGCTAATTGAATATGTGTTTTTTTTTATTGAAACCTAATTTAAGAAAAAGTTTGATGATCTGAAAAAAAGAGGGATTAGCTGATTGTTAATTTATTATTTCAATTTCTCTTCAACGAAATCGCTGATCAAGAGTTTGTAAGGAGTCAGTTGGCCACGGAGGCATCCATGATGCAGGAGTAGTTGGCAGTGGCACGCCCGCGGTTGCTCAGCTCTAGCTCGTCGGGTTGGGTTGGTTCTTGCTGCTACCCCGTGCATCGCAACTCAACTTACCTTTTTGTTACGTGCCGAATTAAAAAAAAAAGAAAAACAAGGACAGCCTGGAGAAAGCTACGATATTTCACGGACGGACTTAAAAGATAGGAGGAGAGAAAGATAATAGAAAAAAAAGAAGAAAAGAAACAGCAGGATCACATCTGTGTGCCATCACCACTGTGCAAGACCGGGACTAGAGCGATGTAGCTAACTAAACCTACACTAACCTAAACCTTAAATACCGAACTTAATTTTGACGAATAATAACTAAACCTAAAACTAACTTAGCCCAGTATCACACAGCGATGACAGATCGTTGCGACCTGAAATAAGCCGGGTGTTGTTGGCTAAGGATGGCCAACCCTCCCTTATCACACTTGGATGCGACCAATTGCCACCATTCTGGCAGATCTGTGAATGGTAGCCCCTAAACGAAATTCCTCCCAGTCGCCACCTGTAAAACAAACTCAGCGAAAGTCAGTCACGTCATTTCCGTGATGTCGTCATCGTGTGTACGTCACGTCCGGTCACAGTCGCCCCATCCACACACCATTCGCGCTAGATTCACATCATTAAAATAGAAGAACTAATTTCAACTCATTACAACTATTTATTAAAACAAAATTTAATTCACAAAATAAAACTTAATAACTATCTGTATAGGTTTTCTCATTTTTTTGAATTCTATTTTTTTTTTGATTTAAAAAAACTTCTGTATGGCTACTTTTATTCTAGCTACAAAAAAAACGTATGTACGCGTATATACATAGGACTTACCGGTTATCAGATCCCTCGTAGTTCTGGCGCCAGCACTTCGAAGAATCGCTTAGGTGAAAAATACATTTTTTTTTCTGTTTCCGCGCACATAAATAAGAAAAAATAAAATTCAAAAAAAACTCTTAACACTAACCTTACTTTAAACAATTTAATAAAAAAAAAAACTGAAATCTATGTACATACAATATAAAATACGTTAATCTAAATTCAAAATATCTACATATTCATATGTACTCTACTACACTAATCCACTAATTTTAATTTCAACACTGTTATTTTTTTGGTCACTTGTCTGGCTGTATTTTAATGTTTTTTTTTTCAATTAATTTTTTTTGTTGTTGTTATTGTTGTGGTTGTGGTCCCGCGGAGCACCTCTTGCAGGCGATGCAGCTTTATGAGTATATGGGGTGGGGGATCGTACTTCGCACCCTTTTGGTTTTTTCTTTCTCTACGCACCGCGTAGGTGAAATGGGGGTGTTCAACAATTTTATTTTTTTTTTGTTGTACCGCGGCACTTTGCGCCGCAGTCAAAAAAAAAATTTAATTTTTTTTTCATTTTTTTTTTTACTATTGCCCTTATTGCGTTTCGCGTTTACTATCAAGCGAGTATCTCAACAAACAAAAATAACTAGCGGACCCCGAATATTAGCAACTTTGTTGCTTTAAACTCCAAACACAGACTGTCTCGACTTTTAACTCCCAAAGGGGAAAAAAAAGTCCCACCCAACACGACCTTGTCGCTATGTCCCCAGAGACACAAAAAAAAATCGATCTCGTCTGCTGATTCCATCAGCTGATCAAAACCCGTAAAGGCCATTGACCTATATAATTGGTCTCGTTCTCTAAATAAAAAAAATGTCCCATTTCTTTGCTTCTTTAGCCTATTTCTATTCCCCACACTAATCCCTGCCATTCAAATGTGGTTCCTGTCTAAATTTATACCTAGATTAACTCCCACACGATCTACCTCCTTAGCTAGGCTTCCCACCTCCTCCTCTTGAATTTAAGGTAGTCAACACAACTCTTTCTACGACAAAAGGGACTTATTCACCATAGTAACAAGAACACAGAGAGAGAGTGAGCCTACGAAGAAAGTGGAATGAGGGAATTTGAAAATAGAGGGACGTTTAATAGAGTCAGGTCTTGTATGAGTTGGGAAAGAGAGATTAGTAGGACCAATTAATAGATTGGAAGGGGAAAAGGTCTGTTTTTCACAAGGGGTAAATTTACTGGACTTGGTACAGTGACGGAACACAAATAGAACATCAAAATGCAACATATTTATTTTTTTGCTAAAAGGCTGACGCTACAAGTGTTGATGGAAAAGTGCAAACAATTTCTAAGAAGTAAGTTAAGTATCATCCTCTTATTTTTATTATTATTAAGATATTTTATTTAAATAATAATATTGCTTTACTAATTATTTAATTTAAAGAATCCTTAAACAAGATGCTAGCAAGAGCTATTTACGTAAGCGGTTCACCTTTATCGTTAGTTATAGAAGTAATTTTTTGAACAATTGTAGCCATCATTCAAACTGCCGTCCAGGAAGCAGGAGGAAGAATACAAGGAGGTTAAAAGCAAAATATTGCAAATCAACTAGATAGTGCACAACATTTACACCTGCAATCTGATGGTTGGAGTAATATCCGCAATGAAGGCATTATTAACTTCGTCATATCAAAACCGGATCCAATTTTTGTGGATTTCTTAATTATCGAAGAAAATAAGCACACTGCAAAATACTTACAGGAACAGATGCAGACAATAATTGAAAAATATGGGCCAGAAAAATTCTTTGTTGTCATAGGAGACAATGCTGCACATATGCAAAAAGCGTTGCGGCTGCTAAAGGAAAATTACAATGTGCATAGCACATACATTCCATTTGCTTTGCAATGATATCATCAAATGCAATCCAGCTCAAAAAATTATGGAAAAAGCAGTAACCATCATGAAGACAATTAAAAGCAAGCAGGTTCTAAGTGCCTTCCTCAACAAAATCAACAAAGAAAAAGGCGTAACCATTTCACTAAAACTACCGTGTAATACTCGATGTGGGAGCTACATATTTTGCCTAGAAAGCCTTGTCAGCAACAAAGTCATTCTTCAAACATTAGCGGTTAGTGAGATTTCTTCTCTTTCAAAGGAAATAAAAACAACTCTGATAAATGAAGAACCGTCCTGGAAGGAAATTCAGCAATTAATAGATTTAATCAAACCAGTTGTTCTCTGCATTATAAAATTTGAGTCAGATTCTCGTAAGTGCTTGATTCACAAGGTCCATCAAGTTCTTGAGGAATTACTTAATTCGGCATTCAATTTGTTAGAAACAGGGAAAACGACAATTCTAAATGCTTTGGAAAGAGATCAACTTTTAGAAAAATTAGAGAAAGAATTCTATTTGCAAGATCACCAATATACTTCGCCGCTGCACTTCTTGACCCATCAAATCAAGGTTGTTTTTTAAATGATTCTGATCAAGTCACGCCGATGGAACTTATTTATGAAGTATCGAAAAGTATGGGACTGGATATTATGCCTGATTTGGCTATGTAACGATCCAAGGAAGGCATTTGGGCAAAAGAATTCCTTCGGTCAAGCGCTTCGTCAATAGAACCCTTAGTATTGTGGAAATTCTCTCAGCGCCTGTTACTTCAGCAGCCACGGAAAGATCGTTTAGTTAATTTAGTTGGATGCATAGTAAAAAACGAAACCGTCTTACTGTTGAAAGGGCCGGAAAACTCACATGTATATATCATAACTGGAATATAGAACTGTCACAAAAGACAAATCTTGAACGAAAAAGAAGAAGAACAGCCAAGCTGCAGTTATAATATCAACATACCCAGCACACAAAAAAAACTGAATCAGAAGAACCCATCTCTTTGTATAGGACAACAGTTAATATACTAAGCGATTCCAGTGAATCAGATTAATTTTTATTAAAAAAGTATTTTATAATATTGAACTTTTTTTGTTCACTTAAATAAAGGCTAATAATAAATAAAATAAATTCTTTTCATTGATTTAAAGTAAGTACCCACATTTTTACCTGTTTGGATAAATACATGGTATATACCGGGTATTTGCCCATCACTATGCATTACATGAATATGATATTTTCAGCGCGGAATGTGTATATACTACCTATGAGGTCATAGATAACCTTTCTAGAATTATAACTATTGTAGTATATAACCCCACACCTTTACTAATATTGATACTTATAGTTCTACATATCGAACAAGGAATTGCTCTCCGCTGTCATCTACGGCAATCGTTGATGATATCGATATCTCAACTAGAACTTGACAAACTCAATTCCTTTCTAAATCCTAAATTTACCTCATTCTTCAGTTAGAATGGTAAAGGATAAGTGCCCGCAGTGGTATAAACAGAGTCATCTGTATAAACAAAAAGTAAGGAAGACCGAAAGTTTCAAGTGTAGTCTCAATTACAGAAGATTGCTGAACTGCCAGTATGCATGAACAGCAAACTTTGATTGCAGGAAATTAATAAGAGTAACTGTCACGACCTCGCACCCGAAAAAGGACGCAAACTGTCTGATTTTGTGATTGGACGCAATTTTGCTGTCGCAAGTACGCGACTTATGCATATTACTCGTAGTATCAAAAAAGATACTAATACACTAGTACACGAACTAAGGTACAGCAAGTAATTCGAGTGTAAAACGCACTATAATGCCGTGAAAATACTGTAAGAAAGTTTCACGTTTGTGTAGGGGACTGTAATGGTAGAAGACTTAGAAAACTGCTGGAGCCTATGCTAACCAATTTTCCCTCAACAGCTGTTAAAGTCCCGTGCCATCAGCAGTAAGTGAAAAGATCTGAGCGGTTACTGTCAGTAGGTTATCAGAAAAGCCATTTCTCATGAACTGGCTCTCACAGCAAATATTTCGCCTCCGATGAATGCGACGGCAGTTGTAAACATATCGCATATCGACCAACGATAAGGAAACTTGTACAATTATGCACTAGGAATACAGGAACTAGGAATACATTGCTGCGACGATGCCACCTTGGGTTTATCGTAATCTGGCTTATGACTCAAGACTCATTTACTTCAATTTTTTGAACGAATCTTGACAATTGCACGTGTGTAGTGTTGTGCTGGACACGTCGAATCAAAAACTATCAGAGCGATGATGTCGTTTCCCTTGGGCCCTTACTTAAGCAAAACCCTACTGCACAAGATTACCATTCCTAACTGATGAATCTTCCTTTCCCAGAAATCCATGTCCTAAGTTGGAAACTCAGAGCCATCAGAGCAATCACACCAGAATTCAAACTACTTCAAAAATCTAGTCAACCTGCTAGACTGTCTTCGGGTAGAATCTTGTCTACGGAATATACCGAATGCACGTATTTGCAACACCCTTATATTCTACGACTCTTAAGTATAATAAAATAGTATTTTCAAATCGAAAGTAAATACATTCTCACTGAACATAAACTGTACATAAAATTTTATTGAAGGTTTGAGAATACAAGACTTCTCTGAGCACAGTCGGAAAGTTGGTCACAATTGAACTACAGGAAATGATTTCGAAAAAAAAATCCGACAGGTGCTTCACTGAGACACCATAAAAGTACCCGAATATGCGAAACACGTGGTTATTCTTGCATCAGGAGTATTCTCTTCACTAACAACTGATATCACAGAGGTGCTTGATCAAGCTCAGTGGCTATACAATGGACTAGGGCTTTGTCTGAAAGCGCTCAGCTTTATATGTTTAGTCCACTTGTGCCTTTTAACCAGGAGCAATACATTATGTTGGGTTGTATAGTAAATGTTAAAAAATTTAGGCACTATAACCATTTTTTAGTTCCTGACAGCTTCAAGATTAAATGCGTTGGCTAATTTGATCATGTTGGTTCAATTGAACACCCCCGAATCTTTTTATGTTGCTAACGGTCACCTTACAGGTGGATGTACAAGCAATTCTACATCGCAAGACAACATAACAATTTGCTGAAATCTAAGCTCTTAACTCAATGATGATGTGTATGAGGAAAAAACTTCGCACGTTAGTTGTTTTATCATTACTCGTTAATTGTAGCGTTGAATCCATTCGGCTGCGCCGTTTCTCTCAGAAATTTCTCTTAGTTTTTCGTCTGCAATTTAAGCATTCGTACTTTTTTTAAACGGAAGATGGCTTTAAGAGTGCAGCCCATGATATGAAACCAAGGGGAGGGCCATTCATCAATGCGTCTATTGCAGAACCAGGCGCGCTGGAGAAAGCTCTTATGCAGCCAAGACATACTGTCTTTTCGTCTTGACGTATTTTCGTGAGAGCTTGTTCCACTAGACAACTGATGCATAGAATATACTTGGCCATATTATAGCCTGGTAGATGCAAAAGACTCTCCTCGGAGACGGGCCCCATATCTTGCGGACAACTCTAAGCCTCTAGGAAGAATTGGATGATGATGCCTTTAACCATTTAAGTCGTACCTTATCTACAATGAGATAGTGGACTTAGATAATGTTAGCTCCTCAAAACGTTGTGATCCATCTGCGTCTTTCTTGATGTTTAGGTGTAGGGAAGTTGTCTCAAATATAATAATGTGTGCCACGACTGTAAAGTCGGTTGGCCTGAGCAAGTGGTGTCGTGCAAACTGCATATTCCACCAGTATTGTCACAGATACGATTAAACAGATCCATATTCAAGTTCTTGGATAAGGATCATTCGGGCTAGTTCAAAAAGCTCATCTCAGTTTTTGTAAGTACAATCTTTTTATAGAATACCTTTGTTTGGTTTCCCAAAACAATTTTATCAAAAATTACACACATTCGTATGTACATGGAATTAAATTTGGCCTTCGACAAATATACAACCTGTTTTCATAACTTTTACCTCTACCCTGGAACAGATAGCTTAGTTCTAAAATTGCAAAATTTCAAAATCTAGTTAATATGCGCTTATAAGATAAACTATACCACGAAAAAATCCCTTAAAATAACGTTTCTACGATTTCCATTCTCAGAACATTCGTACGTATTGCTCCAGTATCAAATACCTACCACTAGCACCAGCAAGTATCCTAGTTGAAGAGGAAACACTTAAACGACTTAGTTGGCCCGTTTCCATCTTTTTCAAAGCTCTGATGTCCCGAGTGTATATTTTTTTTTCCACAAAAGTTTTCGCTTAAATGGTTGACGACTGCAGACCATGTCATGATGAATGGAGGACGGATGGTGATTATTTTTGAATAAATCGTGATACAAACCAAAAAAGAAAGAAAAAACGAGCCGAGCATCAGCTCTGAATATCTTCAATGAGGAGAAGGATTCACAGCTCTGAATGTTGATATATAGCTCGCCTTCCTCTCAGTCATATACTGGACGCGATAGTGTGGATTGAATAAATAGCATTTAAATTTGCATTTTCTGGAAAATGGGAAAAACTGCTAGCATTTTCCTCCGTTGGCTTGTTTTTTTTATTTTTTATGGAAAAGGGAAAGGATTTCGCGCCATTGTTAAGCCTCTTGGAAACAAAATTGGATGCAGTGATAGTTTATATAGACGGACTTGGCTAGTCTTTTCTTACATGTAAAGTGCCTATAGTTCTGTGGGTGATTTTGTCTGAAATTGCCAGCACAATTTTTTGGTGAAAAAAATAAGGTAAAAATGATCTAAAAATAAAAGTCCTTTGGCTCTGGTGGTCCTTTTGAGGAAAGTTAAAGTATTACAAATGTTTCGTGTAAAATGATCAACAAGACAAGTTCGTAACTTTGAATTGAAATTTGCAACATTTAACAAAAAATTCACTTTTGTACATCAAAGCACGTTTTAAATTGCAAAACTGAGCTATGGATAAACCCCTTTGCTCCCTCCTCTGTGCATAACAAGGAAGAGTAACAGGAAAATTTGAATTTTGCATCAGAAGCCAGTAATGCTCCTCGTACTATCCTAGAGGTTTTATTTTTTGAGGAAAAGAACATAAACTATTATATATAACATACACATGTAAGTTTTTATGTTAACAGCATGGAATCGCAAATCCTGAAAGGTGGTGAATGTTCACGTTTTAAGTTTCTTCAGCTTCTAAGGCTTCTGCATTAGCTTTTCCTAGCCTTTCTGTTCTTCGTAGCTCATTTTGTAAAATTGTTTAAAAAATACATACGAGTATTTCCTAACATTTCACATCCGACTGTAACATGTGATCGAGGATTATCGACGGGCTGGGCAGAGTAGCAATGAAGCAATGAAGCGCGCTCCGTATCTTCATCTTCATTTGGGCATTCGGGGCAAGATGGTGATCTGTTGTGCCCAAAACGGTGGATATACTTACGATAACCATCGTAGACAGACAAGAACTGTGTAAGGTTATAGTTGCAGTCTCCATGTTTACGTTCTAACTAGTCATGGATTGTCGGTATAAGTTTGTATGTCCATCTGCCTTTCGTTGTATTATCCCAGCCAGCTTGCCACGTACATATGTAACTACTGATGCTACTTTTTCTTCAATTTTAATCCTTTTGATTGCATTCGCATCGTGTTAGCTTAACACTTTTCTGTTATAGGTATATCCTCAACGATTTTATCTGCAAGGATGTGGACGGGTACCATTCCAGCTATAAAAAAGGCCGCTGATTGTCCGTAGCGCTCAGAGTCTGTCTCCTTTTGGTAAACGTAGTCCTCAGTGTCTGCGCCAAGACAGGTGCGGCATACAACAGAACTAATGTGACCAAATCCTTTTTACGTATCCAGGTCCACCTATGTTAGGCAGTATGCGCGAGAGAGCTCTCTGCATTTGCGATGCTTTCTTGGTTAAATATTCCACGAGTGTTTTGAACCGTAATTTGTTATCCAGCATTACTCCCACATATTTAACCGCTTCTTTGGAGCTGATTATTTGGCTACCAACTTGGAAGTTATGAGGACAGCTTCTGTTTTATGGTCGCGTAGACCATATCGGCGGATCCAATCATCGTCCCCCCCCCCCCCACTAAGCATCGCCAGTCACTGGACTCTGTCGTACATGGTGTTCCACAATAAGGGTCCTAAGACTGATGCCTGTGGAACTCCAGAAGTGACGCTGTAGTATTTTTCACCTTCATCTGTATTATATATCAACTTCCGTTTGTTGAAATCGCTCGCAACTATACGCAGCAAGAAATATGGTGAAATATGGTAGTCAGAGGGCTCCGTTTTCTATTGTAGATTATCTTCTCGAGGATCTTTCCCATGGTGTCCAATAGGCATATTGACCGATAGGACGATGATTCCACTGCACTGACTTCTTTTACCATATAATACATAGTAACTGATATTTGGGGGAAAGGATGTTCTACTATGGATTTCAGCATCATTGGACATGTTGTTGGAGGTGTTCTGTAGTCCTTCAGTTTGGTCATTACTATGTTGGAGGGCTTCTGAAGTCCTTTAGTTTGGCAATTACTATTCTGTTTGCAGAAGCCCATGTCTGCCTCCTCAAAGGCGTTTAAGGCACGCTATTTTGCTCTCATTAATTACTCTATCAAAATTGCGCCTTGACAAGTTAAAAGTGTCCAGGCATTGTTGGAAGTCTAGCCTAGTCCTTCTTGAACGCTGGACCTCGCGTCGGGCTTGTAGTCATCTTGCCCGAAATGTCTTTAGTGGTGATTGTATTTGTGAGGCAATGGGCGATAGACTCCGCTGTTCCAGTTAGGGTTGGATAATCGTTAAACATCTCTTCGAATGTTTCCTTATCGTTCCATTTTGGACCCGTAAGTTATGGAAGCACAAGTAGTTTCTTTCCTTTTAGTTCCAGTAGTTTCATTTGGTGGTCACTCTGTGAGTATTACTCCCTGACCCTCATCTTTATAGTTTTCACGGTAGAACTGCTCCCAAGGGTGATGTCGATGATAGAGCCTATTCCAGCCTTCCGGTAGGCATTTGCGATACTTGTCGATAGGGGAGCGGATGTTCCCAGTAGCACCTGTCTTCTGATGTAAATTAGTTCGGTGAATGGCCCAATAACGCCGCCGGCATGTAAACCGCACCAAACAGTTATTTTTTGTTAATGAAGTGGTGATTCATGAAGCACATGTGGATTTTCACCCGACCAATAATGCATATTTTGCTTATTGACGAACCCATTAAGCCAAAAATGAGCTTCGTGAAATTAAATTCAAAGTTGTCAAGTCCCTATTGGAAAACTCTTTACAACACTAGCAAGCTTTGCTTGTGTGCACTCCTTAGTCTCGGACATAGATAAACTAACCTAAATGTCAAACGGTTTGCATGCCGGCCGCGTTATTGGGCCATATTTTTTCGTCGACGATAACGATCGTCGCGTTACTGTGAATGGTCAGCGTTATCGCGCCATGATCACCGATTATTTTTGGGCCGAATTGGAAGATATGGACTTGGACGACATGTGGTTTCAACAGGATGATGCCCAAAGCCACACAGCACACGCTACAATCGATTTATTGAAGAGTAAGTATGGCGAGCGTGTTATCTCAAGAAATGGGACAACCGATTGGCCGCCTCGTTCGTGCGATTAGTCATTGGTTTATGCCAACACGCCGACGACGTTGGAAGAGCTCAGAGCCAACATTGAACGCGAAGTAGCTGCCGTTTCGGCTGAAATGTGTGGCTGAGTTGTTGAAAATTGGGTCCAACGAATCGACCGCTGCAAACGTGCCCTCGCTGGCCATATGAACGAAGTCGAGTTCCATTCATAAATGTTTTGATTGTACTTCAAGCCGATAATAAAGTTTTGGAAATATCTCAAATGGTTTGCGTTTTATTTAAAAAAAAGTTGTCAAGTCCTTATTGGAAATCCCTATATTTGACGCGGACCTCATCTTTAATGGATTAGAAATCACCTTCCAGAACGTTGTCTTACGGTTCTTTTGAACGGTTTAAAGTCTTACCTGCGACCAATATCTGCTAGTTCAGCAATAGAATTGCTATAGCAGCATGGGTTGATCTAGTTCGGGGAAAAAACAGCATGATTGTTAACTGTTAACTATCAACTCTTCCTTGAATAATGTTTTGTATTATTCTAGGTATTATGCTAAGGTAGTTTAGGATAACAGGTCAGTCGTGTGAAAGACTTTGAAGTAAAAAGAAATTATTCAATTAAGTTGTGCTTTATTTGTTAAGGCTGGACAAAATACATAACTCGCGCGTGGGATACAGATACTCCATCTCGTGTCCGTACTATAGATCTGGGTATAGGCACATAGAGTAATGGGTGGCTTCGTATGAGCATGGCGAGTCCTCATTGGTATTTACATGGGAATTAGATATTTTCTAGAGTATCCCTGACTCGTGCCATCAGTCGGTCAGCATTTGTTATTTATTGAGTTTATAGTGTGTTGAAATTATTGTGGTTATAAATAAGTGGGTAATACTTCCCAAAATATTCCTCATTAATGAAAGGCGACTTATTTTATCAAAGGCAAGTCTTTTTTAAATACTTGTAATCTAGGATGAGCATCTTCATTTTAACTACCTGCATTTATAGAGATTCGTGAAGTTTCACTTCTATCACCTAGCTTTCTAGGTTGAGCATTTATTTTCATTAATGATCTCTTGTCTTCTACTTCGTACCCAGTAAATTTATTTGCTGACGACTGTATTCTCTGCTTTCCATGTTCGTTTCTGGTCTAACTTTCTTGAAATTTAGACACACAGTCCTTATCCAGGAATGAAACTCTATGCATGTATGTCAATGATAACCTGGTAGAATGGTCAACTATTTTATGTTCTCAAAAATGATGCAAAATGTCTAGGATTTTTCTGATCTGACCTCAACATATAAAGTATTCGCCTCAAAATTGGACTACAATGACCGCATCTGGACAGGTGTTGCAATGATTAGATAAGATTAGATTAGATAGATAAGACTAGATAAGATTCAAAATCGTTTGTATGGGTTATATCTGTTTATCTCCTGGTTTACTAGTTATTATAACCTCCGAACTTGTTTCGTACTGTGTGGAAACATTTTAAGGGTACTCATCATCTTGGCCGCACTAATTAGAGAAAAGCTTCAATGCTATGCAACGTAATTTACAGATGGCCAATATCTGATAACATTACAACAGCTGTAATAACCTCATAGTATTTTCTTCATCTGTTGCATTTTCCCTCATTCGAGGTCAGCTGACTGGCATTTAATACTTTTTAAAATCGGACAAATCGGACAACAAGATATCTCTTCGGTGGTGCCGTAAAAGATTCGTTGGTATAGCTTCTTTCGTCCTTGAGAGTAGTGTATCGGAGCATCTTTCTTGACACTGCTAAAACTACGGTGCACTTCTTTCTTGTTCAAGCGACAATAGGTGCCTAGCTCTATTTTCTCAACTCCTTGTGTTGCCTAACATATTAAAAGAGGGCTATATGGCATCCTTATATAGCCCGTATAAAAATGTGGCGTGCGCTATACTTAGATTTCCACCGCATCTGTTTCGACCAACTAAAATGAAATGTTGGGCTTATATTTGGCAAATAATACTTGTCTGATCTCTGGGCATTATTGTACTGTTGTAGATGAACAGTAATAGAAAAAGTTTCCCAAGTCTGATTCCTTAAATTTATCACTCACATTAAGTTTGTGTTTTAACCTATGGTACTCTCCCTACCAATAAATGTATGGTAATTGCGTTGTAGCCATCAATACATACATAAATATATCTCAGAGTGCTGATTAGTACCTCTCTTACTACCGACCATCAGGTACGCAACTCCCAATACCAATCGCAACCATCAAAGCGATGTTAAATGAACCACCTACACTTTAAATACACCAAACCACTCACATTTTCCCCATTGACCTTATATAACACCTAGTCTAGATCTAATCAGATGATAGGTACAAATCACTCTGAAAGCTTTTTTCTAAACATTAAATTATTTACATTGAATTTGATTATTTTACAAATTTTATTTTCTATTCCTTTTTAATTACAATACAATTGACGGTGGGGCTGGTGTCCTCAGTTGTAGTAATCGTCTGTGTCTGAGTGCCGGAACCAGTTCCCGATCCAGTTCCCGTATTCGTCATTACATTTGTTGTTGTCGGATTAGTCGTAGCTGTCACAGTACCAGTTGGACCTGTTTGTGCTGTAGAGGTTACAGAAGGCATTGTTGCTGTCCCCGTTGGTTGTTCTTGTCGACCCTCTCCACTTGCAACTATATCTGAAGTGGAGCTCCTACTTGTAAAACAGATTTCATTTGATGTTCCATTGTAACTGAATGAGGGTTTAGACGTATTTTGTGAGACAGTTGCATTGTTCGTTTGATGATTACTTAAAGATGCTATACCATCGGCAATAGAAACACCAGCGACACCTTTCTTCAAACCCAAGACTAATCCACTGACGAATCCAGGTGAAACAACTCTACCTTCTGGAACGGCTTCTTCTCGGCCGGCGTCTCTTAGTATCCGATAAACATCTCTAGCCGATATTGGTCTCAGGTAAACACGTCTTCCTGGTTATGAAAGGATGGTCCTAGACATTCAAAATGATTGCTTATAGTTATTTATAACAAACCTTCGACACCTATGAGAACGACCACACTAATAACAGTCAGAAATAAGAGACGAATACTAGTCATTCTATTCGAGATAGGTCTACGGACACGGAATCTATACTAACGCGGGAATTTCCTACCTCTGGCTTTATATTGAAGATCTGTGATGCCAAAAGGTGAATAGATCAATGAACTTAGGTGACAAAATTCTGTATTCGGTTGAAAGGTTAACAAGAGACTTTTTTCTGTTCTTTTCATTCGGATCACTAGCATCAATAATATGCAAACATCATGAATACGTTATTCTTACCTGGCCGATATCAAATGTACATGATGTGATAGAATCAACTGGTCACGGTTATTTGCACAGTCTTGAATTGTATCTAATAAATTATATTGACCGATCAACTCGTATGCCCTAATCTCTCCAAGGGATTAGTTCTTAAGAATGAGATTGCTTTCAATGAAATTGCTTTCAAAATTAACCATCAACTTGCGAGTGTACTGTTACACGTCGATGAATAAATTAATTAGCATCTTTGAGAGATAAATTTGCTATGCACACACATCTATTTATCTTTAAAGAACCTAACCTGAGGGTTTGAGTGGGATTCGTTTTTGTCAAGCACTGTTGACAGTTTTATTCACAGCCCAATAGGAGGTCAAATCTGTGTCATCTACGAAAGTGATTAGCTGGTTATTTTCTTATTTATTTTTTATTTTACAAGCTAGACACATACTTCTTTTCACAATTGATTTTCGACAAAATGAGAGCTGTAACTTCTGTATGAGAAATTGTGAAAACTTATTTCTGCTCAATTTTTAATCATGAAAGAGTGATAGGTGTGTTAATTTTTCCATCTAATTACAGAGTATTAAATTAGGTTAATTAGGAAAGAAATGATTTTAGATAATATTTGCATAATGATAGTGCTAGATAATTTCACGCTTATAATCATAATATTATTATAGCTTCATGACAGAAGTCGTAAGAAATTTGGCAACCAAATCGATTATGTGATAAATGGTATGAATAAGACTATTTTGTATACACATAAATATGCTACATACTTCGCGAACCAAATAAGAATGGACAATTTCGTCATTAGGTTTGAATCGAAGGTACACTGCAAGAGCAATGACCTTATCGTGCAACCTGATCTCCGGGGGTTACTACCCCAGTTATATGTATCATGAGAGAGTACGCTTTGACAGCCTTATTCTTATCCTTTATTTTTAGTTTTTTTAATCGTAATGAATATAATAATAAAAATATACTGTAAGAAACGTCGAAAGACATAGTTTAAATGTTAGGTTTAACTTAAAGTGCCCACATGAGACAAATAAGTTACTTTTATTTATTTTCTCTTCATCATTGTTCATTTTTACAAATAAATTCAAGTACCTACAATAACTCTAAGAGAAAGAATAGTGACATAAGTAATTAATAAAAAAAAAAATAGTGATAATGCAACTTCAAAACTTTATCAAATAGTACTTAAAATAATAGAAAAAGAGTGAGTAGGGTGACCCTGATAATAAACCTTACATATTAAAAGCAACAATTAAGACATTTTAAACAAGTTGACAAAAGATAAAAGATAACAAGGCAATAAAAGATAATGATAATTTAAAACGAAGAAATACACCAGAATATCAGAGCAGAACATCAATCAATGATTCAATACTTTTGAGATCAAAGCAAAAAAGGCAATTTTTTTACATATTTCACAAACGCAGGATAATGTGAAATCGTTCTGATAGAATGATGAAGTTTATGGACATGAAACAATACTATAAAAATTACGAAACGCGGTTGAACGAAAAACAGATATATGTACCTGATTGTGATTGAAGACTTGTCTGAAATTAAGATTTCCTGACCTATTATTTTATACTTTATAACAGTATAAATGGAGGACCGGAAGAATTTTAAAATCCCTGAACAATGAAAAACTAGCATGTAAACGGGATTTACGGTAAATTTTCTTCAAAATGTGTTTTTAAAGTAACAAGAGTGGCTGAATTTTATTGAAGTAAGCTCCTCCCCAGCAGGTGATACCATAATGTAATCGAGAAAGAAAGATTCCATAATAGGTTTTTATCAACTATTGGATCGAGCAAACCTTGCGTAGAAAATATAAGTTTCTGAGAGTTCCACGAAAATAGTTTCTCAAATTTTCTATGTGGGTTTTAAAAGTCATACTTGAGTCAATGAGAAGCCCCAAATATTTGAATTCGTTAACACTCTCAATTTGGAATCAATTATCACTGCAGCTTTCACACAAAAACTGCTAGATGACAAACTTGTAAAGCAAGTGCAGTGTGCGAGTGTAAATCTTGGGTATTCACTTGCATGAAAGAAGATCTCGGCATCAAAACCGTTTTGCGCTACCAAATTGAAAAAAAACCTTATTTTAGTTTTTGAGCTTATGACCAATTTATGCTCCGCAAACCATATTCTTAGTAGAGGAAGATCCCAATTTATATCTGATATAAGATTCAAAGCACTGAGTGAACCATTAGCAAAACCTATATTACCCGCAAATGCTGTCAGTTATCCTTTAAAGGCCAGTCTGAATAAGGAATTGATGTAAATCAAGAAGAATATTGTTCCCCGAACAGAGCCCTGAGGCACTCCTAGATTAATAATTTAATATCGCTTCCGGTATCATCAATATTCGCTTTTTGTGAATAAACCCTCGAAAACCAGCATTTTAAATTTTACTTAACAATAGCTATATCATGATTGACCATATCGAAGGCTTTGGTAATGTCAACAAACAAGGCAGCTGAATTCTTCTTTTTATCCAGGTTGGCAAAAATTTGAGAGCAAATATGTAAAAGAGTTTCTGCAGTAGATGTAACCTTCTGAAAACCAAATTGCATAGAAATGAACAATTTAGTTTTATTTAAAAAGCTCAATACCCTATTTTCACAACTTTTTCGAAGATCTTACTTATTGAAGGCAAAAGTGATATAGGCCTATAATTACTCAGTTCATCACCAGATCCCTTTTTAAAGAGAGGAAATATATCAGCACACTTTAGAGCATCAGGAAATACTCCAGAAAAAATGTTGTTATTAAATATGTGCGCCAAAACATCAACTAAGAAACAGGCAATGTTTTTGAGTACAAGATTTGTATTGCCATCATACCCAGAAGGACTTGTATTTTTCAACATACCAAAGGTTATAAGCAGTAAAGATCCAGTTGTTGGATGCAATAAAAAACTATGACTCTGCAGAGGTTCACCAGGGTTACATAAAGGACTACAAATGGTACAGGTTGGATAAATTGGACAAGTTTGTATATTGTCAGTAGTAAAATACTTATTAAAAACGTTAGCAATTCCAAGTTTGTCGAAAATTGTACATTTGTCAGCACATACATAAGTTGGTTTTTTATGACAGTCTTTTTGTTTAGGATGCTATTGACTAACGCCCATTCACTTTTCTTTTTTATAATTTACGCCCGGTTAAGGGGTTAGATACCCTTTTACTGTTGCCAGGGCGCGGGCGGAAAGGTAGAAGGAGGAGAAAGGAAAATTGTTTCGTAGTGGTTTGAAACTCAAGTGTGTTTGGTTTCGATATTCGCTCTCCAGGGGTGGGTGTTCCGAATAGGACGAAGAGTTTTTTTCTTCACTCAGAGTGATTCGAGGTATAATTCACAGTATTTTTTTTCTGAGCTTGAAACTCTACAACAGCCAAATCTAGGTGTCAGTGTTATGCCTTCACACGCAGAATTTTTCTGTCGAAATAAAACATTTCGGAGAAAACGTCAAAACGACCTTTCGTGTCTTAAAATCGCCCGAACGACGGACAACGAGAACTTATTTACAGCAGCAGGCTGTTGATGATGACAACTTCTTTGTGATCGCGGATCCGCAGGAGAAGGTTAAGGCTATAGGAGCGACTTTCCAGGAAGTATATAAGGCGAATGACATCATTGGCCAACGACGACCTGGAAAATCAAGTCCTTGTGCACAATTTCTGCCTTCGAAATGAAATTGTGAATTGGGGATTCGAGAGCTCGGGTTTCACCCAGTTCAGTGACGAGAATATGGCAAATAATGTCAACACCAACGATAGGGTACTACCCCCGTTCATATCGAAGGAAGAGCTCCAAACGATCTTCGAATCACTTAGAAGTAAGAAATCAGTGGGAACCGATGAAATACCGAACATTGTGCTTCGACATCTCCCACTAGAAGCGGTGGACATTTATACTACCCTGTTTAATAATGCAATGAATAATGCACATTATCCAGCGCATTGGAAAACTGCGGTGGTACATCCCATCCCCAAAAAGGATAAAGACACTTCCAATCCGGCGAATCTCCGCTCGATCAGTCTTCTTCCAAACATCAGTAAGGTGTTCGAGAAGGTGATCAATAGAGTCCTGACTAAGTAAGTTGAGGACAAACATATAGTTCCGGATAATCAATTCGGTTGCAAAGCGGGGCATGATATTATTCATGCTGCGTCGAAACTGGTTTCTGATATCCAATGGAACAAAGGCAAGAATCAGTGCACTGGTGCCTGCCTGATTGACTTGGAAAAAGCCTTCGATACCGTATGGTTAGAGGGACTCTTTTTCAAGCTGGACAGGTTGGGCATTAGTAAACCACTGCTGTATATTCTTTTTGATATGCTCTCCAGTAGACAATTCATCGTGAAGAATGGCGATGTGACTTCTGCTGGAACTTTTAACATTAAAAACGGTCTGCAACAAGGTACGGTAAATTCGCCGATCCTGTTCAACATTTACACAAGTGATCTGATAGGTTCACTTCACCATGCCATAGCGTACGCAGACGACTTAATCGCGTACAGATCAGGTCCAAAGATTGAGGTCATTAATATGCTTTTGCAACGTGACTTCGACAAAATTAAATGATATTGCGATGACTGGAAGTTGAAAATCAACTTTCAGAAGTCGGAAACAATTCTGTTTAGGACGCCTTTGTCTGGGGCCTCTAGGGATACCAGAAAGAATTGGCGAAAGTTTTCCGTCGAAAACGCGGACAGCCACTTGCTTGTCGAAATGTAGTCAGATACCTTGGGATCTGGCTGGATCAATATCTGTATTTTAACAAACATATAGATGTTGTTCTGGCCAGAGCCAAAGGTGCTTTTGCCCTTACAAAGAGACTGTTTTATAACAGGCGACTCGATGCGAGGGTGAAGGTTATCCTCTACGTGGCCCTTATCCAGCCTATGCTTGTATTTGGATGTCCCGTGTGGTTCAACGTGAGAGCAAGTTTATTGGAAAAGATTCGGGTGTTTGAGAGGGCTTGTCTTAGGACTTGTCTTCGCTTATACAGAACACCAGAGTCTGAGTACATTAAATTCTATCCTAATGAGGTCTTGTACAATAGGGCGAACCTAATAAGAGTGGACAATTTCGTCATTAAGTTGACTCGAAGGCACGTTGCAAGAGCAATGACCTCATCGAACAAACTGATCTCCGGGGATTTCTACCCCAATTATATGTATCACGAGAGAGTTCGCGTTGACGACTTTATTCCTCCAGAAACGTTCCTCTATCTAGATAGTAAAGGTCTAATCCAGGACAAATTGGCGGTGCCGCTAATCTTCCACGTCGCTTGAACAGCTGCGGACAGGCGACTCAACTACAACAGAGACGTCGCACATGGCAGTGCGGAGCGTCTCCGGATCAGTAGGACGGTAGGGAATCGCGACAGGAGAGATGTTGCTCAGCAGCACCAGCAATTTTGGTGGCTTGTTGAAGGGGAGGATGCTTTGTCGTCGAACTCCTCCAGTGTTAGGTAGCTTCATGTGAAGTAAAGTGGGTCAGCCTAATTTTTTTTTAGCCATGGCCGTCTTACATAGTCTTAGATAGAATTAAGTTACTTTTAAGAAAAAAAATATATATATAAAAAAAAATACAAATTAAAAAAAAAAAATATATATATATATATATATACGTATATACGAGGGGCGTTCAATATATTCTCGTTATCGATATGAAGGAAAATGAGAATTCAATTTAAATTGTTTTTATTTTTCAATATAATCTCCCCTAACATCAATGCATTTGCTACATCGTGAGATAAGCTTTTTTAAACCCTCAACAAAATAAATTTCTTCTTTCTCTGCAAAATACCCATTTATTGCCGACTTGAGTTCTTCATCATCCGAAAATCTTTTTCCACGAAGACATTTTTTCAAATCCGGAAACAGGAAATAATCACTAGGGGCAAGGTCTGGACTATAGGGTGGGTGTTGGATTTCTTCGAAACCACAATCTCGCGCAGCAGCCTTGGAAATTCGCGCCGTGTGAACAGGAGCGTTGTCATGAAGAAGCAACACACCCGCTGCGAGTTTACCCCGTCTTTTCTTTTTAATTTCCTCCCGCAAATTATGCAAAGTGGAAGCGTAGGATGTGGCGTTGATGGTTTCACCTTTTTTTTTTGTACTCAATGAGCAAGATTCCCTTTGGGTCCCAAAAAACTGTGGCCATGAGCTTCTCGGCAGACGGAGTGACTTTTAACTTCTTCGGGGGGTCTGTTCCTTTTTTATGCCACTGCATGGACTCTTGTTTGCTTTCAGGGTCATAGTGGTGGACCCATGTTTCGTCCCCAGTAACAATTCGATCCATAACACCGTCCGCGTTCTCATTACACATCCCCAAAAGCTCTCTACAGCATGCGATTTTCACTTTTTTCTGAGGCGCTGTGAGCATTCGTGGCACCCACCTTGCACTGACCTTTGAAAGGTTAAGATGGTCATGAAGAATGGTGTGAATGGTACCAATTGAAAGCTTGGTGATCTCTGCCATCATTTTCGCCTTTATGCGGGCATCCTCAAGAACAAGTTTTTCGACTTCTTTGATGCTTTCTCCCGTACAAGCAGTAGCCGGGGCGCCGGAGCGGGGTTCGTCTTCAATGCTCTCTCTGCCTCTCTTGAACTCACTTGACCACTTTTGCACAGTTGATAATGAAGATACGGAACCCTGGTAAACAGCCACCATCTCTTCATGAATAGTTTTTTTGACGTTTTCCTTGCTTAGTGAGAAATTTAATTACAGCGCGATGCTCAATTTTCACCATCATCGTCTCAGTTGCCATTATGATTCTGTTTAACTAGAGATAAAACGCGAATTAATAATCACATTTATATGAATGCACTAAAATAATAGTATTACTTGATAATAAGTCAATTTATATATACAACCACAGCTTCACCCCGATGCCGAGAATATGTTGAACGCCCCTCGTAGATACAGCAACTGAAGCAATACAAGGGAAAAGATGGAAATGGGGGACAAAAAGATACTGCGCAGTAGTAACGCTCGACATCAAAAACGCGTTCAACTCGGCGAACTGGTCGTTCATTAGGAGATCCTTGGCCAGGATGGATACACCATACTACCTCTTGAGGATAGTCACCGACTACTTCAGTAACAGGAGGTTAAAGTACCATACGGACGATGGTGCTAAGCACTACAGTGTTTCCGCGGGAGTCCCACAAGTGTCGGTCCTTGGACCTCTCCTATGGAATATAATGTACGACGGAGTTCTGCGACTAACCCTGCCTGAGGGAGTAGAGGTTATTGGCTTCGCTGACTACATAGCAGTGGTTACAGTAGCCAAGCACATCCACGAGGTGGAGTCTGAGGCAGTTTCAAATATAAAGGAATGGCTGGAGTCTACGGGTCTGGAAGTAGCTGCACACAAGACTGAAGCTGTACTAATAACCAGTCGCAAGGCGGCGGAATACGCGAACTTCCGCGTCGGAAACCAGACAATTAGATCCAAAGAATCCTTAAGGTACCTTGGAGTCATGATCGACAATCGGCTTCGCTTTAAACCCCACGTCGAGTACGCTACTAAGAAAGCATCGCTGATGCAGGCGGCAATCGCCCGAATGCTACCGAACATCGGCGGACCTGGATACGCCCGAAGGATCTTGCTGACCAGAGTGGTCAGCTCAGTACTTCTATACGCTGCTCCTATATGGGCGGGTGCGCTGGTGACAAACGAGTGTAGGAAAGAGTTAGTATCAGCTCACAGGCTCTGTGCAATCAGAGTGATCAGCGGATTCTGTACAATCTCCTATGATGCAGCCTGTGTTTTAGCTGGAATGATCCCAATAGACATCCTCGCGGATGAGATGAAGAGGGTGTACCTTAGGCGATCATCAAACCGGCAAGAGGCAAAGAGGGTCAAGGAAGAAGAAAAGGCAGCATCCGCAATGCTGTGGCAAACCAGGTGGGACCGTTCCACAAAAGGCAGGTGGACGTACAAGCTTATTCCCATCATAGAAACATGGACAAAGAGATCATGGGGGAACTGTAACTACCATATCACACAGTTCCTGTCTGGGCACGGCGGTTACCGGAAATACCTCCACAGATTTGGACACGATAGTTCGCCGCAGTGCCCAGAATGCCAAAATGAGGAAGAGGATGCGTTGCATACAGTGTTCTACTGCAGACGCTTTGCAGAAGAAAGGGTAAATCTGCCAAGTCCAGAAAATCTCATTAGTCACATGACGCAGTCAGAGGACAAGTGGATGGAGATCTGCTCATTTATAGTGCGCGTACAGTACGCGCTGCGAAGAGCAGAAACCCTAAGAAGAGCTCAAGAGGCGGCCTCGTAGAATAGAGCATAATTGCTAACCAGCCCCGCGAAGTAATACCTAACGGCAGTCCCGCGGGGAGAGTGGTTGAAGGTCGTAAGGGTGTGGATTAGTACGTAGGCGCACTCCTGGCATCGAACATTCGGGTGTTGCGAATCGTGCATGTTGGTGGCACGGGCTACCGCATCTATGAAGATTACCACATCCATTGGCGCAACCAAAAAAAAACAAAAAAAACACACACACACACACACACACGTGGCAAGCAAGGGTGAACTTTCATATGCCGAAATACTTCGCAGGGTCAAAGGGGACCCCAAACTCCATAACCGAAGAATTCAGGAGTAAAATCGGCGAAAATCTTGGCGCAGAAGCGGAAATCCGCACTTTAGTGCAGAGATCCACGATTGAAATCAAAGACCTTGACGAAGTCACCACCAGAAGTGACATCTGCGATGCAATCAAAGCGCAGTACAACATTGGAGTTGTCGAAGGAAATGTGATCAGTCTTAGGAAGGGCTACGGTGGCACGCAGATCGCGACAGTGGGCCTACCAGCAGAGATGGTGAACAAATTGCTGGAATCCGGTAAAATTAAAGTCGGCTGGGTAAATTGCCGTATTCGCGTTCGAAAGACCCTCACCAAATGCTTCAGGTGTCTGGAGTTTGGCCATACGGCGCGCCAGTGCAAGAGCGAGCATGACCGATCCAAGCTGTGCAGAAACTGTGGAGAAGAAGGTCACATAGCCAAAGAATGCAAAGTGGACGCATTATGCTTCTGGTGTAAGATGGTTACGCCAGAAAACGCTGGACACGTGGCTGGTAGCAGCAAGTGCCCGGTACTCAAGAAGGCACTGGCCAAATTAATATGATAAATGCTGTCCAGATAAATCTAAACCACTGCGCAGCCGCGCAGGACCTTCTGGCGCAAACAGTAAGGGAGACCTGCGGGAATTATGCCCTACAGTCAGTCGGCCATCGGGGAGACCACTTCGTATCTGCTAAGATAAATGGTGTACATTTTTATAGCTGCTATGCACCCCCCAGTCTATCATTGGCGGATTATATGAACCTGTTGGACGACATTGTAGCTGACGCACGAGGAAAACACCCAGTTATTATTGCCGGGGATTTCAACGCCTGGGCTACCGATTGGGGAAGTAAAACCACAGACGTAAGAGGGAGAGTTCTCCTCGAATCATTCGCAAGACTGGATATAACTCTGGCCAACGATGGCGTAGCTGAAACGTTCCGAAAGGCAGGCAGAGGGTCAATCATCGACATCACATACATGAGCAACTCACTCCTGCGGAAAACCAAATGGCGAGTCAGTGAAGAATATACCCATAGCGATCACCAGGCTATCTTATTCAATGTCGGCAAAGAGAAACGCAGACTGGGCACCACTCTAACAGGGCCAAAGTGGAAGGACACGCTGCTTGACAAAGGTATGTTCAAGGAAATACTAAACACCAGCGCAACAATGAACAATGGATCGGCTGAAGCCCTTTCTCATCAACTAATCCAGACCATCACCGCAGCGTGCGACGCATCAATGCCCAGAAGATCTGTAAAAGAGGCGAGCCTTGCTACTGGTGGACCGACGAGATTAAACAGCTCAGAACGAAGTGTCTACAAGCACGACGAAGATCTCAGAGATCCAGAGGAAGAGAAGATTTCCAAGAACGACTAACCAACTTTAAACTGGCGAGACGGGAACTGGAAAGTGCCATTAAAAAGAGTAAGTCAAGGAGTTTTAGACAACTCTGCGACGAGGCTAACCTAGACCCCTGGGGCTTAGCGTATAGGGTGGTGATGAAGAAGCTCAAAGGCAACAGGTCCCCACAACTAACCTGCCCTGCAATGCTAAAGACTATAGTAGAGCACCTATTCCCGCATAGACCAACTACTATGGTCACCATCACAAGGGAGACCAATATGGAAGATATCCCGGCCATCACGTCGGAAGAACTTTTTGCTGCTTGCAAAAAAATTGGAGACACCAAAGCACCTGGACCAGATGGCATACCGAATAAGGCATTAAAGATGGCCATCAAGACGAGACCGGACATCTTCTTAGCGACGATGCAAAGGTGTCTAGAGGAGGGGATATTCCCTACGCCATGGAAGCTACAACACCTAGTGCTGCTTCAAAAGGGCAATAAGCCACCCGGAGAACCATCATCGTATTGCCCAATATGTCTGCTTGATACTCTAGGTAAGATCCTAGAGCGTATTATATACAACAGACTGCTGGCGGTGGCGGAGGAAAACGGAGCGCTGTCAGATCACTAGTACGGCTTCAGAAAATCTCGTTCTACCATCGATGCAATAAAGGCGGTAGTACGAGGGGCGTTCAATATATTCTCGGTATCGATATGAAGGAAAATGCGAATTCAATTTAAATTGTTTTTATTTTTCAATATAATCTCCCCTAACATCAATGCATTTGTTACATCTTGAGATAAGCTTTTTTAAACCCTCAACAAAATAAATTTCCTCTTTCTCTGCAAAATACCCATTTATTGCCGACTTGAATTCTTCATCATCCGAAAATCTTTTTCCACGAAGACATTTTTTCAAATCCGGAAACAGGAAATAATCACTAGGGGCAAGGTCTGGACTATAGGGTGGGTGTTGGATTTCTTCGAAACCACAATCTCGCGCAGCAGCCTTGGAAACTCGCGCCGCGCCGTGTGAACAGGAGCGTTGTCATGAAGAAGCAACACACCCGCTGCGAGTTTACCCCGTCTTTTCTTTTTAATTTCCTCCCGCAAATTATGCAAAGTGGAAGCGTAGGATGTGGCGTTGATGGTTTCACCTTTTTTTTTTTTGTACTCAATGAGCAAGATTCCCTTTGAGTCCCAAAAAACTGTGGCCATGAGCTTCCCGGCACACGGAGTGACTTTGAACTTCTTCGTGGGGTCTGTTCCTTTTTTATGCCACTGCATGGACTCTTGTTTGCTTTCAGGGTCATAGTTTCACCCATGTTTCGTCCCCAGTAACAATTCGATCCATAACACCGTCCGCGTTCTCACTACACATCTCCAAAAGCTCTCTACAGCATGCGATTCTCACTTTTTTCTGAGGCGCTGTGAGCATTCGTGGCATCCACCTTGCACTGACCTTTGAAAGGTTAAGATGGTCATGAAGAATGGTGTGAATGGTACCAATTGAAAGCTTGGTGATCTCTGCCATCATTTTCACCTTTATTCGGGCATCATCAAGAACAAGTTTTTCGACTTCTTTTATGCTTTCTCCCGTACAAGCAGTAGCCGGGGCGCCGGAGCGGGGGTCGTCTTCAGTGCTCTCTCTGCCTCTCTTGAACTCACTTGACCACTTTTGCACAGTTGATAATGAAGGTGCGGAACCCTGGTAAACAGCCACCATCTCTTCATGAATAGTTTTTTGACTTTTTCCTTGCTTAGTGAGAAATTTAATTACAGCGCGATGCTCAATTTTCACCATCATCGTCTCAGTTGCCATTATGATTCTGTTTAACTAGAGATAAAACGCGAATTAATAATCACATTTATATGAAATTTTACATGAATGCACTAAAATAATAGTATTACTTGATAAATAACTCAATTTATATATACAACCACATCTTCACCCCGATACCGAGAATATGTTGAACGCCCCTCGTATGTACATGTATTTATATATTATGTATATACATATTATGTATATACATATTATTTATATACATATTATGTATATACATATTATGTATATATATATTTATGTATGTCCATATTTGTGTTAAATGTAAGTAGGTTAAGTAGATTAAGATTTATTTTTAGGTAGTCTATATTTTTTTTTTAGTTTTATGTTTTATAATAAAATAAAAAAAAAAGGTATGGAACTAATTTTTTTGTTAAAAAATGTTTTCTTAATTTTAGTGTTAATTAATGTTAAAATAGAAATAAAATTAGACTGTAAGATATGTCGAAAGACATATTTTAAGTGTTAGGTTTAACTTAGAGTGCCCGCATGGGGCCAGTAAGTTATAATAAGATATTTTTAAGTTATTTAAGCTAATTTTTAAGCATTTTTTTGTCTAGCAGGTAAGTGTAATTTAAGTGACATAAATAAAAATGCATAGAAACTGAAAAAAAAACTGATATGATTACTTAAGGATTCTATAAAAAGTTCATACAATTTAGAGACATCATTTTCAACAAAACCATTTTCCTAGAACTATAAAGACAGATTAGTTTTAAGTTTCCCAAAATCAATTTCTGTTATCGAGTTAAGTGAACTAGAGTCATTTAAATTGTTTTACGTCATACTATGGACCAGCAATCCAGTCATACAGTGATCTGTGATCTCCAGATAAAAAACAATTCTCACAGAAACTGCGAAAAGAGGACGCAAAACGCCCATATATGTGATCTATACATTTTCCCGATGTAGGTCTAGTTATTTCATTTATAAATGTTACCAATCCATAAGAAGCTAACAGGTCCAAATAAGTGAGTACTACTTCACTTTTCTCCAAGATATCAATATTGAACTCTCCTAAAATTATTAAATTTTTTGTATTCTCACTGTCCAAAAAGGATGAAAACTCTTTCACAAATACTGAAACATTTTGATTTTAAGAGATAATTTCAAAACAGAAAACCTAACTTCGACCCATCAAACACATTATAGTCTGTTTTCACACAGCCAACCCCTCCTGCAGCGTAATTCTCATTCACATTTAGGTAAAAATTAAAACCAGGTAACACATAATCCTTTTCTCAAAATCAAAAATCCAGACTTCCGAGACAACGACGAAATCAGGAATACACACAAAATATTCTAGATGGCCTATTAGAAATGTAAAATTCTCTCTTAAGCTTCTGATATTTTGGTGAATGAAAAATAATTTGTTAAAGAAGTATGATTCATTAATAAAAACTTGTTCACATTTTGTGATATTAAGATTGAAGGTAGAAAAATCATCAATTAATTCATTTTCGAAATTCATTTAAAATAAACAAAAAACAAATAAAAAACGATGCACAAGATCATTAAAAGATCTAATTGTGATGATTTTTCCACCTTCCACCTATCTTGGTAGTATTTTGTTATTATTATACCATAAATATTTGAACCCCTTCTGCTTGTGAGCCAGTTAAAGCGGCACGATTCCACAAGTCGAAAGATGAGAAGTCACCTTGACTTCATGCATGCACTTGTGGACTAACAATTGTTTCCCACGACTCGAACTGATGCAACTTAAAAGCCTTACAAGCGCTATACACCAAATGCATCGATACGAAGGTGTGGAGTAGGATAAGTTAGACTTTAAGCTCAGTTCTGATTTTGGAATGGTAAAATAAAGTCGAAGTTTACTTGAAGTCCGCGTTTTTATTTGAACGAACGGTTGGTTGTTCGTCACGGGCTGCGGCCCGTGGGTATTTTTTTAGATGTTGTGGTGCCAAAATCTTTAACTGGCGCCAGAGCAGGGACCGGTCCAACCTCCAACTTTTGATACTCCTGGCGGTGGTCCTTACTTAAGGACATGTGTAGAACTCCCTACTGGGTGCAAGTAGTTGTAAGCCTAAAAAGCCAGCTCACTAATCTACGCAATACTCTGTGCTATTTCCATTGCAACATAGTCAGAAGCCGCAAAATTACGAAGATGCGAGGTCTGAGGTCAATCGTACCCTAGTAAGTCATCGCTTGACCCTAAAAAGGCAGCGAGTTACCAAAGAGGACAAATACGATCCCTTCAGGACCGGCTCCTATGCGAAGCACTGGTTTAAGTCGGTTTCTTGCACCTTTTTTTTTTTTTAAATAATCTGTTCCTTTTCGGTTATCTTACAGATCGCGGTGTAACAAAATTGAGTGTTAATATTTGCAACAAAAATGATAATCTTACCAATGTAAGTAGGAAAATTAAACCATAAACCAGTGTTCGTAAATTATAAGATAATTCAATAATAATAACAACAGAAGATTATAATTAAAGTTAAATTTGTGCTGTGCAAAAAGGCAAGAAATTGAAATTCCTGTAACTACGCTGCGTGTGTGTTACAAGAAAGAAAAGCAATTTTATAAAATTTTGAAAATTAAAAAAACAAATCTAGCAATCGATGTTATTACTGTGTGAATAAGAAAACATTTTTATTACTTTTTGTGAATCAAAAAAATATATTAAAATCCATGTGATTTCACTGTGCGTAAGGTAATTTGTTGAAAATCAGTGCCTGTGCTCGTTATAACCAATAGTTTGCTTTGAGCTAACTAAATTAAATTAAAATATTAAAATATAAAATCAGTGCTTGTACTTCGGTGCTTGTATCATCCATGACAAAGAGTTCACTGGACCTCTTGATTACAGGTAAGTTTTAATTTCCTTTTATCCTTATTTATCGCTTGCCAAAAATGGATTGTCTGCAAAACGCAGTAACCGAACTTATCGGTGGTCTTAACGCCGTGCTAGTCCAGCTAAGAGCAATAGAAACTAGGTTGGAAGCTTTGGAAAATAGGAAATTAGCCGGCTCCCGGATAGCGTAAAGGAGATGCAGGTTTTTACGGGAAACCCAACCCAATACGTCTCTTGGGTTCATGCTGTGGAGGGAGTTTTAAAGGATTTTGAGATCATCCGAACCAAACCACTGTATGGTGCGATAGCACATACGTGGAAAGGTTAGGGGTTCTGCGGATGCAGCCCTCGTTTCATACAACATATTTGACAACGATTCGCAGGAAATAAAGCAGTGTCTCTCTCTGCATTATGCGGACAAGAGGGACATGCGAACCTTAGAACACCAACTTAATCAGCTGTCACAAAGATCAAGTAAGTTGGATGAATTTTATGCTGCTGTTAACCATCAACTTTCCCTGATGGTTAACAAGCTCAAAACAGAATCATACACGGAAGAAATAGCTAATGCATTAGTCGAAACATACAGAAATAGAGCACTAGATGTTTATATCCGTGGCCTCAACGGCGACCTATTTAGGCTGTTAATAGTTCAAAGACCCAAAACTCTCCCCGAAGCATATTCAGCATGTCTCAAAATGCAGAATTTGAACTTTAGGAATCATTCAACCCACGCCAATACTGGCACAAATACGATTACTTCCCCTATTAATATTCAATTAATAAAAGCCAATTTTTACAAACGAAAATTCATAAATGCCAATAACGACCCGAGGAAAACGTGGAGAATTGTGAATGAACTGCTTGGAAGAAAGAGACGTTCAGTAGACGAAATTATAAAAATCAATTTTCCAAAGGCGTCTGAATCCGAAGGCTTAAAAGACATTGTTGAGGACTTCGCGGAGCTGTTTTCGAATCAAGCAGCGAACATTATGCATATGTGTGACACCAAAACCTCAAACCATGACAACCGGCAACTTCAACAAAGTATCTACTTAGAAGAAGCAACGGAACCTGAAGTTTACGAGATATTGTGTCAACTAAGTAGCACAAAAGGTCCTGGAGCAGACAACATAAGACCAGTCGATCTCAAAGTTAATGCCATGAGTCTCACCCCTATAATCACGAAGATTATAAACCTTAGTTTGTGTCAGTCATGTGTACCTAAGCTCATGAAAACGTCTATAATTCGCCCAATATACAAGGGAGGAATAAAACAAGACACGGCAAATTATAGGCCAATTTCAATTCTGCCAGCGGTTGAAAAATGTTTGGAAGAGATAGTCGTTAAACGTGTAAATTGTTTTATGTTGAAGTACAGAGTGATTCACCCAAACCAGTTTGGATTTCAAAAATACAAGAGCACCCAATTGCTACTGGGAGAGTTTACCAATGTGGTTAATGCAGGGCTAAATAAAAATCATCACGTACTTGTTCTTTTTATAGACTTCAGCAAAGCCTTCGATACCTTGACACCCGAAAAACTCGTGGAAAGTGTCAACAAATTGGGATTAAGAGGATTGCTGGCAAGCTGGCTCAAAAGCTATCTGACTGATAGAGTAATCCAAGTCAAGGTATCTGACACATTAAGTCTAAAAAAATCTAGCAAATACGGTGTACCACAAGGTTCCAAATTGGGGCCCATTTTATTCATTCTGTTCACAAATGAACTGTTAAGGACATTTAAGAAATCGATTGCCTATGCTTATTCTGATGATATTGCAATCGTTGTAAGACACAAGGACTTGCATTTAGCCATGAAGATATTGCAAGATGAATTTGACGCTGTATCTGAATGGTGTCATGATAACGGTCTGGTGATAAACGCAGACAAAACCAAGGTGATGCACATTAGGACCCCTTCTAAGTCAACGGAAGCTATAGAAATTGTTCATCGTAATGATCACTGTCCATTACTAAGAAGCAGCAACACAATTGAGGTAGTCAAAGCCATCAAATATCTTGGAGTTACCATCGACGAGCATTTTCTGTGGCGTGAACACATCAACATCCTGCGTCTTCAACTTAAGAGCACGATATTTGCAATGGTGCATCTTAAGCGTTACTCTCATATGGAGGTACAAAAGCAAGTGTACTACTCGATGGCAGAGTCACGCATTAGATACGGAATTATGGCCTGGGGAAACGCAGCGAAATCCCATCTGGATAAGATATCTAAATTACAACATCGTCTTGTCAAAATAATTAGACCTATTAATTCAACTTTTAAAGTTTTAGATGTAAAGGCACTTTTCCAGATGACAACATTGCTTACCTATATGAACGACCAACGGTTTCTCCGTCCCATAAACCACCCACAAAACACCCGAAGACGAGCCCAAGGGATGCTAGAAGTTCCGGAAGCTTACAACACGCATGGTGATAGAGAACTGCGATGCACCGTTCCTAATTTAGTTAATTCGCTACCACAATTTCTAAAAGTGATTCCGAAATTTAAAAAAAGAAAAAAAGAGTTAAAAAAGCATTTAATTGAACTTTATTTTGTGAAGTAGACCGTTAAAGAAGACTTTAACAGCACTATATTGAATGTAACCTAATTGTAAACAAAACTTTTTTCAATTTAAATCATTTCAAAAGTTAATTTACTCAATTTATGTCCAACCACCTGCAGATAAGCACTCTGCTTTGCAGGTAATACATGTAAATGAAAAACTTCTTTTGAGCAAATAAAATCCATTGAATTGAAATTGAAAAATTGAAAAAAAAAAAAAAAAAAAAACAAACTTTTCATTCTCAAGAGGGACCTACTGTCCCACTAAGGAAGTTTCACCCTAATCAACGACATGCCGGTGGGCAGAGGCACACTCCTCGTGAGCATGACCCCCCTCCGAGGGTACGTCCCAAACCTAATGAAAAAATGGAGGTGGACCATTCAACTCAAAAAAAGCAAGCAGATTATGCCAATCGCCCTAAAGACAAAAATTCCCTGAAAAGAGGTGCAAGATCAGATAACGACCCTCAAAAGCATCAAAGACTTTTCAACACCGTTACTGCCAAGGACGAAGCAGTAGGAAAATACTTGGAAGCTGCTGCTGAGAAAACCAGCGATGTGCTAAATTTTATGTCGAACTCCCATCCAGCGTATCATATATAGAATATGTTATGCGGGATGGAGCAACCCTGAGGTTCCTAATAGATACAGGAGCAAACAAAAATGTTATTACCGATCGAATAAAACAACAAACAATTAGTCTAGAAAAACCTTTTAGTCAGCCGGTGGTAAAGTACGTATCTCAAATTACGTCGAAGGGAAGTTTTTTAAATATGCAAACAGTCAAACTCTTGTCAAATTTTATGTCCTACCAGGTCTCAGTTCCTTTGACGGTATCATAGGAGATGATACGTTGAAGGAAATAATATATTTATATATAAATATATTGACCCTTAAACATAATATTAAAATACCTTTAAAAGAACACTTGTCCGTAGGAATAAATTCAATAATAGATCCCAAACTGCCTGAAAACGTTAAAGCCAGACTATATGAACTAATAAGAAAATACGATTCACTTTTTGGTCCCATCGACGCGAGAGTGGTAGTTGACAATTGCGTCCTTGCAGACATTAGAACAAGCACCGATGAACCAATATATTCTAAAAGCTATCACTATCCCGCCTTTCTGAGAGGAGAGGTGGAGAAAGAGATAGCTAAGTTGCTTGAAGAGGGCATAATTCGACCTTCCAGAAGCCCTTACAATTCGCCGATCTGGGTGGTTCCGAAAAAACCAAAGCCAAATGGCGAAAAACAATATCGAATGGTCATCGATTATAAAAGCTTGAATAAAGTAACTATTGCAGACACGTATCCTATCCCGGACATTAATTCCACTTTTGCCAGTCTGGGTAAAGCTAAATTCTTTACAACTCTCGACCTAACTTCTGGGTTTCATTAAATACCGATGAAACCGTCAGACTTTCCAAAGACTGCCTTTTCAATCTTTAACGGCAAATACGAATTTCTCAGATTACCCTTCGGGCTGAAAAATACCCCTGCTATATTTCAACGATGTGCTAAAACTATATTGTCAAAATTTGTTACGTCTACATTGATGACATAATCGTCTTTGGTAATAGTGAAGGAGATCACCTCAGAAACCTTGAAACTATCTTGGTCAGACTCAAAGAAGCAAACCTAAAAGTAAACTTGGAAAAAACACACTTCATGCAAACTGAAGTGGAATTTCTGGGGTACGTAATAACTCCTGACGGCATCAAGCCAGATAATAAAAAGGTTGATGGGATCCAAAAAATCAAACCCCCAGAAAATCTTAAAGAACTCAAATCATTCCTAGGTTTAACATCTTATTATAGGAAATTTATTCGCAATTATGCGAATATAGCGAAGCCTCTGCATGCTTACAAGGGGTGAGCATGCTCGAGTTAAGGCGAATGAATCCAATCGTGTTCCGACCAATTTAAATGATGAAGCACTTAGAGCTTTTAATGATTTGAAAATTCTCTTAACATCTGCAGAAATTATAGCCTTTCCTGATTTCCAAAAAAACATTTAATCTAACGACTGACGCCTCGAACTACTCAACACGAGGGCGGAAATGATAGACCAATTGCATATATCTCCAGGAATCTTGATAAGACCGAAGAGAATTATGCAACTAACGAAAAAGAAATGTTGGCTATCGTTTGGGCTCTTGATAATTTGCGATCATACCTATACGGTGCTAAAAAAGTGCGGATTTTCAGAGATCACCATCCACTAACATTCGCGTTGGGAAATAGCAACTTCAACGCTAAACAGAAGAGATGGAGAGCTCGCATAGAAGAGTACAGCTGCGAATTAATTTATAAACCAGGTAAATCAAATTTGGTGGCCGATGCTCTTTCTAGACTGAAGACCTTTAATAGCAGTTGCCTACCAATACCTCAATTGAATACAATGAGGGATTCCTTAACGGAATCAGCCGAGGAAGATAGCTCTGGTACTAACACTGCAGAATCCCAAACAATGACAGAGAATGGTTCCTGTGCGGAAACGAGCGGATAATGAATAATGAATCAACGGATTCTGCTAGTGAGACCGTCCATAGTGCAATGCAAGACTCTTCAGATTTAATACCACATGTGGAAGTCCCACTCAATGTATTTCGTAATCAAATCATTATAAAAATTTGGAAAAGGTCTTTAAATCAAAAAGCAGCTACATCCGGGCTTCTTCAGACATTATTTTGCCTTCGGAAAGTTAGAAAAAGAGCAATTAATTCAGATTTTAAAATCCAATCTTAAACCTAACACCATCAATGGGATCAAAATACCTGAAACTTATATAGGACTCTTGCAGGAGGTATATCTTGAAACCTTTAAACATTACAAGATTAGGTTGACACAAAGAGTAGTGGAAGACGTTAGGAACCAGGAGCGAATTTGGCAGTTGATTAGCAAGGAACACAGGAGAGCACACAGGAATGCGAGGGAAAACAAAGAACAAATCTTAGAGAAGTACTATTTCCCAAGGATAATCACCCAGTATACTAAAACATGTAAAATCTGCCTTTTAAATAAGTATGATAGACATCCAGTTACTCTGCAACTTCAGAAGACTCCAGTGCCCTCCTATCCTTGTGAAATCTTACATATTGATATAATGGAGATCCAGAACGAGAAGTTTATGAGCTGTATCGACAAATTCTTCAAATTTGCAAAGCTTTTTCATATAAAAAATAGGTCCTCGATATACTTAAGAAACAAGTTCGCGAAGGTATTGCATTACTTTACCGTTCCGAGAGTGATACTGACTGATAATGAAAGAAGTTTCCTCAGTCCTATTGTATTGAACTTTGTAAAGATGCTAGACATACCGGAATGAAGTAAATGGACAGGTTGAGAGATTTCACTCTACAATCCTGGAAACTTACCGCTGTCTAAAGGCAGAATACAAAGACTTGAATTTAAGGGAACTTCTAAACATTGCAGTTGACAGGTATAATACCACAATTCATTCAATCACGAACAAAATGCCGTCCGATATCTTTTTTAACCGAACCGCCAGAATAAACTTTCAGAATCTAGTAAACTTTCAAATTAAAGCTAACATCGACCATAGAGCTAGACTGCATAAAAAACAGGAACTAGCCAATAAATGGCGAAATTTCAAAAGTATAATTTACACCCCGTACAAAAGAATCCAAGGCAAGCATAAGCCACTCTATCGAAAAGAGGTGGTGGAAAAGGATAATAAGGTAACAGTGGTAACAACCACTGGTCGTAAAATCCACAAGGCACAAATTAGAAACTCATAATAGCACACTTACGCACAAATAATGATCTTACGCATGCATAATAATATTACGCCCATATATTAATTTTACGCCAGCACACATAGCAGAAATTTCACACCATGAAATAAAAATTATTTTATATAACTATTGCTGAAAAATTAACTTTAGTTGACATTTTACTATTTCAATGTTTAAGAAAAAGGGAAGAAAAACCTTTAAAATTAAATACAACCAACATTGTAAATTAAATTCATTTCTTGATAATAAAATTTATATATTGAATTGTATGGACATGATCCTATATTAATTTTATTAAATATGTATAATCTAAAATCAGAGTAGAATTGTTATATTCTGAAAATGTAAATTTATTTATAAATCTTAACCTTACAATTTAATCATTATCACTTTTACGTGCAGTTTCACTGAAACGTTTATTGAAATCTTTGCCATAATTTTTTAAAATTGTATATTACGCAGAATATTACTATCAAGTGCAGTGCAAGGGTTCCACATTTTCGAGTACCATTCGTCAATCGCATCAATCAAGGATAGTAAAGCCTGTATCATCGATGGGCTTTTTAAGCTAATACACAGGGTCAACCTACAGAAGCTTGAAGACATACTAAAAAAAATGGCTAAACTCTTTACCAGCGAAATTCCTAAGCAGGAAACAAAAAACCTAGCGGAACACCATCTGGCACAGATCAGCGAACGCATCAGCCTGCTAAAAGAAAGAACGGCCAGGAGGACGAGATCTATCAACTGGATTGGCTCAGCCTGGAAATGGTTTGCTGGAAGCCCAGACGCAACTGACTGAGATAGGGGTCTACGAAGTGAACAAGACCTGATGGAAGGAAACCACCAGCAGTATAGTATTAATGAGAGATCCCTTTCAATAACTGAGGAAATAACTAGAAAAATCAACTGGGTCATCAAAAGTACCAAAAACCAAGTAGCAGCATCCAGCAAAGCTAGGTTCGAGCAAGATGCAATTAATGAAATCTCGATTATCAAAGAAGAAATCAATGAAGTGGTGAGGGCGTGTCAAATGGTAAAGAGCGGCATCGTCAATACAAATCTACTAGACAGAGAAGAGGTAAACAGGTTGATTAACGAACTCGAGACTCTGCCCTATGCAAATGAAGTCGAAGCGCTCCAGTATGGGATTCCGTCAGTTTTCACAAATGACACTATGTTGCTGTATGTCCTGTCAATCCCTAAGCTGAGCAAGATGGAGTACAATTTCTTGATAACAAGAGCAACGATTTTCAATGGAAGGCAAGTCAACCTACCACTCCCTGAAGAAAGTCAACGAGGATGAATGTATTGCTCGACTGTTAAAAGGAGGACATGCATCCTGCATATACCGTACCAATACTGTCGAAATCGTTGAACTTCGGAATGAAGACACAATTTTCGTTACGAATTTTAAGGGCCAAATCACGACCGAAGAAACTAAAAGGAACTTATCTGGAACTTACATAATTCAAATTAAGAACGAGACAGTGCAGCTTAACAACCGCACATTTTCCAGTTTCATGGCAACACCCCTTCAAGCCTTCAGTACTTACCAACATATCCACAGCGGGACATATAATTGACATCGAATACGTCCATGGAATCAGTTTAAACAACATTAAACGACTGAGTAAGATTACCAATAGGATCAAACTATCTACAGACATGGATATAACGATCTTCCTGGCAATTGTTGGAGCAGCTGCGATTGTCTAGCACAAAATTAATAGGAAGCTCTATATACCGCCAATACGAATGTCAAGCCTGGAGCCTCATCATTCCAGATCATCCCAACATCAGCAGGATCTACGCGACGTAGATTCTTAAAGGGGAGGAGTTAACGCGCCACGATTCCACAAGTCGACAGATGAGAAGTCACCTTGACTTCATGCATGCACTTGTGGACATTGTATTTCACTACCTAACGTAAGTCGCCGTAACACGAAGCGTGTGACGGAAACTATCAAATGTTTCCCACCACTCGGACTGCGAAACTGCTGATGCAACTTAAAACCCTTGCGCGCGCTATACACCAAATGCATCGATACGAAGGTGTGGAGTAGGATAAGTTAGACTTTAAGTTCAGTTCTTATTTTGGAATGGTAAAATAAAGTCGAAGTTTACTTGAAATCCGCTTTTTTATTTGAACAAACGGTTGGTTGTTCGCCACGTGTGGTGCCAACATCTAACTGAGCCTTCATAAACAATGCACGAGTAACATCAAGACATATTTTTATATGCATATGTATATAAACATAGTTAAAGTAAATAAAACATATTACATTGTTGTTAAGCCACTAAATGTTTAAGTGCATTAAACGGTATGTTTTGCCTATGTAAAATAACAGAACAGCATCTTACGATGTACCATTTAAAAAGGAAAGTTTTTGTAACAAATAAAGTAAAGCCAAACGTCAGTTTGATTTTGGCGTACGATGCTGTTCCGTTTCTTTACATAGGCAAAACATACCATATAAATGTTTATAAATGTTGGTTCCAATACTTTTGCTCCCACCACTGTCGCCACTTCCTCTTCCAAGCTCAGCATATTCTTCTTCTTCGATTTTTCTCTCATTATACGAGTACGTCGCACAGTGGTTCCATTATAAGGGAGCGTTGGACAAAAATCTGTAAAATCGAAACCAGTGTACCGATTTTGATGAAATTTGAAACATAATACAAGTGGTAGTAGCTAGATTCATGTTTTTAAAATTGTGTAAATAGCTCAAAAATTAGGGTATATTCTCTATAAAAAATATTTTTTATTAAAAAGAAAGAAAAAGAAACTTTAACAGTATAGAAGCAGATTTCACATTAAAAGTTTTAAAACGTCTTTGCTAAGCATTGATTTTTTAAGTTTTTCTGAATGTCTTACGTTAGCTATTAACGGATCTGAAGCAAGTAACAATCGATTGTAACCAACAGTGTTGGTGGCTACTCTCGATATTTTTCTCGTATGTTTTGATCTAAACATCTTAATATTTTTGTTATTAGCCTCAGCAGCTTCCTCAGTCAACTGGCCTATAGGCAAAATAGCATGCTAGACAACTTGTCCACCCTGGATCAATATCTTATGAACTGAAGCTGGCATTGGATACCATGGATATTCGTCTACAATTTCTTTCGCTGTATTCTTCAAAAGCCTGGATATTAATAGTGTAGCCACATGCAAGGGTTCTCAGTACTACACAACATCTTTCAATTATGGACTTTTTCAAGCCCGTAATCTTTGAAGATAATAAGGGGTTGGCAAAAAATTTGCGAGTCGTATTGCCGTCATTTGAATTCCCCCCACCTTGTTTCGGTTTATCAATTATTAGGCCAGTCTTTTTTCTGAATTCCTCTTGTATATATTTTTTTTTGCGTCCAGAAGAGGTCTCTCGTATTCTCCCGTTCGCCATTTCTTGAAATCAAGTTTATAGGATACATGAATTAAAAATTCAAAAAACCGTATCCATGCATGCAAAGGTGATAAACCGAAATCCAAACTATCATAATTAATATGTCTTTCCAAGGAACCTCGGATATCGTTCATTGTAGTTGGCTTGGTTCCGTAAATATAACACACTTGCTGAGAAGCGGTGTATGTTAAGGCATTACATGCCTTCCTATCCACCATTGTCAACTTCAGCTCATGGCTTACATTATAAATCTGACCTTCCATAGTTATAATGATCTAGTACCATTAAAAAGTTAATAAGTCAAATCGAGACTTACTATGTATTGTTGTTCGGCTCTACTCAACTCTGCAGTTTCCTTCTTAAGTTGAAGACATTACCTGGTCGAACCTGGATGAGAATTTTATAATGGTTTTATAATAATGTGGCTTCTTTTGTCCGTGTCAGGATTTGATTTTGAAAAAAGTTGAAGATGAACATAAGAAGTGGCGAACATATCACTATCACTAAATTCACCCGAAGTTCGCTGTTTATTCTCCGATTGTCCACTGCTTCCATCGAAGCCCCATTTTCCAAATAGTGTCAAATTACTCAAATCATCTTCCGACATTGTGAGAACGTGCTGTTGTGATTCTACAATCCGTTTTGCGGTATGATCTAAAAGGCCTTGGATTGCTACCTCGGCCGATGAATCGGTGATCGTTATTGTTTCCAGCTTTGGGTATTATTGTTTCTTTGCTTTGAGTACCTTAGCATAACTTGGAAAAATATCGAGCTTTGTTTTTTCATTCACCACATTCCTTATAACCTGATATTGGTTTTTGCTCAATCTACCGTCAACTAATAATTTTAAGGCGTCATTTGCATGAAGTTGCGGAATGTCTGGTGCTTTCAAAGCACTAACGATATCTTGATCCAAGCTAGCAATAAGACTTTTTTTTGTTCGAGACGAACATTCTAAGAATGACATTTTTGGCCTTCCCCCAGGATTTTTTTGTATCACTGGGCTTACTTACATCAGTTAAGTCTTGTGTACTGTCAAGCCATTCACTGTACTTTCTTAGAAATGAGTTTTCGTTCCTTGAGCATTTGTTCTATATAGCCAAAAAGGACTTGCATAGCGAATTTATCCTATTGAACAAAATTTCTGTATGTTCTACGAGTATTTTGTAGGTTTGTTTAAGGATTTCAAACGTTTCCTTATGCTTTACGTTACGCCACATATAAAATATATTGCTTGTCTTGATTATTTTACTTGACCCTTTGGAAAAATTAATATACATGTAATGAAAATTAGCACATTTTCGCAAAAAACAATAAATATGTATGCTCTTAAAGAGGAAGAAATCACCTAAAAAATTATAACATTGCAAAAACGAAATTGCACGAATAAAAGTTATATCCTTTCAAAATTTAAGTTATGATAAAAATGACTCTAATTGAGACACTAACTTTAGTAACTATTCTAATATTATTGTGACATCAATACGGAGGATGAGTAGGTTTGAATAGGTTATCTACATACCTTGGTCTTCAATATCCATCAACTGTAATTGCACAGCATATGTCTCAAAAAAAAAGAAACAGCTACTAAATGTACACGAAAAAAATTGCACACAGATAACGTTTACAACAAAAAATATGGGTACCTACTTTTCGCTTTTGCATTTTGACGGAACCACTGTGAGTCGCTTCAGCGAGGGATTAGAAAAATTCAAACAGGTGATCAATGAGCATGATTCGCTTGAAGAGCTGCTACAGTCTTTCGCATTTCTTCTCTGCAACTTTCGTATGTAGCACTTGTCAATTTCGGTGCTGTTGCTGCCAATTGAGTTTATTTCCGAGCATTTCAACTTTGGACTTTAGCTCATCATTTTCTGCGCGCAACTTGTTCAAAGAATGAAGAAACTGACTATTTATTTCTTCAAGACTAGTGAGTTTTTGGTAGACTATTTGTAGCGTAAACTCCTCACTTTCCACCGCTAAACCATTGATATCGGTATCGAATTGAGGTTGCCTCTTTTATGGTGGAGTGCACTCTTTAAAGCTGAAGAATTCTGCTTTGCTGATGTCCGTTTGATGCTGGTGCTGGAGTCTTTTGATCGTTCAGGCACGTGTAGCGAATTGCATCTAAGCACTGAACATTTGTCACACCGGAAAGACACACAGCTTGTTTTAAAATAATCGACATCTTGTTGCAAGATATTAGCGCAAGATGCATGAAAAAAATGCTTGCAATCGCTACACGATATTTTCGAGAAGGAATTCCTATCGATTTTCTCAGCACAAGCTTGGCAATTTATGATTGGAATTTGAAAAGGTTTCAATGAGATGTGCACCCCACGACAGTCTCTCACGGACTATTGAATAAGATAATTTTAAGTTAATTAAGCTTATATTTAATCATTTTTTTTATCTAGCACGTAACAGTTAATGAATTGTTTACATAAAATGATATGAAAGTACTTCAGCCATGTATCTGGATTATTTATGCGCCGCTTGTGGATTTTGCTAGGATTGGGGACACTGAAATGATTCAATTAATCGCCCTTTTTTGAATCACCTAAACAGTAAGGCCGCCATTCAAATATTGCAATAGTATGGAACTACTATCGGAAATATTACAGACTACCGACGCCATAAGGACAGTATTCGCAACGTTTATTCGGATGTAGGTTTGCCATCAGAGGAAGGTTCATCGAACAAGTCTTGAGCCTGAGGCATATAAGCATATTTAATTCGCCTGTATCAGCCTCATTTATGCCCACGCCTAAACAGAGAAGAACGATTAACTTACCAAAAACTGCTCTTACAAGCTCATCGACAAAACCTACGAAAAATTACCTAAATATAGCGTAAAAATCATCCTATGGCGTTTTTGAACCTAAACTATTTTAGACAGGTCATCTTTGATGTTCCTGGACATGGCAAATTAACAAATCAACAAATCATCAACCAATCAGTTAATTTTGCGATCAACGTAAGACACTCTTCCAATATTTTGGATTTCCGAACATTCCAAGCAGCTAACATTTTTAAATCCAAGATAAGGATGGAGATATCTTTAACACCACAAATCCACAAAACCATTGTGAGGAAATTCAACGTCGCACAACTACAATCGCAAGAGACTGTCAGGGCTTCTGGCTTTTTGTAATAGAGTGTCCCGTAACCTCTCGAGAAGAACAATGGCATCATTCTGTTCAAAGGTTTAGTCCTCCTCTACAACGAAACTCTGGTTCAATGACGAATGCAGAAAGCAAAATTTGGAATAACATCGGCTCTGCAGAAAATGACGAGAGAGGCTCGTGAGCTCTAGGAACTAAAAAGAGAGAAATAACATTGGATCGTTAAAAGAAAACAGAAAGAGCACAGAACAGCGTATTATGTGAACGTTTAAGACCCTTCGTCAGGAATCTGATCAGTCCCAATCAATGTGGTTTTAGGGCAGGAAAGTCTACAGTAAATTAAATGTTCATAATACGGTAGACCTGGGAAAAACCCACGAGTTCCAAATCGATTCACTCCACATCTTCATCGATTTCAAAGCCGCATTTGGCAGCATCTACAGAGATGAAGTATAACGAACCATGTCTTCTTTTGGCATCCCTACCAAGCTCCCACGACTATGCAAAATGTGCTTTTTTTTTTGCGTGTAGCTGGGTGAAAATCGTTGAACGACATCGATTAGTGTGGGACTTGACCATCCACTAAAATCACCCGGAGAAAGTATGGTGATACCATCCTTCAATAATCGCACCTAGTCGTTAAACTAATCAGCAAGTTGTTTCTAATACTTGTAAATCTATGTTATAAGGAACTAACTTTGGTCTGTTACCTTTTGTTTTTAAATTCGCTATCACTTTGTTCGTGTGACTATGTTGTAATATGTATTTCTTTTCTTTTTTCCTGGTTAGCTAGTTCGAATGCTTTTACTCTTCGTAATCTTATAACTAAATTGTTGTTACTAAGTAGTTCGATTATTTCTAAATGAGCATGATTGCGAAGCCTACCTTAATGTCTTCTTACGACCTTCCTGACCTCGTCCTCTATCGTTTCAATTTAGATCCCTATGTATCACACATCAGCTTTACATATGTACCATGGCGCATTAACAATATTGCGTGGTACTTTGTTTTGGAAGCATTGAATGCTTTGCAGGTTTGTGTTACTTGTGCACCATCAAAGCTGAAGACCATATGTCCATATTGGCTTTAGAACTTGCTTACAAAGAAGCAGTTTATTACATATTGAGAGACAGGAATACCTCCCTATGAGCGAATACATTCTGTTGTATCGTATATATAGTTCATCATGTTTTTTCTTGACGTGAGTTTTCTATCGCAACCTCGCTTTTAGAGTCATGCTTAAATACTTAGCTGAGTTCGAATGCAAAACTACTTTGTTATTTATGTACACAGGTATGTGTTGTAAGTTTTTATTATTAAAGTCAATATAAAATGACTTCAGTTCACTTAATTTCATTTGCCACTTTTTGGTCCAATCAGATATATTGTTTACTGTCTTTTGCAATTTTTCTGTAACTTCCTGCACGGTTTTTCCTACAGCAAATACAGCAGAATTGTCTGCAAATGTGGCAACACTAGCTTTGTCATTTTGTGGTAGGTCTTTCGTAATGGTAGGAAAAGTACACACTACCTTGTGGTACTCCAGCTTTTATATATTTCCATACGGAGTACTTATTGTATTGTTTCAGAAGATATTTTTGTAGCTTATGGACTAATCCTTTGTTCCACACTTTATCAAGAGCCTGTGCTACATCAAGGAAGATGGTAGAGCATATTTGTTTTTCTTCTAAGGCTGTTTCTATTTTATCAGTTATTCTATGAACCTGATCTATAGTTAAGTATCTATTTGTAAATTCAAATTGATGGTTTTGTATCAGTGCTTTCTATCGCTGTTGAATACAAATATTTTGTTACATGAAGATTTTTGGATGTTTCAGATGTATTTCGGCACCTTAAAAACTAATATGAAACCATTTTTATATTTATACATATGTATGCAATGCATGTTGGATACAACAATTTTTGTTATGAGTATGGGGAATTAACTTTTAAATCCCAACAACGTAATTTCAGCCAACTTGTCTGAAAAGCTTACGAACTTTATTTTGCAGTTAAAGTAGGAGATCAAGATAAATCATGGGTTCTACACATATGTAGTAAGACTTGTATAACATTGTTAAGAAGTTGGTTGAAAGGTACAAAACGGTTACCTCACTAACTCTCACTAACATACAAGGCATCGGCCCGAAGTCCAAGCATATTGTGCAGTATCCCAATTTACCATCAGCTTTACGGCCTGTCGAACATAGTGACGAATATCCTATTCCAAAACAACCAGAATCGTGGTTTCGAGTTTGGAGTTTGGACGAAGAACCTGAATGTACCAGTGATTCAACTAATGGTGATATGCAATTCGAACAGGAAAACGACAATGATCCAGACTTTCAAACACAAGAATGTTCAACAAAGCCGCATTTAATTTCAAACTTGAACTGAATTGAACTTATTTGATGCGTTAGGACAGAAACATGAACCAAACAATTGGCGCCTATTTATTGATTATAGTAAACTTATATGCGATATCTCTTACAAAACATTCAGTATAAGGACTATAAGTGGCCAATCTGAGATTTAAAAATTATAGCGCTTTGTTTTTTTTTAAAGAACTTAGCACTCAAGTGGGTATTAATACACTTAAAATACCTGAGCACGTTTTAAGTTTTTAGGAAAATGGGACAGAGAGAGACAGCTGGGGTATACGAAACACTGCTGTTTCCTATGTGAATGGGACAGTCATGCACGAAGTGGTTATTTTATACAAAAAGAATTGCCACTACGTCGAGCACAAACTCCGGGTGTAAAAAATATTACTAATGAGCCGCTGGTTGATCCTAAACATGTATTTCTACCACCGCCCCAAAATGGAACCGGTAGAGGGCCTCCGAAAGTTATTGAGGCAAAAATTTAAGAGGGCAATTTGTTGGACCACAAATACGAACACTTTTGAAAAATAGTGAATTTGACAATATGCTAACTGATGTTGAACTAAGAGCATGGAGAGCTTTTAAAACTGTTGTGAGAGATTTTATTGGAAATGTGAAAGCCGAAACTTACAGAGATCTTCTAACTGAATTGCTTAGTGCTTACGAGGGAATGGGATGTAACATGTCATTTGTGGATGCTCATCTGGATTTATTTCCGGGGAATTTGGGTGCAGTAAGCGACGAAAATGGAGAAAGGTTCCACCAGGACATCGCAATAAGGGAAAAGTGATACCAAAGCAAATGGAGTCCTACTATGATTGTTGATTACTGCTGGAAATTACTCCGATATGCCACAGGGACAAAATATCGTCATAAAACAACTGCAAAAACATTTTGAAGTAAATGCAAGACGACAAACATATTGATATAGATTTAGATTTAGTATAAAACACAATACTTTATAGCATAAGAATCCAACAAGTAATCAAGAAAAGGCATTCAATAAATTGCATTCAAAAGAGAGTGTAATAATTGAATGATATTTCGGCCAAGTGAAGAGGAGATTTTCAATTCTACAAAACTGCATACGTCACAATTTAGAAAATATTCCAAATATAATTATTGGATGTTTCGTTTTGCACAACGTTGCAAAGCATTTAAATGATAACAATGATTTCCAATTGCTAGAAGGCGAAGAAAATGAGATTTCTGTTGGTGATGGTGATGGAGAACTAATGGCCAGTGTACTTCAAATTCGATGAATGGAGCAGATAAAGAGAACGGAATTAGTAGGAATAATATGTAGCGTAAATTCATATGACTTTATTGAACGTATGTACCTTCTTAATACAAAAAAAGAATAATAATAAATAAAAATAGTGTTTCAACAATAAAATATTATTTAAAAAAACAAATTAAAATTATTTTTTCTGGGCTTTATAAAATTAAGAAGGTTAATTCACTTTTAGTGGTGGTGGTGGAATTATAAATAGGATACGAATTCCGTTCTTCGTTGTCATTTTCCATCCTTTTTATAATTTCTTCCTGCTGCATTGGTATTAACGTTGAAGTTCTACATTAGAGAGTTTTTGTCTCTTCAGTCTCTTCAGTCTCATTGAACTTCAATTGTCTACGTTTTGTTACTCGAGAATCTCGCGGTAATTGTTTAATTTCATCTGCAGCAATACGTATATCAGCTTCCTTTTCCGTTTGTATCCGAATGGAATTATCTGCTCCCACAGATAAACCATCTTTACGTAAACAATGTTAGTAAAACTATAATATGTAATTAGTTTTATAAAGCAATACGTACCACGAATGCAAGAGATAGATGGGTTTTCATCAGCATTTAAGAGCTCTAAAAAAATTACTTCTCATTCTTTGAGCTTTATGGAGTTAATACAATAGGTTCTTGACAACTTTGAATTTAATTTGTGAACGCACTCTTTCACTAATCATCAAACTGTCACTGTCAATTTATTCAGCAAACTCAACATTTTCATCATGGTAAACCACACGAACGAGCAACGTCTGCAAATTATAAAAAATTTCTATCGAAATTCGGAGTCGGTGACTGCAACTTTAAGAGCGTTAACTCCAATTTTCGCAATAACAAGTTTCGTGCAAAAATTTGAGTCTACATATTCGTTGTGTTATGTTGACGTGTCAGTGAGACAACGGGTTGGTCGAAGTGTCGAAAATATCGCTGCCGTTCAGGCGTCCGTAGCAAACGATCCAAGTCAGTCAATTCCACGGCGTTCTCAAGAATTGGGCATCGCTCAGACCACATTATGGCGTATTTTGCGTAAGGATCTTGGTTTACACCCATACAAGATCAAGCAGACTCAAGAATTGAAGCCGATGGACCATTTGAAGCGACGTACGTTCTCCTATTGGGTTCTGGAGAAGATGCACCAATATGATGAATTTCATCGCAAAATCATCTTCAGTGACGAATCTCATTTTTGGCTCAATGGGTTCGTAAGCAAAATATGCATTATTGGTCGGGTGAAAATACACATGTGCTTCATGAATCACCACTTCATCCACAAAAAATTACTGTTTGGTGCGGTTTGCATGCCGGCGGCGTTATTGGGCCATATTTTTTCGTCGATAATAACGATCGTCACGTTACTGTGAATAGTCAGCGTTATCGCGCCATGATCACCGATTATTGTCAAAATTGTCAAGTTCTTATTGGCAAACCCTATATATACTACCAATTGTTCGATGTACTGGTAGTATTTACATGAATGAATTCAACATTTACTAGAATTATTTGCTGGGAAGGCAATACTCATGTTTGTGCATACCAAATCTAGTGAATACTTAAAATATATGCTTCTACTAGTAGTAGTAGTACTTGCTTAGACCTTTCACTACTATTAAATCCTTAATTTTTATGCATACGGCCCAACATCTCAAGTTCTAATGAACCGATTTAAATTTGGAAATTTGGTACACACCTTCTCTAAATAACTCTCTAACACTCCAAATTATTTAAAAAAATTGTTTTTACTTGTTCTAAAAAATTAAAAACTGTAAAAAAATATGAAAAAAAAAATAATTTTTTTTAAATAGTCGCCATTTTGCGAAACTTTTTTTTTTATTTCTCCGAGGTAGGCGATATTACAACATCTTTACTAATTAAAAATATATTTTCGTTTTTGTTTCAGATGACTAGAAGGGCTGAAATCGTGTCATAAGGCGCACCCTTTTTTTCAATCCACCATTTTAACACTCTGTAATTTTTTAAATTTTTTGTTTATAAATTTTTTTTTTATATTCTTAAATTATAAATAGAGTGGAACTTTCCTACGTCGAATGTCAAGGGACCAGAAAATAAGTTCGAGTTATAGAAACTTTGAGTTATAGAAAATACGCAAAATGTACGAGAATACAATTATTCATTTATTTTAAAGAATTCTGTATTTTTTTTTTTTGGGTTTTGCAAGTTCACTTCTACTTTTCTATAAAATCGTCCACTAAATATAAAGACTTACAGATATTGTCCGGAACATTTCTTCTGCACTCAATAAAAGCTCTTATCTTTTCAATGGAAGAGGAAAGTTGCTCAAATCTTGGTATGTTATTAGGTCAGTGCCGGATTTAGTGGAGGGCAGCTGAGGCTACAGCCCCGGGCCTCCACAAAACAGGGGTCCCCACAATATACACCACACAAAGAAAAAATAACAAAACAAATAAAAACCAAAGCGCCATCATCATCAAACACTGGACCGACGACAATGAACATAATCTTCAACATTTTCGAACTAGAACTTTGGCCTGACCGCATAACAAATGAAATGGTCGAATATTGCGCTGAAAAAGGTTCCACAGTACTTTAAAATTGCGATGAAGTATCCCTGCAGAATTCAGTTCTTCAAGATCAGTCACGAGATAGTTTCAACTTTGTTGGGAAATGTTCAAGGAATATGTTTACATGCCATAATAGAAATCAAGAGACCGTCAATCGATTCTGGCTTTGTTCTTCTCCAACTACGACGAAAATATATTGTTATGCGTGTAAGTTAATGTCCGCTCAAAACACCAAAGGCAGTGGAGAAGGCTTCAGCGACTGGAAGCATGCATCTGATCGTCTATATAAACATGAGATTTCAAAGACTCATTTGGAATTAGTAATGAGTTTAGTGCAATGGGGGAAAGTCACATCGATATAAGAGTGATATAAGAAGCACAAAAAATCCAGTATTGGCAAAAAATCTTCAGAAATACTATCAAATTCATTGTTGAGCGGGAATAGCCTTTCGAGGTGACAATGAAATTATTGGTTCACCGAGAAATGGAAATTTTCTGGAAATTTTGGAATTGAAAGAGCATGCATATAAAGGCAGTGGTCATGTCAATTACCTTTCGTCCACGATTTGCGAAGAACTAATCAGTTCTATGGGTGACAAAGTGCTAACTGAAACAGTCTCCAGAAAAAAAAAACCCAAATATTATTCGATGTCAGTGGATTCTACTCCCGACGAAACTCATATCGATCAACTAATTATAGTTGTTCGATATATTGAAGGATCGATGCCAAAAGAGAGATTTCTCACCTTTTTTCCAAACTGCGATCATACCGGCGAGACCATAGCAAGCGCTTTACTAAAATTTTTAGGTGGCCATCAAATAGGCATTCTGGACTGCCGCGGCCAATCATATGACAATGCTGCAAATATGAGTGGTGAATACAAAGGAATGCAGGCTCTTATTTTGTAGAAAAATCATTTATCGGCGTTTGTACCATGTTGTGGTCATTCTCTCAATTTAGTTGGAAAGGCAGCTGCTAACTCTTTTCCATCAGCTGTTAAATTCTTTGATTTCGTTCAGAATTTATATACATTTTTGACAGCAAATACAGAACGATACCAAATTCTGACCGAAAAATTATTGTGGAAAAAAAGCGGACAATTTTAAGTTTTAAAAAAGTTTAGCGATACTCGTTGGTCTTGTCGAGCTACGAAAGCCATTGAAGATGGTTATTCTGAAATTGAAGGAGCTCTAACCAGCATATCTTCTGATAAGGAGCAAAAATCGTGAGGAATGAAGCATCGACTGACTTTTTACAGAAGATGAGTTGTCTCGAAACCACTCTGCTTGCTATCTTTTGGAACGACATCCTTGAGCGATTTGATACTACAAAGAAGATGTTGCAGGACCCGGAAATGATTTCTGAATCTGCAATGCGTGCATTAGAATCATTGTAATCATTCTTTGAATCCAAAAGAGACGATTTTGATAAATACGAAAAAGCAGCTAAAGAAATATGTCATACTAAACAATATGTAAAATCACGCATCGGAACAAGAAATTTGAGGTTGAATCCACTAGATTACATGAAAGCACAAGATCCAAATCGTGTCACCAAAAGAGAAATTCAAAGTATCCGGTTTTATCCCAGTGATCGATCAGCTATGTGTTTCTCTTTCTGAAAGATTGCATGCACACGAAGCTGTACGTTCGTGTATTAACTGCATCTTCGTCCTCATCCTCGTCTGAATCTGCAAAATTTCTTTAATTTATTTAAATAATTTTAAAACCTTGCGTCTGAGTTACCTTTTACTCCGGGCACACGACTTTCTATAACGCTTTCTAAGATATCATCCTCAGAAGGATAGTCCATTGTGCATGTACCATTATCAATATTAACATAGTTTTCGAATGTGACATCATCCATATCAGCAGCTATCAGTTCAGTGAGTAAATTCCCCGAAAAATTCGAGTTACCGTTGAAATATCTCTTCGAGTAGTTCGAGTTATAGAAATATTCGAGTTATGGAGCAAAAAATATATGAAAAATGCAATAAAAAATCAGTGTTCACTATAAAAGTTCAACTTAGAGAAAAGTTCGTGTAACAGAAGTTCGAGTTAAAGAAGTTCCACTGTATATTTTTAGCAAAAATACGTTGGTAAAAATATTTTTTGTTTTTTTTTTCATCACAATTGAAAAAAAACCCCTAAAGTGTGTGCCTCTAGACCATAATACCCCCTTAATCTCTCGTAGCACATTCATCCCGTATGGCTGGAAGAGAAGATGATTTCAAGATGTCCTGCAAATAGATCCGCCTTTTGTTTGTTTGTTTTTGCCGAGTTTCCACCCTTGTTTTTAACTGCCGCAATGTATACCGTTGGTCTTTTCATTTTTTTTTGTAACCTTCCACAGTGAGTTTTCTGTACTATCATCTTTCTTCAGATTTGTAAAGCAAATTTTGAGTTTTTCAACGAGCATTTTTTTTAATATGGAATCTTCTGCGGGAACGGGTACTTCAAATTAGATCGGTGACACTCGTTTATTTTTTAAATTTGTCCCTGTCATATTTCCCTTACACTCATCCTACGTCAAATATCCTACGTTTGCAAAGGCAATTTCTCATAAGTTGTTCGCATAATTCGGCAGATAACTCCAGGAATTTAACGCCGAATGTTCAACTACAAGTCAACTAAAGTTTCTGGCTTGTTGGCATAGACTACAGACTTAATGTGTGGCCAAAAACAAGCCAGGTGTTAAATCCATTTGAAACCACATCCGCCTTCAATCACAATCACAATAAGCGCATAAAAACAAGCAAGCCCTTGAATATTGAGGAATACCAGCCATATTTTTGTAAGCTCCACCAAGTACGAAGGCTAAGCTATTAGGTTATATCATGAGCATTTTCAGAGATGCGGAATGTTCTGAGTACATGTGTTCTTCCATGGTGACCCGGAAAGTAACGAAGACATGTTTTAAAGCGAAAATGTGGGATTGGGTTGGTCACACTTTAAAGCATGGGCAAAGTAAATCATGTAATGGAATGGACTAACAGAGGACATTTAGCATAAGTTAACGTAAGCGCACTTTATAAAAAGTTGATGCCCTGTACAACAAAAAGAATCAGAGAAATTACGCAGTTGTTGGTAGTTACCAACCCAACTGAGGATTAAAATTAATGGAATGGACTAACAGAGGACATTTAGCATAAGTTAACGTAAGCGCACTTTATAAAAAGTTGATGCCCTGTACAACAAAAAGAATCAGAGAAATTACGCAGTTGTTGGTAGTTACCAACCCAACTGAGGATTAAAATTAAAATGCTCCATCTCTCTAAATAATAGCTTTATCTTCTTAGATCCTGTCAATCGGGAGGCATAAGGCATCATCTTGTTAGGAGGTTTGCAACGTATTTTTCTTAGTCGAACCGCTATAAGAATTGAGTTAGGCTACTATATTGGATCGCAGTTGTTGGTGTGGATAGCTGTTTTGGGTTTGATATCACCCAGTTTTTACACTATTTCGATATAATATTTCCTTATTTTCTTAAACATCTAGATATCTAAACTTTTCACCCGGCGTTCTTTGGAGCAATAACCACCTTTCAGCTCCTTGGTGAGGTTATGGATTGACTTCCTATCATTTCTACTTGCTACTTGTCTAGATTGTGCAGACATTTGCGCCTTCTGCTACACTGAACTTACTTCCATTTCCCACAGTGCTGGGCTTAGAATTCCATTTATTACTGATTCTACTGCAATCCGTACATTAATTGCAACATTTTCCTTGCTCTTTTTTTAGGTGTCTGCCGATATCCAGGTTCTGCGCCCTTTCAGCTCTAAGCCGACATACCTTAACGTTTCTGTGCTCTTTGATATTTTCTTTCAGAGTGCAGTATGGATCCTAAATTGTAGACTCACCACGGGGTTGTGAAATCAGTCAATAGTAAACCTGGTGCTACTTGCGCGTTGGAGCCTTTACTGCTCGAATTTATTGGCTTTTCTTTCCCTGTCAGAACCATTCTGCTGACCTTAAAACAGGTGAGGTTCTCAAACAACGTGCATCTAAGTCTAAGTGGTTGAATTAAAGAAGCTCATCTAGCGTTCTCCGTTTTCTTTCAGTTTGCGATGTTATGAGCTGAAGTCGCGCGCTTGAGCGGAGTGCTATTCCTACCAATTTTGACATTTACCCAGCAAAAAAAACTACGATGTCCCCATTCTGCACCAAGTTGTGAGTGGCAATCAGATGCTTGGAAAAATTGTGCTTTTCGCTCTTGATCTTCTTAATCTGTCCTTGAACTTCGACATAAATATACTACCATTGTATGCCTTATGAGCTGAGGTGCTGCAGATTTCCCATCAAATTTTTCCAAATTTTTAGATGAATCGCAAAATTACCTTATTTTGCTCAACTTTCAAGATTTTCAACTTGTACCACGTGTATGAGTATCATAGCTACAGATGGAGGAATCTAATATTCTCGGGGACCTTTGACTGAAACCTCCGTCTATGTAACGCAAAGATAAGAGTGGATGAAACAAATATTGATGATGTCTACCACCCGCCTCTTAATCTTCAGATGATGTGCTTGTTTTAAAAAAAACTGACGAGAAGGCCAACATAATTCGTACTCGTGGAGATGGAGTATTATGCGTAATAATTCTTATTAATATTAGAGCTGAGTCAAAAAACTCTAGATACATCATTCTTTTTTCACATTTTATAGCTGTTCAAATTCATCAACTTATCTATCTGACGTCTGTCTGGTTTTGCAGAATCAAATATATGTATACATATATCCAACATCACCTCATAGAACTATTTTATTTCTCCAACTCGATTTATTTTTATTTTTTCATTCTTTTGCACCAGGCCAAAAGGGTTACTTGTTGAGCAGATAAAAACTCGTTGAAAGAATCTTTCTCTCTCTCCATCCGAAAAATGCCAAAAGCCAAAAACCAGTCCACACAAGACACAATATGCCAGAGCGAAATGACAACGTTATTCAGCGGATAACCATCTTAATTGTGATACACTGTATGCAAGCTGTCTCCCTGTCGGATAGATTTAACTGCGGATGCAGAGGACATTTTCGACTACAAATGTGACCAAGTGGATAGTACATCTACATGTACATACATACGAGTACATATATGCTGCGTACCATGACTTAATTAATTCTGATTTGTAGCTCGCGTACCACATTTCATCGTTGACGCTCGACGTACGACATACGACATGCGACGTACGACGTACGATGTAATAAAATTGGCATTGACCCGGTGAACCCTCTACCCGTACTCGGATACATGACCCGGCAAACCGAGAGCCAACAATAAATTGGAAGTTGCTGCGGTAAGAATGGTTTCAGTTTGGGGCAGATTGAAGTTTGGTTCGAAAAACTATAGTAGTGCTACAGAGCACAGTGTGTGGAACAGGAAAGATATTCATTACTCAATTTTTGAGTGATTTGAAATAGATCTCTGGCAAAATACGAGTATGTTCCAGAACCATTAAAGAATCAGAGTAGTTGAAGGCTACTCCTCTAAGATAAGAACAAGGGATTATGGTAGCTTTCTTAATTTGAAAACCAAGCTATGGACCTAGTAAGTTTAGGATTTAGGGTTCCCATTCGGAGCATAGACATGACCACCGAAATACTTAAAGTTCCACAATTTGATGGTTAATATATATAGATATAGACAACGTTAAATATCTCTGGATGACTAATAACATTCTCCAGGAAATATCATGGAGAGACAAGTTGTTTAAACGCTGAAAACGCTTCCGGTGTACCGAAATGCATGCATCATAAGATCCAGAAATCGTGTTAATATCATATTAACAAAGACAAAACATTTGTATTTTGCTAACAGATTTACTTCAAATCAACTCTCTAAGCAGTTCTGGAACGAAGTTCGAAAGCATTTCATTAGCAAAATACTCGTACCTCCAAGCATTAGTGCTGATGCTAATGCTGAAGAGATAAATAAGAGTTTTGTTGATGTAATACCGATGATACCCCCAATGCTCTTCTCAATTATTAACACTAAGTAATTCTGAAGCATCCTTCTCGTTTTTGGCGATTAATGTTCTATTGCAGATACTTTTGAGGCTATCTTTGCAGTAAAGTCAAAATACGTGGAATTAGATGATGCAAGATGGACCATAATGTATGACAATAATTTTTTAGGATATATTTATGGAATAGAACCATCAGTCTATCGCTGACTGGTCATTTATTATTATTCATTTGATTAAAATGATTATGTTTAACCCATTTGGCGCCTATGTGCCTGATTGGGTACGCCAAAACTATTGAGTGTATTTTAGAAATTTTTTAAAGCTAGAGTTGGTTTTTATTTAAGAAAGAGACAAATAGAGCGTTAAAAAAAACAATTTAGGCGTGTATATTGATGGTAGCTGTCAAAAAGTTGATTCTGTTAGCATTATAATCGTTTATACAGGTAAGCAGATAATTTCATTGTTTTTTAGTATTTTCCTATGCCCAATTTTTGTTTTTTGTATGTTTTATTGTAGTATGACCCCTAATCTGTAAAATAAATGATGAGTGAGTGTTTTGTGACATATATGTACAAAGAAATCGTGCGTGAAAGACTACTGTACCCAAATGGGTACAGCGGCAGAATCCGTATAACAATTTCACTTTTTTTCAGGTTTTTGTTACAATGAGTTCAAAACGTTTTAGCATTTCAAACTGTTACAGCGGCTTAGAGGAAGCAGTTAATGCCGTTTTAGAAGAAAGTGACAATGATTACGACTTCGCGATCATACGGCCAAAACCTCGCATGGTGACAGACGAAGCAGAAAGTGCCGACGAGGACATGGTTACTGCCGTTTTGCCGAACGATGTGCCTGCAAATATGGAAGTATTTAGATGTGAAGAGAACGCCAGCAGCGATGTTGAGCCATTGGCCGAAAAGGCAAAGAGAAGTCATCGTCAACAGCCACATCAGCCAGTATGGTGTAAGTCTCTTCCAATATACTCTTCTATAGCTGAATAAAAAACTGATGTGCTACATAGACAAGAAGAGGTAAAAGAACAGCTTGAAGATTTAACCCCAGTACAAATATTTGATGAAGAAGTGATGAGCTTGATAGTAAGAAACACAATATTATATGCTAATCTAAACAACAGACACATATTTCAACTAACTCTGTTGACTTGAAAAAGTTTATAGACATATTGATATTGTCAGGGTATCACGAGTTGCCAGGGAAGATTTGTATTGATCTTATGATGAAGACGTTGGTTTTGCAATGGTATCAAGGTGCATGCCAAGGCAAAGGTTTCGGGATATAAAAAAAGAATATTCATTTCGTGAATAACGACTAAGCTAGTACTTTCAGGGACAAAATGTTCAAAGTTCGGCCAGTAGCTGATATTCTTATGAATAAATTTCTCCAGTGGGGTGTGATGCACGACCATATTTGATGAATGGGCACCATCCTGCTAAACAGTTTATCCGAGGAAAACCAGTTTGGTTTGGCTATACAAACTGGGTAGCAAAGATGTTCCACGAGATACTGCTATACATTTGATTTTTATTGTGGAAAAGCCCGTGAAGCTTCTACTGATCTCTTCGGGTCAAGAGTTGTCAAAACATTACTTCAGAAATTGAATACTGATCCAACAATGCACCAAATATTTTTTGACTATTTTTTTACAAATTATAACCTCTTGGTGGATGTAAAAAAAAGAAAGATATCGGGCAACTGGAACAATAAGGGAAAACAGAACAAAGAAATGTCGTCTAAAAACTACTAAAGAGATGAAGAAAGAAGATCGCGCCTCGTATGTTTATAGGTTTGATAAACAAAATGAAATACTTCTAGTGAGATGGAAAGACAATTGCGTTTGAACAATGACTACATTTTATGACACTGTTGAAACGTTGGGAGTTGTAAAACAACGCGAAAAGACTGATGTAATATACCAAAACTTTTCCAAACTAACAACAAAAATATGGGCGGAGTTTATGAGTTTGATCAATTTATTTCACTTTACAGGATTGCTGTTCACGGAAAAAAGTGGTGGTGGGTTTTGTTTACCTACATGATAGATATGGCTATTGCAAATGCTTAGCGTTTGCATGTAATGAGCATGTAAAATGTCACGCCAGAGTTCGATGGCAATGCAAGAAAAAAAACAAAATGCTTCGAAAATGTTCACCTGTAATATGCCGCTGTACCCAATCAAGTACACCCCCCTCTTATGGAGCTAAATTATTTTTTTTCTTGTTTATCATACTTTTATGTTTACCACTGCGGGTTTTATTTTGGCGGTTAATGGGTTAAGAAAATGTTGTCAATGCAAACGGAAATTCTTTTGATATTCGCATCCGTTTGATTTATAAAAAAAGTGATGAATGGGGCAATGACAGAAGGTTGTTGCTCGCCATCTATAAACAAAAAAATTGAAAGTTATGTATCACCATATAGCAACAACGTAATATGTTTATTGGTGGAGGTCACCATACAAATATGTAACTTACATTGAATGGAACATTGCGTGTCGCGTTGTCTTGTCGATGCCAACGGAGCCTGTACGATATCTTCAGCCACAGCAACGATATTCTCGACCGAACGATAGGTATGAGGCCTTCCAGCTTGCGTGGCCCAGTGTTGTTTCAGCCTCTAAGAGTCATGTGGCGAAACGCAGCATTGAACGACCAGTAGGAGCCGGGCGTCTACGCGTAAAAATCAATGATCAAAAACATAGTGATGATTATTCCACGTTCTTCAGAAGTATAGCGTTTGATGCTTATTCACACAAATTCTAATTCGGTTTGCTTCAGAAATGTCAAAAGTCGCTATTCGTAAAATCGATGGCACCTTACGATAGGGTCATACATTATGGTCCACCTGATTTTATTAAAAATATACTCCCCTGATCTTAACCACATAACACTTTTCACACTACTTGACTTCTCTAAAGCCTTTCACTCAGTTGACCCTATAATTCTGTATATACGAGTAGTTCTTAAATCTGGCCCTCACATCAGTTAATTTTATCTTGTAGTACCGCAAGGTGTGTCATTGAATAGTAAACTCCATGTGATGTCCGTAAAGGTGTCCCCCAAGGCTTATTACTTGGGCTCTTATTATTATCAATATTCATAAATGACGTACTATTGTAAATTACATATGTATGCTGACGAAGTTAAACTATACAGGGTGGTCCAAATACAACATTCTTTTTAAAAATTAAACAAAATGAGCAAATATTTGTTATTTTCGATATCTTATAGCTTTATTAGAAAGAGCGAATATTCCCATTAGTTATGGAGCACAATTTTCTTCATGTTGCTCCCTTGACTGGCTTCGCCGACCTTGTTGATCATATCTCACGAATGGCTTGGACGATATTCGCTTTAGAGGCTTGAGTCGTTTCTGGATGCATTGGGTTCTCGACAATCACGTGCGGGTTTTCCGATCCCCAGATGCGACAATTTTGTTTGTTAACATTGTGGCCGAGATAAAAATGCGTCTCGTCAGAAACAAAAAATGTCGGTCAAATTCGATGCCCAATGCGAGCTGCTGTAAGGCCCAAACTGAGAAGCGATAATGAAACAAATGTTCGTTTGCCTTCTGTTGCTGAGTCAACTCAGCTTTTCAAGAAAACAATCTGAGATATTTGGGCAAAATTCTCATCAGGCCGGTGAGTGAAATGTTGAGCTGTTAAGATAGATGGAGGGTCCATGTTACTGGATTGAGTCAAACACTCTCGGCCACAGCAGACACATTCTCGTCGGTACGTACTGTACGAAAATTACGCACTGTTTAGGCAACATATCATTCCCAACGTTGTTCACTTCGCTCTGCTCAGATATGATACAGTCAAGATTTTAAGTGGGAAAGAGCTGTCGGTGTCAAAATGGCATATGATTGAAAAAGAAATTTGTATTTAGATCACCCTTTATACAAAATCCCACTGTTAGGTTACGTCAGGTTTATGGGTTATTGAATAAGAGCAGCCTCCTTTTCACCACACTTAAGTATATGTGGACCGCGGGTTTGGGCACATGAAGTCGGCATCGCCTATCCTTCGTTCATCCACCTGATATCCTTGGGCGCCTTTAAGAATTTGACAGTAAAAAAAGGTTTCTGATTTCCTAGTTACAGAGACTCAGATATTAACAGAGAAAGTGACCGGTGCCGTCATCGTCTTTGAAATTTAGGTTTATTTTGTTGGCTCTTAGGAAGTAATGGCCAGTAAGATCATCTACTAACTTAGACAAGTTACATGTATTATACTGTAAAAGCTTGTTGGCCCGACTCTTGTTATATTATTGTCAGAGCTTCCATAATTTTTTGTTGGGGCTTAAAACCTGCTATGGATTACTGGCTATATACGGTGGTGGTAAGACCCATACTTACATATGGCACACTAGTATGGTGGAAAGCAACAAACAAGAAAACGATTTACGGAAAATTAGCGGCGGTTCAAACAACGGCTTCCATAGGTATTACAGGAGCGCTCCGTATCAGTCCAACTGCAGCATTGGACACCTTTCTGCACCTAACACCGCTTGATTTAGATATCAAAAAACTTGCTGGTAACAGTGGGATAAGACTTACTAATCTGGGTTACTTCAAGAGCAGTAGTTTCGGACACTGCACGGTCCTAGCGGAGCTACTGCTAGCCAATCCAATTCTTACGGATGAAATTCCTTCATTGGCCGACTTCGACATTCCGTATTATATAATATAACCAGAGAGGAAGGACTGACAAAAAAATGCAATTTTCACAGACGGTTTGAAAACAGAATAAGGAACAGGTTCTGGTATCTTCTCAGAAGACATGTGCTCAAGGCATTATGCAATCAGAACCGGGAGAGACTGTGATGCATAGGGAAATGAACAAGCAGATGAGCTTGCAAAAAGAGGAGGGCTACTCGATAGTAGTAAGTTTAGTACTATCGAGGAGAAAATCGTAAAGACTGCCAATTTCAGGTGGTCAAATCTTAAAGGACACAGGGTATCCAAGTTTCTCTGGCTACTTTTTGACGGCAAAAGATCTAGGGAGTTAATAAATTTAAACAGGGTTAAGCTTAGGGCAATAATAGGAATCCTGACAACACACTGTCTCTTGAGGAAACTCGCAAAGAGATTCAAATTGTCAGATACGGATATATGCAGATTCTGCGGTGATCTGCAGGCTGTTGAGGACATAATTAATATAGTGTGTGAATGTGAGGCAATATCGCATAGTCTAAGAAAATTTTTTCGAAAACCTAGAGGAAATAGACGGCACGAACTTCAAAGGCCTTCTTGGCTTTTGCAAAGAAATTGGATGTTTCACCTGGGAGACTGTTTAGGTTCTTGACACTTGAATATAAATTCAACTGGTTAAAAAGGGATCGCGTTGGGCCTGTTTTGGTGCCTAGTGTTTGTGTGATGGCATATCCATCACACCTCTATTTTAACCTAACCTAACCTTCCATAATATTTCGCAGTAGGTTAATGATTTCTACACATTATTGGTTTTTATTCAATTAAATATCCACCAGTTTACTGATATCGCAGGGTGTTTGATCGACTAAAGTACCCAATAGCTGTTAACAGTAAAAACTTTTTTCGCCAGTTTGTCCTGCTCCTAGGTCCATGTATACTGCAAGCCGATAGAGATTCATATAGAGATTCATAGAGATTCCAATACCCTTGAGCTATTCGCTAAAGCAGAGAACTTACTTGCTTACCAAGATGGACTACAATTCAAAATGCACCTAGGCCTCAACTAACTACCTCCAGCTACTCACTCCAAAATGGTTAATGTCCCTTCCAACTTGTGCGTCTGCTGAAAGCGATGGTGTCAGCCCCATATGAAAAAAAATTCGCAGCCCTCCAATGCTCGTTAATGTTTGTAGGGGTGGATCCACTGATTGTTTGAGCATTTAAGGCAATATGGTCAAGTGCTTGTTGGCTCGCATGGGGATCCCTAAGACTCTCGGTATTATATCTGGGTATTCCACCAAATTAGAATTGTTGACGGATGCAGTCCGAAGATTTATTGAAGCAATTGTAAGATAATGGTTCCTCTCCATTCTTGAGCGCCGACTGATCGCTATATAATGGATTTGATTCGATATTTGTGTCAACACCAAACTGATCTTGTTGCAGTCGTTGTGACTCCAAGGACCAGGCGTTTGACGCTGCAAAAGTCAACAAACTTCTCGCCGTTGTCGGTTTTGTTTCATAGGATGAGAGTGATTGTTGATGCGGATTGTTGCTGTATGTTCGCTCACGTGGTAAAAGTCTTAAACTATATGCCTAAATCTATTTCGTTGTTTGAAGAGGAAAATTATTCGAATGATTCATGGTCCCATTTGCATATGGGTAGAATAATTTTGAAATATGTTGTAGATAGAAAAATAAGCTATACATACATATATAGGCTATACAGTGACATTAATCCGGCCGTAGGGTCTACGAGTAGCATTCATCGATAGGTAAGACATGTTGAACAAATGAATACCACCGCTCCGGAACAAAACCGTAATGGAAGATCTCTCCTTAGTCGGCCCGCTTCAACGTAAAGAGACCACAGAGAACTTTATGTGGGCAGTCGATTAATGCAATATTGCACATAAAAGAGAGACCTGTTAGTTAAGGCCGAAGCTAGTCCCAGACTGTATTATACTGTAGTAGTTATACACTAAATTCTCTAATTTACCATCTTATACACATTCTTGCTGAATGGCTTGAATACTCTGGCCTAATTATATGTTCGCGAAGGTTCATCAAACCCGCTCCCTCTACTAGTTTACTTTAATTGCGCAACTGTAGCGAACCTAAGCTCCTCTCGCCAATTTACTTCAGTGACCAACTCCAGTTGATTGACGTCCCCTTCCAATTGAGAGCGACAGCTTAGATGCGGTTGTCCTCCGCTGTGCCGTCTCTCTAAGACTATTTAAGCCGGAGCTATTTTGTCCATTTGATAAACATCACCCAACGATATCAGAAGTTGAGTTCGTAAGCTCCTTACCAGATCTACGTCGCTGTACATTCTGTAAGTTTCGTAGTTTAATCTGGCCCTTCTCAATTCTACATCAATACAAACGGGACCGAAAATCACAGGCAGTACCATTTTCTCGAAACGGCCAAGTGCTTCTCCACTCATTTTCGACAACGTCCATAGAACAGGACCAGAATGGCAAGGTTCTTGTATAAGGCGAGTTTGGTCTTACTTGAGGGCTCTCTTACTTAATCGATCGACAAGAATAATTCTGTCTCTGATTTCTACGACTGGTGTCACTACTGCTTGTAACTGCGGAGCCAAGGTAGACAAAGTTCTTATCTATCTTGAAGTTACAACTACCTATGGTGACTTTCTGGTCAGGCCGGTGTGTACTTTGTTTTGGCCTCGCTTACCGTCATATCCATTTTGGCCGTTTCCGTCGAAATACTCACTGTGTTCGCCCAATTACATTAATGTCATCCACATACACACAAATAATTGTTAGGTCTTAACAATATCGTGTCACTTTTGTTGGCCAATGAATTTTGCACTACTCTTTATATAACGACAGTCACATGACAGCGCGTTATTATGTCTAAAAGTTATCTTAAGGTTCAAAATCTCGGTAAATTCAATCAGACCTCGATGGAGCAGAGAGAAGCGAGAGTTTGGCAAGGATGTCAAAATTAGACATAAATGTTTTCATATGCTCACATAATATGGCAGAAAGGACTTTATGGGAGATGTTTGGGAGAATTATTCTTGTATAATTGGTGCACTTGAAAGGGTCTCCTTTCTTGTGCTTCGAACAAACGATGCCAAGATTCCAGGTTTCGGGCATGCTTTTTTGTAACCACATATTAGAGCTGACCTGGAGCAACTAGGTCATCTACAGCTGCCTTAAATAGGTCAACAGGCAATCCATATCCCCCACCAGGGAGAGAAATCTCTGTCGTCTTTATCCAGGGTGCATTTTTCATTCTGCGTCACAGCGGGATTTTGACTATCATCGCCGTTACACAGTCTGCCATGGAAGTCCTTCTATATTCTTAGAATCCACTGAGACTCTATTATGTCTATGCTGTCCATGATGTCCATGTTCATCTCTGCATTCTTCAATTCTGGCTTTATAGCCCTGGATTTGCTCATTATATTCTGTGATAAAATTTCCGAATTACTGCAGCAACATCTCTTCATTTCCTCGACGCACCATTTTCATGCTCTTCCAATAAGATAGTGCTACGGCAAACATATCTCATTAAACGGTCAACTTATTGCGATCTTTATTTTAACTGATAAAATTTATATTTTAGTTAATATAAGCTTCCTCACTATCTGTTGGCACACCCTTATGGATATGTATTCAAACTCTAACAATACTTGAAACTCAATTTTCGTTTTAGAAATAACTACTAAGTTGTGGAACGATTTGTATCTAATATTAACAGAGGGATTTATTAGAACCAGCACAAGGGCAATTTATGTGTATGCAGTGGTATCTTAAGAAACACATGTGGGTTTTTAGCCGTCCAATAGCGCATATTCTACAATACTTATTGACAAATCCATTCAGCCAGAAATGAGCTTCATCGCTGAAGATGATTTTGCGGTGAAATTCCGAATCGATTGTAACCATTCTCAGAGACAAATTTGAGAAAGTTTTACACTTCAAGTGTTCTTATACGAGTGTAGGCTGAGATACTTTCGCAAAATTCGCCGCAATGTTGTTTGATAGATGTCCAATTTCTGCAAACGGCGCGGTGTGGAGTAGTTTGATTTGGGGCGCTGTCAACAGATGCACTCACAGCTTCAATAGTTGCACCATTTCTTGCATTTCTTTCTATCCCTTTCACCGGGACATTAAACAGCTAAAATGCAGACTCAAATTTTTGCACCAAATTATGAATTGTGATTCGGGTAGGGCGATCATATCATGTTACAGTTGGCGCCAGCGCCTCCGATTTTTGGTAATAAATTTCAAAAATTTATAAACGTTGTTCGTTCGACTAAATATTAGACATTAACAAACAAAATAGTAATAACAGTTCAAAAAAGATGTTAAGGGTGCGTTCACATTTAAAAACAAAATTTTTAGTTTTTAATAGAAATCCATATTACAATAGTTCACAGATTTTTTTCTAAATCACACTGACATGAAACATTGACATAACATGGTTTGATATACATACGAGTATGTTCATGGGAAGGCTTGCATATTAATTTTTTTATGGGACGCAACCTGTCGATGGTAATACTCTGCTATAAGTAAGCAAGTTAAATTGTTTGCTTATATAACAGGTACCTAGTGGCTACTAACAGAAGAGCATTTTTAAATTTGCTGCCACTTTGCGACACAAGCGTTTGCTCTTGCGAAATAAATAATGTCATAGCAAAATCTTTGCTGCACTCTTGAATAAGGTTTTTTATCGGATCTCTCATCGGTCGAAGAGTATCAGACGAAAAGGTAAGGTGTAGTACTACTGTTTATTCGGGCTTTTTTCAAATAAAACCCCGAACAGTACTCAAAGAGCCAAGCGTGCGAAATTCCAATATGACCAAAATCTAAGGCAAAAACTATTGCAGTGTCCTCAAGATAATAAAAGTTTCTGATCTTTCGTTAAAAATATTGGAAACTTTTGCTCATCTACTATCTCAAGGCTCATTTATAACGGTATTGCAGTCGTTAGCTCTTTGGACAAAGCAAATATGCTTGCAGCATAGCTCAATGCTTCCAGATTATGCCATGTCTCCACCTCAACCCATTTGGAGTATGAGTCGACAAGTATAAGAAAAGGTTTGGCCCTGAAAAGGGCCCAGGAAATCCACATGTAGGCGAGACCATGGCTCCTCCCAAGGATGAATAACAGCTTTAGGCTTTTCTGGACGTGACTATTGACACGTTATGCACCCCTTTGCAGTTATTTCGATGTCAGCGTCTATGTGTGGCCACCATATATAGCTTCTGGCAAGAGCTTTCATCTTTACCACACCTGGATGACCAGCATGTAGCGTTTTCAGAAGTCCCCGAGTGGAATCTGGAATTATAAGACGGGAACGAAGAAGTAAGCAGTTCTTATTTACCGTGATCTCGTTCTGGTGTTGTATATGTGGCTTGAAGTTTTCGTCTAACTGGCGTCCCGGCCATCCCCTTAACGCCCAACGAAAAACTTGTTTGAGGACTTTGTCCTTCGATGTCATCTTGCCAATGTCGCTGGACTCCAGAATGTGTGCGTCGATTCCTTTGGTCATATTCAGATGCGAACTGTCATTTGCTTTTGCTGAAATGGCGGGTAAACGACTAAGAGCGTCAGCATTGCAGTTCTTCTCCCTGCGTCGATGATGCACTCTGAAGTTGTATTCATTCAAGAAAACACTCCACCTGAGCATCCTTGGCGAAAGTAAAACCGGAGCTGGCTTTTTGACCAATGCGATTGGCAATTTCTCACTGTAAGTAATCAGAACATTGTCACCTGACAGCAAGGCCTCAAGTCGACTGAATGAGTTTTCATGTTGCGAGTTCCACTTCCACTCAGCCTTCTTGTCTAGCAGCCTGTGCAGTGCTTCAGCGACCGTTGCCTTATCCTTCAGGAACGCATGGTAAAAATTGATAAGCCCCAGAAATGCTTGCAGCTGTTTCTTGTCCTTATCATCTTACGGACGGATCGCCCGTTGATCGATGTCATAGCCGAGAAAAGAAGTAGATTACAAATCAAACTTGCGCTTGTCCTTCGGAGGCGCAACCCAACATCGCTTAACGATCGAAAAAGTTCCTCCAATGTTTCCACTAACTGTGATGAACAATTTGAAAAATTCCCGGAGCAGTGGAGACTCCGAATGGTAGGCTTCTTACCTTGTATGCACCTTTGTGTGTAATAAGCGTGAGAACCTTTGATGACTCTTCGTCCACCACCATTTGCTTGTACGCTTGTGTTAAATCAATTGCGGACTGAACCATCAGACTTAGCAACTGGAACAATAGGTGTCAGCCAGTCGCTATATTCCATCGGCTCTAGAATCCCCTGTTGAACTTGTTTGTTGATCTCAGCTTCGATTGCTTGTCGTTGAGCATAAGGAACCTTTCTGACTGGCAGCTTGACAGGACGCACGGTAGGGTTGAGCGTAAGTTTAATATCCTCCCCAACGTACGTGCCCAACTCCTCTGCGAAAAGTGACGAATATTTCTCGAGCAATTTTTCTAGCGGCGAACGGACATTGTGCACACCCTGAACGACAATTTCCAACGAATCAAACCAGTTGCAGCCAAGGATATTTGTTCGGTGGCCAGCAGCAATGTACAACGGGAGATTTAATAAACGCTTGTTGTTGTAAACAATGTCGACATTGGTGAGACCTAAAATTGGAGTGCGATTATTACTGTAACAAACAAAGTCAAATTTGTTGCGATGATCTTCGGCTGAGTTTGCTTCTAAATCCTATTTGCCTCTGACTCGGACATAATGTTGTAACTCAATCCACTGTCCACCTCGAACTGACAGTCAATATTATTTATATTATATTATATAATATTATTTATTATTATTATCGTTGAAAATTTCTTTGGGTTCCAGAGTGGCTGTATGGAATTTACTTGTTGCTGCTTGTTGAATTTGGTGTTTGAGCTGCTCGCGCTCTGCTTTGCTTGGCACACTCTCTTAATATGCCCGACTCTCCCGCACCTATTACACTTCACAGCTTTGAATGGGTAATCAACTCTGGCATGTCTGTTGCCACATCCATTACACCTCGGTAAACTGTGAGATTTGCCGCTTTCAAACTTACCGTCGACCGTGTCCCTCTTACTTTTAACACGAATCGAATGAATTTGTGAGGGTGACGTAGCTGTTGAACTCACTTGGATCTCTTGTTGATTTTTCGCTGCTGCTTGCACTGTGAGTGTTCTTCAGTTCACAAACTATCCTATCCCGCAGCCTGCGATCAATAAATTTGAAAATTACAGTAGCTGATTAATCGACGAAGTTCTGCAATATATTCGGCAACCGTCTCGTTGAGCTGCTGATAGCTCTTGAAGAATTTAAAGAACGCAGCAATCTCAGAGGGTGTTGGGGTAAAATGTTTAGTCTGCACATCAACGATTGTCGAATAATCCACCTCTTCAACCTTTTTTGGAGCAATAAGTATCTCTGCCAAATCGAAACACGCCTGGGACGGCATACTGTCAAAAAAGGTGCCCTTGTTGGCGATGGAATTGGCCACCAAGAACATATCGAACCGAACGTTTATAAGAACCCCAAGCCGATGGATTGGAAATATCGAAATTTTCTATAGAGCCAATGGAAATCATCTTGCTTGTTTGCGATTGTTGGGATATTTTAACTTTCTCTTCCTTTACGTTCTCGTCGTCTTCTATTAACTTGATTATCTTACGGAATCTGATCCTAATTTCCCAACCTCGTCGCCAGTGAAGAATACTAGTTATTTTTCAATTGTTTTTTATTTGAAGAAGATAATTCAATATAACTTAAATAGTAATTCATACAAGAAAATTAAATTTAACATAATTACGACGATACGTGTTGAAGGTGGCGGCAGCAAGTAGAAAAAAGGACAGATCTCAACGAGGTTAAGTTCTTCGGCATGTAGTGAAGGGAAACAGTAATCTAGCCTCTAGCTACTCGCTTGAACGATGATTGTGTTCAGACACGTCATTATAACATCCGAACGTTCAAAAGCAACATCGATAACCATATTGCTTTCTTTCTTAATTTTTTTTCGCTTTGTGCAAACATATGCGTAGAAAATTTGTTTACTATTCTGCCTCTTTTTCTTGCATCGAATGTGACATAATTTGGCCTGGTGTAGTAACTACATAATATGATGTGTAAACAATGTGTTTCTTTTATTTAGATTGTACAATGAACTAATAGTCATTACCGGATAGTATAGAATTTTCTTACAGAAAATGTTATTTTGAGAAGTCAGCCACAAATGATGACAAGTGAAAACTTCATCATTAACAGAAATGGATCGATATAAGCTTCAATAACGCATTGAAATTGGTCAAATTTACTAAAACAAATATAATAGAATAAATGTGGAAGATACGTAATCCACGGGGAGTTGCGCCCAATCATCCCCCAAGCACACTTTTATATGCTGTGGAATCCATCGGCAAATAGGTTTAGCTTCCAATACGCTGCACCTGGCTCACACAACTATATTTCGACAGGCCATAACTTTTCAAAATGTTTTTGAGACTCTTAATGGACTGAAAGCTGGCAAAGTAGTAGGGTTGCATGGGATCCCTTCTGAATTCTACAAATATGACAACAATTAGCTTAAAAATAAACTAACCTACCTGCTCAATGACATCATGGATAATGGAATAACGCCGCATATGTTTAAAGAAGCGCTTATCTTTCCAATATATTTATAGAAATAGTTGTATGATGGACCCAGGAAATTAAAGAGGTATTTTTTTTTCTTCAATGCATCATACAAAATCTTTACGGCGAATTCTCAATGAATTTTTGTGGTCGGAATTTTAAGATATGGATGTGGCGATGTTTTTGTCCAAAATGACTGCGCTACGTGTCACCTACAATAAGTTGCTAAACCATTGTTTATTTGTATTAAGAGTTTGCTGACGGAGCTATTTTTTGGAATGGTGATAAATTAAAAGCAGAAATTATGCAACTTAATACTGTACCTTGTAAAAGAGAAGGTTTATGCCAACGTTCCCCGGTCAATTGAAGTACTCAAAGTCAACATCTGTGTATTATGATGACAAAGAACCGCACATATACGAAAATGCAATAAAAATTTTATAAAAAGAGCCTAGGTGTGGAACTGAGATCGTGGAAGATATTTGATCTACTTTGCACCGAATCACCTGCGAAGTCTGGGTGACAGCAAATTAAATGCCTGGAATATCCTTACTACAATGGGACTTGATCCGCAAGATATCACGAGCTTTATCTTTGGTAAATGTCGTTCATAGGATGCTTGTCTAAAACGTTCGTTTGAACTTTGCAATAGATTTGGACAGGTGAATACCCTTGCCCATACCTTAAGAAGTATCTACTGAAAAGATGACTGGAATTCAGTAGATAAGGAGTATTCAAATAGATAGACCACAATGTTTCAAATAAGAAGGACATCGACTTTCAGATTTTTGACCTTGTAACGACTGTTCTATTGAATCTCCGGTTTCCAAGAACAAAATCAATTCAAATGACTGGAATTGTAGTCCTTTGAACCGTGTAAGACATATAGTAGCATTTCAAAATGCAATGTGTCTTACTCTATGCCCGCCCTTACCCCATGTGTTAACACTGTTGCACTAGTAGACAAACCACTTAGGAATTCGAAGTCGTATCCTGAAAGGTGATTAAACTAATTTCATTATACCATAACGCGATTTCAGTAAAACATTCCAAGTCAATCACCTGACTGGAATGGAGTGGAGACAAGTCCTTAAAGAAATCGAAACTGTACTTTACAGAGATGAGATGAGGTGTCGGGTCTTCAGTCTCATAAAGGATCATGGACTATGGAGTTCTGGATCTCCAGCGAGCTATCTCACGTAAGCAATTTTCATAATTTCATCCTTAATATGTGCAGATTTTTTTGCCCTCATGGAATTAATTTACAAAGGAGATCTATGCGGGCATATCCATTAAATATTTTTATTGACGTGTTAAAATATCTCATAAACTTATCCCAATTAAGGTGCTCTAGTTACAATATTCTTCAGCTTGATCGATTAGATGAAAGCCCGATAAATGACTCGTTCCTTCTCTAAAAGTCATTAGGAAAGACTGAAAGCCAAAAAGCTGCGTACATTTATTATTCGCATGATCAACCCAACTGTTACCAATGACAAATTTTGTCAAGTCAACATCCCCACTCCGTCGGCAAATTTTTTACTATTTACAAATATCTGGTGAACTAAATCAGATTATCTTCGTTTGCCACATACTGTTCCGACCTATGATTTACAGAATAAATCAATATCCGTAGCACCACCACCATCAAAACAAATCTGACTCTCTGGCAGTTTTCGTAAAAAACGTTTCCGAATGGTTTTCGAATCCTTTTTCTACCACTGGGGTCCTCTGTCTCACACCATCCTCTGACTCCAAAATTCTCCTAGCTGAGATATGCAATATTTTACTAAACAAAAATGAAACAAACAGCAACAACAAACCAAGCAAACTGGCAATGGCAACCTCATCTCACTTTTGTGTCTGTGAATATTTAAACAGTTTTAGTGGCAAAACAGGATGCTACCCGGATACCTCAAATGTTGCGGCATGATTCCATTGCAATTGGATGGGCGGTCAACGGGTGGTTTAGTGGCTAGCGGCTATAGAGGTGTCCAAAATTCAACGGTGTGCGGTTGTTGATTTGAGACGACTGCAATCCGATGAGAGCATCCACATCCAGAACATTCTGTGGCTAGGACGTGGTCTGTGTACGTACGAGACTAGTAATACAATTACAACGACCAAAACGCGGTAATTTAACGGAGACGGAAATTCGGGAAAACAATACTTTGGGAGATTGTCATTCAATATGCAACGGGACTGGAGTCTGTCTCCTCTAGAGGAACTAGAAATAGAAGCACTGGTGCAGGGGCAGCTGAAGCAAAAGCTGGTGTGGTGACTTGTAACTTGTAACTGGTAACTGGTAACTGGTGACTATGAGTATTTGTACAAAGTACACGAGTGTTTGCCTATCCCTTGTGTTCCCTACTCACCGACTGTAACTGACGGAAATGATTCTCTCCTCTCGTAAGTTACTGTTTGAAATTTATAAGTTCTCATTGTTTCTTCTATCGTAAGCTCTGGGTCCTGGTGTTTATTCCATTGCTCCAGCAACACCATTCCCTTCCCTGGACACGACGGAGTTAGATACATTTTTTGGTGGTGCTTATTTACCGCAATGTGCGGGTAATTTGATGGAAAGTTTATAGTTTTGCGGAATCAGTGTCGGATTTTCCTGACACAGAGAAGAAGATTTTGTTTCCTTTTTTTCAGTTCTGGTTTGGCCATGCCGTGGACAGGGCGGGAGATGGAAGTGGATTCTGACAACTTGACTTTGACATTTTATATTCGAGAGCACTGTGCATACTATTTTCGTATCGGGAACTGTGTGCGGTTGAAATGGAAATGATTTAGGAGGATGATGGTGTCTGTTTGTTACTATCCCGAATTCGAACTCAACTAGAACTAATCTGGGAACTGTTTTTTTGCACTCGAATACTAATGCAAGTTGGTGCCTGCTTTTTTACTCCTCCTTTTTTTTTTAATTTTATTAAGTTGAAGGAGTAACTGCTGTGAATAATGAACTCGCTAAGTATCTTGTTCGGTGTTGTCAAGTGGATAAAAAAGAGAGATATGGACTAGAAAGACATTTCCTTTTGAACAAGTTGAGTGAATGAGATTTGCGATATGTACGCTTTAAAATGGAGGTAATGGAGGAGAACTATCACCATGGCACACTTTTGTTGAGTCACTTTACGATAACAGTAAGTAGATGCAATCATGCGGAACAGTGCAGTTGACTAATTACTTAATCATTGGCGTCTCTGAACTATTTCGTACCTTTTCATACTTTTGATTAGTCTAAAACAGGCTATCGTGAGTATGATTCAGAAGTAAACCCCCGATTACCGGACGTTCGAAAAAGGTAATCGTAACATAGGGTGTTCAAGATACTAGATAACTTCAGCTGGAGAGAGAATTCATGCGATGAAGATGTTACATTTTGAAACTGAACGAAATAAGGTAGTTAAATGAGGGCGAGTAGCATTTCCCAACGGGTAACGTCCAAACAGTTACGCCCAGAAACTCAGCTAAAGCATGTAACAACCCTAGTTCTACCACTTATACACCACGCTGATGTTGTTTACTACACCCTCGATTGCTTTCCTCAACGAAAGTGGCTTTCGATGTGATCTATGACCTCCGTAGACAAGACTACATCTAAACATATGCAAGAAACGTGCTTGGGTGCACTCTTCAAAATTTCGTAAATGAAAGAAGTCCCACCGTATCTCTTTAACACACTCAAATTTTCGCGCTCCCAAGGACATTCATTTAGCTCGTCACAATTACATAAACTCCTCTCGCTTATTTTTCTTTTATCACGTAAAATTATGGAACATATGAACTTTAAAAATGAAGCATGACATTCTTTATTTCAACTTTAAGACCATTTCTTTAATTCTCCTTATTATATCACTTTTATTTTTCAGTAATATATTTCTTCTTTTTTCTATCATACACATCTGTTTTTCTACAATTTCTTTCAATTTTCATTTTCATCCTATCCTATTCCTCTTTCGTGGGAGAAGGCATGATATAAAAAAAAATCAGGCGAAATGGGTGCGACCGATGGGTCACACCAAGAACCAAAAAATTTTTAGTATTCTTCAGTGGTTTTTGACATTTTATATCTTATTAGAATTAAGGAAACCTATCATCTTAAAAGCTTGATCGTTAAAATGTGAGACTCCCTGTAATAACGAAATCGTAGTTAGTACTGCATTGAAGGTTTTGTAATGTTTGCTATTCCTTAAATTTTTAAGATAAAATTAATTGTAGATTTTGTGTTTTTTTTTCAATAAATTAAAATTCATCATTTTTGGTCAAAATCTAATGACAGCGATTCTGCATTAGTGCTCATCATCTGACAGAAATTAGAAGCGATATCACCATTCTTTCGCGAGCCAAAAAAATTTGTCACATACTGACATATATACTCACACACACAAACATGGGGCCGAGCTCAGGCTACCATGGGGTCAGCAGGTGGCGGATAGCTGAGTGGCCTACAGATATGTAGGTCAGCTACAAATAACCAATAAGTAGCCCCCGACCAAAAGCAAAGGCCGCAACACACATGGACTAGGATTTGGATACCCTAAAATTGTTTATTGATTTTGAGTTGGTGGGCATGTCATTCAGGAAACTCAGTAGCTAGAAGTGACATTCTAGCGAAATGGCTTCTGGGCTAATGGCATGCCTGCCTAGCAGGTTCGGTGCCCACGATCTCAAGCCAAAGGCAGGAAGGTCCCAAACCCACAGAATGGAAAAAGGTAGAGGGGCGAAAAAAGAGGATAAGGCCCGATTCAATCATCATTGCCTCCAACGCGGAAACAAGCTACGCGGATATTTTGAAGTCCATCAGGACGGTTCAGTTTTCAGTTTTAAAGCATTTTATTTCCTTAATCACTAACTCTTACATACTAACAAAAAATGCTTAAATGCCAGCTTAAAATTACTCAACAATCTTATACTAACTTACTGGCCCCACACAGGCACTCTAAGCTACTCTAAATTCTTATAGCTATGTCTTTCGACTTTATTTACATTTGTTTTACTAATATTTGTTTTCTGTACTTAAGGCGGATAAATCTCTGCATTCACTTGGAGGCAATGTTAAAAGGATACGCAGGACGGCCAAAAAGGAGCTGCTCCTAGAGCTAAAAAGGGCCCCCGATAGTATTGCGGCAGCGCTGCAGGCAGCGGTCGGGAGCGTCCTCGGTGATACTGCAACAGTTGAGACCAAGTTAAACACCAAGACCATCCTAATCAAGGAATTGGACGAGGTGACGTCGGCGTCGGCTGGAGAAATCTGCGAGGAACTTCAATCCAAGGGGGACATCCGCAAGATAGATGAGACTGCGGTTCGCTTCTTAGGGAGGAAACAGCCAGGCCTCCAAACAGCCTTCTTCAGACTGCCGGTAGTAGACGCTGATACCCTGCTGAAAGTAGGAAAGGTGCGTATCGGCTGGACGGACGGCCGTATCGTAGAGTAGATAGAGCCCGACAGGTGCTTTAAGTGCTGGCAGTACGACCACAAGCTCCCGACCTACAAGTCCGTCGTGGACCAAAGGAAAACGGAGATGCGGCAAGGAGGGCCATTTCACGGCTGCATGTAAAAATGAGTGTAACTGCGCCCTTTACGGGGGCAACCACGCGGCCGGCAGTGCACGCTGCTCGGAATTCCGCAAAGCTGTGAGACGTTCTCAAATTAAACCTCAACCACTGCATAGCGGCGCAAGACCTGCTCCTCCAGACGGTACACGAGCACAGTATTGACTTGGTAATACTGTGTGAGTAGCCCCACAATAAAGCCGACGCATCATGGATGTCGGGTGACGCATGGTCGACTACGTGGGGCAGCAGACTCACAAACGCCAGAGGAAGATCGCTGCAGGAAAGGTTCAGGGAGGAAACCCTCCAACAGCAGCGCCATGAGATATACGTGGACAGCAGACGTGCCTTAAAGAAGGCCATTAAGCGTAGCAAGCTGCTGTCTTTTAAGGAGCTCTGCACAAGCGCGGACATGCACCCCCGGGGGATGGCCTACAAGATAGTTAGGTCGCCGCAACCCACAGACCCTCACCTGATGAATAAAATTGTGGCCACACTGTTACCCAGGACGGTAGACAGGATCTCGCACCACGCCCCGTTACCACAATGATCGATCCCGGAAGTTAGTATAGCGGAAGTCCTCATGGCGATGAATCGGCTTAAGCTAAATAAGGCCCCGGACCCAGATGGTATCCCGAGAGTGGCACTCGCTTTGACCATAAAGGTAAACCCGGCCCTTTTTGCAGCATGCCTGAAGGAAGGCACGCTCCTGAAGCAATGGAAGAGGCAGAACTTGGTCCTTATTCCCAAGCCAGGGAAGAATCCCCACGATCCCTCGGGATATCGACCAATCTGCCACTTGGACGAACTTGGAAAAACATTAGAAGGCGTCATCGTGAATCGTCTGAATAAAGCCTTGGAACGCCCCGGCGGTCTGAACGAGCGGCAGTTCGGCTTCAGAAATACAGATCGAGATGGTCGTCAGTATAGCTCGAGACGCTTTGGATGGAGAAAGATGGAGAGGCGGTTCCAAGAAATACTGTGCTGTAGTCACGTTGTACGTAAGGAACGCTTTCAACTCAGCCAGATATTCCGTATCGTACACGCACTGGAAGCCCTTTGGGGTGCCAAACTACCTGCAGAGAATTGTGCGCGATTAATTCAGGGATAGAAGGCTGCAGTACACAACGGATGTCGGTGTACAGAGTTACAGAGTGATATGCGGAGTCCCCCAAGGCTCGGTACTGGGCCCCACCATCTGGAACGCGATGTACAACAGCGTGCTCGAGATTGCACTGCCCGAGGAGTGCACGATAGTGAAGTAGAAGCACAGAGGTGGTCGGCACGGTGACCAGTTGGCTGCAAAGAAATGGATTGGACCTGGCGGCACAGAAGACCGAAGCAGTCCTCTTGACCACAAGGAAAAAAAAGAGACGTGTTTCGCTTCCAGATCCTCGATTTTACGGTCACATCGAAGCCTTTCCTGCGATACCTGGGAGTCCTCCTAGACGCAAGGATCAGCTTTAAGGAGCATCTAAAGCAAGTAAAAGGTAAAGCCGACAGGTTCACGAAGGCTCTGTCCTAGATAATGGCAAATAAATCGGGCATCCGGTCTAGTAAGCGAAGACTACTAGCAATGGTCACCAGTTCGGTGATTTGGTACGCGGCTCTCATCTGGGCATCGCTCTTACGCGGCCGGAATAATTTCCACACCTCCTCCGTGCCTCCGCGTAGTGAGCGCTTATAGGACCGTCTCTGATGACGCTGCATGCATCCTGGCGGACATGCCGTCGATCGACCTGATTGCGGAAGAGCTGCTGATCCGACGGGGCAACCTGCCAAAAGAGTATGGCCGGCGTAATACAATGCATGGCAAAGTATATGGAGACGTTCCCAAAAGGGTAGATGGACGTATGCCCTAATCCCCAACGTCGATGAATAGCTGCAGAGGGGGCATGGAGAGGTAAACTATTACCTCACACAAGCCTTCAGTGGACATTGCTGTTTTAGGATCTATCTCCATAGCTTCGGTATTGAAGATGATCCTCACTGCCTAAACTGTGAGAGAACAATAGATGATGCGGAGCATGTTCTCTTCTCGTGCCCGAGATTCGAGCACATCACGAGCGCCATTAACGAAGCGATCGGGGAACCAGCTTCAGCGATAAACCTAGTCCCCAGTATGTTAAGCAGTCCCCGGTAATGGCAGACTATTGAAGACACAATCGTTACATTGATGATGGAGTTGAGAGATATAGAACGCCGCCGGGAGAGTGAGCGTTTCCAGCTTCTCCACAGTGACGACTAGACGAACGCTTTGAGCCTTTGCTCAGGACATCCTTCTGACGAACTACCAACAGTGGTTCCAGAAGCAGCTTCCCGTCCGGGGGATGAAGACATGTTTTTATTGCGGTTAAAGTCCCACACTGCCCTTTAGGCTTTCGATGCTTTTGAGTCCTCGTTAAAAAAAAATCACACACAAACACACATCCAAATATGCATACACACACAACACATAAACACACATCCAAATATGAATACACGCACGCATACATACATACAGCTGAAGCCTGTATACAACAACTCTAGAGGAAGAACACCATGCTACTGGTGGAATTGGGAAATAAAAAAGCTTAGAGCAAGTGCTTAAAAGCCCGACGCAAAGTCCAAAGATCTAGGGGAAGAGATCGCTTTGAAGAACACCTTATTGGCTTTATAAAAGTAAGACGCGACCTAAAAACGGCAATCAAGGAGAGCAAGACAAGATGTTTTAAAAAACTTTGTGAAGAAGCCGACATAAACCCTTGGGGTACAGCATACAGATCGTCATGACTAAGATAAAGGGCAGCAGGTCGCCGCAAATAACATGTCCAGCAATCCTAAGCTCCATAGTAGAACACCTTTTACCCCGAAGTACATCTACTATGTACCATATCATTAGGGAGTCCAACACGGAGGACATCCCAATAGTCACAGCGGATGAACTCATAAACGCATGCAGGAAGATAGGTGACAGTAAAGCGCCCGGACCTGATGGCATACCAAATAAGGCACTAAAAGCAGCTATTCATAAGCGGCCAGACATGTTTATGGAAACAATTCAAAAATGTCTTGAAGAAGGAGGTTTCCCGGATGATTGGAACAACAACACCTAGTCCTGCTTCCAAAGGGAAACAAGCCACCTGGGGAACCGTCCTCGTATCGTCCAAAATGCCTTCTAGACACAATGGGAAAAATACTGGAACGGATAATATATGCAAGACTGCTCGCGGTAGCAGAAGAGAGAGGAGCACTATCAGACTTGCAGAAAATCGCGGTCTACTGTTCAAACCGTAAAAACTGTGGTCGACATTGCGGCCGAAGCGATACAAGCAGAAAGATGGCGGTATGGTACAAAAAAATACTGTGTAGTGGTGACTTTGGAAAATCACTAGCCAGTATGAATACGCTATATTACTTGCTGAGGATAGTAGAAAACTACTTTACCAACAGAAAACTGAGGTATGAAACTGACGAGGGGTTGAAATACTACAGCGTTTCCAGCTGGGGTTCCACAAGGATTAGTACTCGGTCCACTCCTATGGAACATTATGTATGACGGAGTGCTAAGGCTTATTTTGCCGAGAGGAGTTCAAGTAATCGGATTTGTAGACGACATTGCCGTCGTTACGGTGGCAAAAGAAATAAAGGAGATAGAGTCAGCCACAAATGTAGCGATTAATCGCATCAAAGACTGGCTAGTATCCGCCGGTCTAAAATTAACGGAAGCCATCTTAATTACAAGTAAAAAAAATTTGGAATACGCCAATATACGGGTGGGACATCAAATAATCCGATCGAAAGAATCAATCAAATACCTGGGAGTAATACTTGATAACAGATTACAATTCAAAGCACATGTAGAGTACTCCAGTAACAAGGCTTTACTGCTGCAAGGAGCACTTTCTAGAATACTACCAAACATTGGTGGACCTGGATATGCTCTCCTATCTAGAGTAGTCAGCTCAGTCCTCTTATACGCTGCTCCGGTCTGGGCGGGGGTACTCGCCATAAAAGCAAACAAGAGAAATCTGTTGTCCGCATACATACTCAGTGTATTAAGAGCGATCTGTGGATTTCGAACAATCTCGGATGAAGCAGTCTTCGTGATAGCAGGAATGGTTCCGATCGACATTCTCGCGGACGAGATGTTGAGAATTTATAATAGAAGAACCCCAGGGCGACAAGATGCAGGTGAAATTGCAAGAATAAAAGGAGAAGAGCGAGCAGCCCTCTGGCAAGCCAAGTGGGATAATAGTACAAAAGGCAGATGGACCTACAAGTTGATCCCGAACATCGAGATATGGACAAAACGAGCACATGGGGATAACAACTACCACCTTACGCAGTTCCTATCTGGTCACGGCGACTATCGCAAATACTTGCACCGATTCGGACACGATAGCTCCCCTTTGTGCCCAGAATGTTCAAACGATACGATACGAAGATACGGAGCACGCCATATTTCATTGCTGGCGTTTTTCGCAGTGGAGAATTAATCTGCCCAGTCAATACTACTCATAGACCAAATGTTGCAGTCGGAGGAAAATTGGATGGAAATCGACACATTTGTGACAATTGTGCAAAATGAGCTAAGAAGAATAGAAAAAATTAGAAGAGCTGAAGAAGCAAATACAAGAAGAATAGCATGATCTGTTAACCAGCCCTGCGAAGTAATACCTAACGGGAGTCCCGAGGGGAGAGTGGTTGAAGGACGTAGTGGTGTGGATTAGTACGTAGGCGTACTCCTGGCATCGAACATTCGGGTGTTGCGAATCGTGCATGTTGGTGGCACGGGCTACCGCATCTATGAAGATTACCACATCCATTGGCGCAACCAAGAAAAAAAAAAAAAAGAAACACCGTGTAGAAACACGGTACTACCCCTCAAGGCGGTTACGTGGGACACCGTAAGAAAAATGGCAAGATCTAGGTGTACCAGCCATACCGTGAAAGCAGAGACATATAATCATATGGAAGTGGGTGGGCCTAATAAACTCACTACATCATCTACTGGTGGGTGCTTACGAGTTTGGGCCTTAAAACCTAGTCCGCTCTTAACTAAGGTATACCGGAAATAACGATTAAATTTTTGATTGCTGTGGGCTGAAATTTTCAGTATTCTGTAATCCTCGTAAGTCAGCCTAGTAAGTGACTGAAAAAAAGGCTTCCAGACTAATGCTGCAAACGCCCCCGTTCCGATAAAACACTGGCAGGCCTCAGAAAACGCTCAATGTTCGTCACCGTTAAGTTGTTGGGGTAGGTCCAGATGTAATATACCTATTTAGCACGGACCTATCTCTGAACAGATGACCTCATAAGGGTTAGTGTCAACTCTAGCGTGACCTCACTGTATTGTACTCTATTGTAACATATATATATTTATTATAAAAAGTCATTGTACAAGTAAGATATAATCTTATATTAAATCGTATAAGCTAAGCTTATATTACATTACAATGTTTTATAAATTAGATAAAACATTGAATAAAAAAAACGGATAAAAATAACAATAAGTATTGTTGAAAAAGCTAAGTGGATAGATAGAAACGAAAAGGAGGTAGAGAGGAATATAGATTGGGGTTTATATTCCATTAGTAAATTTGCGCCTAGGGTTTCAAAGTTTCTCTAGTAAAAGTAGTTGTGTTATTTGTCCGTTTAATATGCAAGTATAATTCATTCCAAAAATGAATCGCATGTATATGAAATTGTCGGCTAGTAATTAAATACAAATTATGTCTAAGTGGAACTATTTTCATTGTTCTCGGGTTAGTCGCAATTTTTAATAATATGATAATATAATAATATAATATAATAATTTTTTCAAATAAGTAATCTGGTTCTTAAGTTGTTATAATATTTTTAAATAGTTAAATTGTTCTATAGTTGCTTAGAGCTATTAGTGAATAGCCTGTTATATATTTTTAAAATATATCTCGCGCAACTGGTGTTTGCCACGATAAATTTGCTTTTGGATGAATAATCCTTGTCGGAATAAATTTCACATAAATAAAGAGATAGTGGTAAAAAGAAAACTTCAACAAGCTCAAGCTTAACACTTGTCGGAAGATACTTTGTCGTAGAACTTAGACTCTCGTTCTTGGGAGTGGGTAGCGCGAATGTTGGCAGGTCAAACATCTACCGTAAGGCGGGTGTAGGCTCTATTGTCGATATAACTTTCTTTAGCAACTCCTTCCTACCAAAAATAAAGTGGAAAGTCAGCGAGGAATATACGCACAATGCCCACCAGGCGATACATAGCAGAGAATTTTGCGAGCCAGCTTACACGTATTATAACTACAGCTTGCGATCCTTCATTACCCAAAAGAATCGCCAGCGACAAAAGAGCGCCGTGCTTCTGCGATAATGATGAAATTAAGGCACTTAGGGCATCGTATATACTCGTCGTAGAATGCAGCGAACCAGGAGAAGGCCAGATTTTTAAGAAAACCTTAACTCTTTTAGAAGGGCAAGACGTCACTTAAGAATTGCGACAATCAAAGTAAGGCTACATGCTTTAATTTTTCCTGACCCATGGGAAAAAGGAGCATTTGGTAATCCTGCCAAGTGGAAATCAGCCACCAGGTGAACCATTTTCATATCGGCCAATATGTCTTCTAGATGCAAGGGTCTGAAACGTATGATTTACGAAAGACTATTGTCAGTAGCTGAGGAAAAAGGATCTTTCTACAATCGCCAATTCGGTCTTAGAAAATCGCTGTCTACCATGGATACCATAAAAGCGGCAGTAGACATTGCGATTATAGCAATCGAAGGGGAAAGATGGCGATGGGGTACATAAGAATACTGCGCAGTGATAACACCTGATGTTAAGAATGCCTTTAACTCTGTAAGCTGGTTATCCATAACAAGCGCACGTTCTAGAATGTTTACACCACGCTATTTACTTATGATAGTAAGAAGCAACCTCAACAATAGGCAACTTCAATATGAAACAGAATATACTATCAAATATTACAGTGACTCTGCAGGAGTACCACAGATATCAGTATTAGGACCATTATTATGGAATATTATGTACAACGGTGTACTGCGACTGGCGCTGCCACAAGAAGTTCACGCAATAGGTTTCGCTGAGGACATTGCTATTGTTACGGTCGCCAAACACATTCACGAAGTAGAATCTGCTACAAATGCTGCTAATGCACAAACAAAAGTTTGGCTATGTTTAGCTGGACTTGAACTTGGTGACCAAAAAACTGAGGCGATTTTAATAACCAGTCGTAAGACCGTGGAATATGCAACCTCCAGGGTTGGAAGCCAAACAATTCGGTCTAAAGGAGCACTGAAATACCTGGGAGTAATGTCACAAAGACAGACTTCAGCTTGCACCACATGTCTTCTATGCCAGCGAGAAGGCAGCTTTACTACAAGCGGCATTATCACGAATTCTACCAAATAGAAGTTTGTAACCAAGAGATAGTATAGATGCTGACCAGCCCCGCGAAATAATACCTCAAGGGAGTACAGCGGGAAGAGTGGTTGAAGTGTGGAGAGCTTGGTTTTGTACGTAGGCATACTCTTAACATTGGTATTGTACATTCAGGGGTATGAATCGTCTGTGCTCTTGGTATTTTTCGAAGATTACACACCCTATAAACAAAAAAAACACACAGATGACAGATCCTGGTTGGCTTAATAACGAAAAAAAATCCTCTGTAACCGAACACCATACATGGCTTTCGGGCTAATGCTACAATCGCCGCCGTCCCGTTAAAACCCTGGCAGCCCTCAAAGAACGTTCGATGTCTCGTCGCCATTAAGTTGGTGATGTAAGTCCAGATGTAACATTCCTGGTTATAACCGATCCGGCTCTGCCACAGCTCCCTATAAGGGTCTGTGTCAACCCTCGCTTGGCCTCATTGCTTGCATAAATAACCATTACTACACATCCGGGGTCGATAACGACTTTGAGTGGGGGCCCAATTAACATGAATAATAATAATTCAACAAAAACAAACGAGGTAACCGTACACTCGGAGGCAAACACCTTCCAGAGGAGTTCGAGGATGCAGAGGTCACCCGAGGGACAAATACAAAACTCTACAGAGAAGTAATGAGGAAAACGCGACAGTACCAGAACGTGCGGCAGAGTAATAGCAATCATCGACGCAACAGAAATTATCTGCTTTGAACAAACTGGGAGAACAGATAAAAATACTTGTGGAAATGTAGGAGGATGATAAGAGGAGTTCTATCTATGATAGATTCCATCGAATCGATTAAAGCGCTCTATGAACTGTCAGCCATTGAAATGCACGACGACAGAGAAAAGGAAGTCATTTGACAATATGGTGCAACACTGACTTCGAATTGACTAAAAATGGCAGGGGACACAAAATGGAGAGGAGATCCCAGAGCCAAAGCGGAGGCAAAACCCGCCTCTAGCTGGTGGGAAAAAAAGCCTCGCAATAGCGCGAACACGCAGAGCGAAGAGCACTGGAAGTAAAGGACATGGACGAGGCCACGACGAAGGAGGCGATCTGCGAATCAGCCGAATGACATAGATAATACAGACATAACTAGCGTGAGAAATGCTTACGGACACACCCAAATTGCAAAGGTATGCTTGCCTGCGCGCAGTTTACAAAAAATTCGAAAGTCAGGCAGGACCAAATTAGATAAGTAAACTCTCGCGTGCGAGAACGCCTGCTCCAAACAATGTAGAAGATGTGAGGAAGAAAGTTATATAACCAATGCCTGCAAGAAAGACCAGCTTGGTTTCTTCTACAAGAAGGACAACTCCGAGAACATTAAGCATTACACTTACACTCGCCCGTATCGTATATTGTATGTTGTTGGTGTATCCAGTATATCCTGCATGTCCTCTTTGTACGAAGAGCGGTATCACAAAAGCATGATCGGAAGTATTATACATGGACCCATTTTTCCGTTTCAAAGCATTGGATAGAGGCCTTCAACGACCTGTGGTAATGCTTGATGATGCTCTTTGCAGCCGGGTAGAAGGCGGTTATCCTTAGGTGTTTCACACCTAAAAGACGAAAGACGAGAAAGCGAAAGAAAATTGACTGAAATTGTCATCCCCAGTCTAGTTTTAGTTTAGTTTTAAATGCATTTTATTTACTTAATCATCAACTCTTATATACTAACAAAAAATGCTTAAATGCTAGCTTAAAATTACATAATAATCTTATACTAACTTACTGGCTCCACACAGGCGCTCTAAGCTACTCTAAATTCTTATAACTATGTCTTTCGACTTTATTTACATTTTATTTAGAATGTTTATTTTGAATACTTAAGGCTAAGAAAAAATATTTGTTAACAAAAACTTAGCATATGGACATAATTTTTTATTTTTTATAAAAACTTAATATCTAACTTAAAATAAATCTTAGCCTACCTAACCTATATACGCAATACACACATACACACATATAGACATTATACACAATTATACACAATTATATATATTTCTTAAATGCTAACCTAAACCTATGCAAGCTGGCCATCGCTATTCACAGGGAAAAAAGATTGGTCAGCTCTGCCTCATTAGTGAGGTTGGTCCGTAATTGACGGAAACGACAATGAAACATCTTCCCCATCATTCAACCACCAGAAAAGCTGGTGCTGCCGAACGACATCCCTCTTATCGCGATTTCCCACCGCCCTACTGAAACTGAGGCGATCCACACTGCCGTGTGCGACGTCTCTGCTGGCGACTCAACTCCTGTCCCCAGCTGTCCGAGCGACGTGGAAGATTAACGGCACCGCTGATCTATCCTGGATCAACCCTATCTGATCTAGGTAGAGGAATGCTTTCGATGGAACGAAGCCGTCAGAGCGCACACTCTCGTGGTAAAGGTAATTGGGTTAGTAAGCCCAATATCATGTCCCGCCTTAAAACCGAATTGATTATCCGGAACTATATGTTTGTCCTCAAGCCACCTAGACAGAGCTCTATTGATTACTTTTTCAAAAACCTTACTGATATTCGGAAGGAGACTTATCGACCGGAGATTCGCCGGATTGGATATATCCTTTCCCTTTTTGGGGATAGGTTGAACCACCGCTGTTTTGCAATGCGCCGGATAATGTGCCTTATTCATTGCATTATTAAACAGGGTGGTGTAGATGTCCACCGCTTCTAGAGGAAGATGTCGAAGCACGATGTTCGGAATACCATCGGTCACCACTGATTTCTTAGCCCTGATTGTGTCGAAGATCTCATGGAGTCCTTCCTTCGAAATGAACGGGGGTAGGTCACCCTCTCTGGCAATGACGTTATTTGCCATATTTTCGTCGCTAAACCGGGTGAAACCAGAGACCTCGGATCGCCAGTTCCCTATTTCATTTCGAATGCAGAAGTCTTGCACCAAGACGCGATTGTCCAGGTCGTAATTAGGGCCAATGTTATCAGTGACCTTGTATACTTCCTGGAAAGTCGCCCCTATGGCCTCAACCTTCTCCTGTGGATCCTCGATCACAAAAAAGTCGTCATCATCAGCGGCCTCATTTGGATCAATACTTGCTATTGTCAGTAACCGTTCGTTGTCTGTTGTCCGGGCTATTTTAAGACACTGAAGGTCGTTTTGATTTCTTCTCCGAAATAGTTTATTTATTTGCGGGAACATATTCGGGTTGCTGGTGTTTACAGCCTGAACCTTATTGTTCCAATATGAACTTACAGAAATTCTGTAATTCTCTTTTATTAACTTTTGCACATTTTTAATCGACGACTTCAGTGTCCTAATCTCCGGGTCTCGTCCATTTGTTTTAGGTAATTGTCGATCTCCTCGTTTGACAAATTCCTATTAGACGGTGGGTGGAGCGTGTTCGAGGAGAGCGCTCTTTTCAATGTTGCGGAGAAGCGCGTCCATCGAGTCTTACTGTATTTATAAGAATATCTTTGGACAAACTCCTCCAATTCCGCAATTTCGTTAGGAACTGTAATTTCGGTGCTAAAACCGAAATGGTAACTGTCATACACGAATGTGCGCAGACAGTTTAGCGTTTGTAAATTCGTACCTGTCAGTCGTATGTGTTCGTCGTACAGCAGTACGAGTAGATCCAAATAAGACCCGCCTCTGGGAAACGACGGGTTATCCGTCGCTTTAAGACCGAGTCTGTACATGACATCGTGCTGACCCCACCAATCGAGTAGTAGGTTCCCTCTAGTATTTGGCAAATTATTTCCCGAATCTCTGTGTCTAGCGTTGAAATCCCCGCCGATTATAAAATAATTCTCCCCCGATTCCAGCCTCAGAAGTCGAAAAAGCGTGTCGAGCTATGTAATGAATAGTGTGGATTGTGAAGCCTCAGGTGCATAAACCGAGGCCAAGTACAGCCGTACTACTCTGTACACTCTGTGAAATGTTATACCTTCTTTAATGAAGATCGCGACACCGCCTCCACGTTTGGATCTGGGCCGATTTCTTCTTCTAACAATATAATTATTGTACTCCAGTTTGCGCTTATCGGTTAGCTTGGATTCGCTAGCGAAAAGCACATCAGGAGTTTGGTCTTGTAGCAATTTAAACATCGCGGCTCTTCGTTCGATCCTAATCAGTGAATTAACATTCACCGCAAGGACCTTCAAAGTTTGCTCCACCATGTGCGTACCCATTACGACATGTGTTGCGTTAGGCCCAGCAGCAGCGCGTAGTGCTGGTCCACCCGCTTGGCCTGTTCTTGTACTTGCTGCTGCAGCTGAGCCATCTGCCCTTGGATTGCGAGCAAGATGGCCAGCATGTTAGGTGCAGCTTCCGTTGTTCTCGGCATTGGCGTTGGAGAAGCAACAGTCGCTTGCTGTACCTTAGCCCCCCCACCTGACGCTAGTAGGAAATTTGGGACGTGGCGGCTAGCATTTGAAACCTAACAGCTGAAAGTTTGACCTCCACCTTCTGCTGCCGAGCCAGTTTTGCTTTTTTAATGTCAGTGGACTTAGGACAACCTCGATAGTTTGCGGTGTGCCCCACGTTTCCATGTAACACACACGAGAGCTGCGACCTATCGGATGCTCCGTCAACACCCAGAGGACAATCTTCGGAACTGTGGTTCTTAGCGCACTTCACGCATCGATTCTGTATTTGGCAGTTCGACGCGGCGTGCCCGAACCTCTGGCAGCGAACGAATTGTATAACACCTTCGCTCCTTTTTAGTTTTTCCCAGTGAACCACCTGGTAGTCTAGGACATTGATACTCCTCAGACTATCCAGACGGCTTTCGGGACTGAGTTGCACCAGGAAGAACGGCAGACTCCGTTTCTCCCGCCTGGCTCTAGCTGTGGTAAATGGCTTTACCCCTACAAACTTGAGTCCTTCGCACTCTTTCTCTTTGAGCAGTGCCAGGATCTCCTCAGGATCAGAAGATGGTTCCAACCCCTTCAGCAGCATAGATTGCCGCTTTTCACACTTCGGTGTGAATGAGTAGTGCTCCGTCGTCGTTTCCTTTAGGAGCTCTTTCACTTTCGCGTAGCCCTCCACTGTGCGATCTCTCCAAAATCTCTTTATGTTAAAATTATTACCAATGACCAACTTACACAGATCCTTGGTTGCACTTACCTCTAGTTTATAGGTGTTGATCGGAGGCACCTTCTCCTTCTTCTTCTTCTGCTGCTGCTGCTGTTGTTGTTGCTGCTGCTGTTTTTTCAGCGGCTGTGATTTCAGCTGTTGTTGTTTTTGCAGCTGTTGCTGTTTCTGCTGCTGCTGCTGTTGTTTCTGCTGCTGCTGTTTTGTTTGCTGCAGTTGTTGTTTCTGCTGCTGCTGGTTTTGTTGTTGCTGCAGTTTTTGTTTCTGCTCTTGTAGCTTTTTTTGTTGGGAGCTTTCTACCTCTAATTGCTCCCTCTGCCTGCGCGCAGTTTGCCATTTCTTAACAGCAGGCATTTTTTCTTTTAGCTTTTCTATGCTGCTGCTAATATCGTTTATCATTTCATCTTCGTCTTCAGACTCCGATACAGCTAGAGAGGCAAAGTTGTTGTTGCCCCCCTCATAATGGACCTCATCAGTGATGTACATCAACGCATCATCTGTGTATTTTAAGTTTTGTTCTGTTATTTTTGCTGTTTCAGCTTTTAAAGCCGCACTTATTTTTATTTTTGATAAATTAGGAGTGGTTTTTGTCCTCCTTTCGATGGCTTTCGCCACGGCACCAGCAACCATATTGTTGCCTTTTGTAACTCCCGTTATGGGAAGAGCGGAACGCTCTCTACCATCCATCGCGTGATTTCTTTCCTTTTGCTTGTTTGTTTTGTTTCAAATGATCACAATGTGAGGAGAAAACAAAAAAAAAAAAATTTTCGAGACCTAGCTCGGGATTCGAACCCGCGTCCAACGATTCAATAACAGTTGCTGCTGACCACTAGGCTACCGAGTCAATTAAGTAGATATCAACTAATTTGCTTTAAGAAAACTAAATCACTATTTTTATTTTACTTTAGTTTAGCCGAACAAGTCTATTCTCTGCGGAGATTTTTACCCCGGTCTATTTTTACTCTAAGTGGAACACCAAATCTAGATATCTAGATTCTGTGGTAATGTCCTCGAGTGGGTATACTTCTGTCCATCGCGTAAATTGATTCACACAGGTAAGGCACTACCGGTATCCTCTGCAAACAGGAAGCGGTCCGACGATATCGTTGTTCACGTGCTCGAATCTATGCTGCGATAGCTTAGAATTTTCTGTTTGTTCTGTTTTATTTTTTCTTTTGGTCCATAGACGGCAGTCTTTCCTCAGATTATGTCATACAAACTTTTCAGTTGCTAACGTTGTTGTTTTGGCCGAGCCGCCGGCGTGACACAGATTGTGAAGTAGGTTGAAGTAGGTTGAAATAGTTTTTCAGTAGTCACATTGCATAGGATGTCTGCTTTGGTGACTGGAATGAGAAAAGATTTTAGTTGTAAATTGGATTTGTTATTAATTAATGCTTTTACCACTGAGTCGGTTTTTTTAAAACCTCTGCAAGTTTTTAGTAATCAATGATTTCCGGAACGTGAATAGCGTTGATTTGTGACAATGCATCATGGGCTAAAAAATCCAGGTGTCGGCTCTGTCGCGGTGAAGTCTCTTCGAGTTTTTGCTGGAAGGCGAAGGCGTAGCCTTGCATACGCTATCTTTGCAGCGTTGAAATGCTTTCTTCTTTTCGTCTGTCCACTCTATAAAAGCCTTGTCGTTCTTTTTGTTTCCTCTAGTTTCATTCGCAAAAATTAGTTTGTTATCAGCGGCGTGATGAAAAAATCTGCGAAAAAAATTAATCATACCTAGAAATGGTCTAAGGTCGCAAGTTCGTTCGGGCAGCTTATATTCTTGTAATGCGAGAATCCCCTCTGGCGCTGGTCTTACCTCTTCCTTGCTAACCAGGTATTCCGAAAATCTCACTTCCGATTTACCTAGTACACATTTTGATTCATTGATAACCATGCCATACTCTCGCAATTTCTCAAAAACAAGGCGAAGATGACCACGGTGTTCGCTAATATTTTTGGAGGCAATCATTATATCGTCGATGTATGGAAAAAGTCTTCAACAAGGACATGTTCGACGAAATGATCAACATCATCGAGCTAGTCGACAGCGAAACAATTTAGAATTTATCGCATCATCTCACTCGCTCTATAACCACAGCATGTGACGCAGCAATGCCCAGGCGAATACCCACTAAAAAGGGTATACCATGTTACAAGTGAAGCCAAGAAATAAAAGCACTTAGTGCAAACTGCTTACAAGCACGGCGGAGAGTGCAACGTTGTAGAAGGAGAGACGATTTTTAAGAACGACTATACACATTCCGACTGGCGAGAAGGGACCTAAAAAAGGCTATAAAAGAAAGCAAAGCAAGATGCTTCAAACGCCTTTAAGATGAAGCGGACATAAATACTTGGGGCACGACGTACAGAATGATAATGACTAAGCTGAAGCGCTATACTTCTCCACAAAAGTCCAACAATGCTTAGGTTTATTGTAGAGCAACTATTCCCACAGAGACCATCGGGTTTGTGCAATATAATCAGGGAACCCAGCACAGAATCAGTTCCTATAATAACACCAGACGAACTTTTCAACGCATGCAAGAATATAGGCATTAACTCAGCGCCTGGACTTGATGGCATCACAAAAAAGGAATGAAAGCAGCTGTTCAGAAGAGACAAGACATGTTTATAGCAACGATGCGAAAGTATCTGGAGGAGGGGGTTTTCCCAGAGGAAAACAAATAACCTTTAGAACCAGCATCATATCGCCAAATATGGTATGTCTCCTGGACACACTGGGCAAAATACTTGATCGGATCATATATGATAGACTGCTCACCGTGGCAGAAGAAAAAGGAGCATTTTCAGATCGACAGTTTGAGTTCAGGAAATCGCACACCACAGCCGATGCCATAAAAGCGGTGGTAAAAATAGCAGCCGAAGAAATAAAGGGACAAAGACGGCGAAACAAAGGATGATTATACAGTAGTGACGCTGGGCATTAAAAATGCCTTGAACTCAGCGAATTGCTCATTTATGAGAAGGTCGCTAGCCGGAGTGGATACACCATACACTTGCGCAAGATTGTATCCGGCTACTTCAGCAATAGAAGGTTGAGATGTGAAACCGACGAAGGAGAAAAGTGCTATGAAATCGCCGCGATAGTCCCATGAGGCCTCTACTCTGGAATATCATGTACTTAACACTACCACCAGCAGTAAAAATAATCGGATTCGCTGACGACATTGCCATTATAATTGTTGCAAAGAAAATTTTTGCGAGATAGAGTCATCTACGAACGATGAAATCAATCTCATCAAAGACTGGCTAATATCCGCCGATCTAAAATTAGCAGATCACAAAACGGAAGCTGTCCTAATAACCACCCGAAAAAATTAAGAATACGTGGACATAAGGGTAGGAAGTCAAATCAGTAGATCGAAAGATTACATAAAATATCTAAGAGTAATACTTGACAATAGACTAAGTTTGATGCCTCACATTGACTATCAGGACAAAAAAGCGTCAAAGCTCCAGGCAGCACTTTCTATAAAACTCCCAAATATCGAAGGACCCGGGTATGTTAAATTAGTATACTCAGTCCTGTTATACGATACCCCGGTTTGGGTCGGGGCCCTAGCGAAAAAGGAAGCAAGGAGAAAGCTATCATAAACATATCGTCATATCGCATTAAGAGTAATCAGTGGCTATAGAATGATTTCGGACGAGCAGCAGCTTTTGTAATAGGTGGGATGATTCCCATCGATATCCTTGCGGACGAGATAAAAAGAGTCTGTAATAGGAGAACTTCTCATAACTAATAGGCGATAGTAGTTAGAAGGATCAAGGAAGAAGAAAGAGCGTTCCAATGATCCAGGTGGCAAGATCGTTGGAATACCACTACGAGGGGCAGATGGACCTACAGATTGATATCATCCATAGACGTTCGGACAAACCGAACACCGTTTCGGCCACGAAAGCTCACCTTTTTTCCCAGACTGTCCAAATCAGGAGGAAGACACAGAGCATGCATTATTCCATTGCAAATGCTTTCGGAGATGAAGAACTGACATACGAATCCCGCAGTCAATAATTGACCAAATGTTGCGGCCAGAAGAAAATTGCGTGGAGATTTGTACATTCTTAACAAACGTGCAAAACGAGCTGCGAAGGATCGAGTGAATAAGACGTGCGGTTGCAGTAAATATGAATACAATATAGAATAAATTGCTTATCAGCTCCACGAGGTAATACCAAACGGTAGTCCTGTGGGGAGGATGGTCGAAATGTGTAGGGTGTAGTTTAGCTACGTAGACGTATTCCTGGAATCGAAGTACTATAGACACTTTAAAACGTAAAGATATCACAACTTTGTCATTTTCGATTGTAGGGGTGAATGCAAAAACTTCCCTATCAGTAAGCTAATAAATACGAAAACGAGAAAAACAAGAACATCTCCACTGAATCCTCCTGTGTTGACCTCATCACTTTGCTATGGTGCATGCTGCATGCAAACTGATCTGCTCTAAGGCGCAGATAGCCACAAACGATCGAAGACCGGTACACTATAAACGAGCTACAAGTTAATGTTCTCATAACAAAGGAGATGGAAGCTGCCTGGTCTCATTCATATCTATTGCCAGGTATCTGGATGTCATCCTGAATAATTAACTTCTTATTCGTTGCCGCCTTTCTGGCGGTGTAAGAGACCCTTTGGATATTTACGCTAATTAAGATATATTAAATCGTGTGTGTTGGCTGCCTGGTAGAACAAGAATTCACGCTATCAGTATAATGTTGGTGCCGTGAGATATTCTGCGCGCTTCTAATATGACTAATCTGCCCCTTTTGAGGTCTTTGACGAGTCTGCTGGTTATACCGAGAGTTTCAAACTCTGTTGTCATTGCTGGTCTTCCCACTTTGAGGAGTCGGGGAGGAGATATCAGTACCCTTATGGGTAAGCTCACATCGTCCGCTATGGTATTTCACAGTTTTCATAGCTGTGAATTTGGCCGCTTCAACCCACTTCTATCTAGCCGAACTATGGGTGTCACGCTTACCGATACGATTCTCTTTTCTGTTGCCGCTGAAAGAATAAGGAATTTATCTCTTACGCCATCACTTGATTCACGTCTTCTTCTCCTCTTCTACCATACTTTAGACGGTAATCTTTTAAAGTGTGTTCTGGAAGTCATTCGACATTTCCATTTTCCCCATGATAAGTCACCAAGAGTAATACATTAACTAACCGCCTTTGAAAGAGGTATTCATACAGGTTCCAGAATGATGAAACTTACCTATGGCGCTTCTAAAATTCCTATCATTAACACGACTTGACGACCAAATCTTTAGATAGTGTAACAACAATCAAATCACTTTCTATTTTTATTTATTTTTCAATCGTACGCCGAAGATTGTCAGAAAATAAATTTTGAACAACTGCCAAACACAAAAAGCCCTACAACCATGTACAATCCCCAAAGGTCTATAATAATTGACATCCATTAACTGTTTTAATCATAAGAAAATTCTAGATTTCCTGAAATAAAGAAACCGTCCCCTAGCCCATACAAATTTCTACGAAATTCCTGTGTCCCAGAAGCGAAAAGAACTACAATTGGAAGAAAATCAACGTTCGATCCAGGTCCAGGTCGCTATGAATTACTCGATGACGATGACTTGATACGAGATGCTCTAAATTGTGAAAAACAAAAACGGCAAAAATTCCGCCATCTTCCTTACAAACGGTTTCAAATTGGGAAGGGAAAGAAAAGTTCCACATGGCGACACATTTATGGGTATGGTTTCAAGCGACTCTTTCAAGGAGTACCTTTTAAAGCAATAACCGTTCCGAAATCGGAAAGCAAAAAACTAGCTACAGCTAGCAAATTTAACCGGATCAACCTCCAACCCAGTTTGGAGTATATCCAGATGATCATCAACCCAACTCGCATACCTCTTACCTCTAGATTGGAAGATTCGGAGATAAAAAAGAAGCCCAAGACATTGCGTTTTAATTGTATGGTGAAGGTGATTATCCGTCGCCAGATGAGAAGTGATAAGAAAATAGCTTTCAGCAGCGGTACTCCACGATTCCCAGATTCACTATTCCCGAAACCAGCATCAGACAAATCACCTAAGCATTCAAAACTCAAGGACTATCCGGTGATGAGAATTCATCCAAACGAAATTAAATCGAAACTATATGACCTGCCAGAACGTTTCAGGGCAGTGAAAATTTAAATTCCATTCATTACGAACAATTGGGATGCTAATGAAACTTGTGCTCTACTATCGCAATCTTTTTCAAGAAGTAATTCTGAAATTTCCACATTTTTCAATCCAAGTAAATACAATAAAAATATATAATCATATACTCTTCTTTTTTATTTAGCATTGAGATATGTAGCGCGTAGATCATTGCTACATAGGTCTACCACCAACTGTCTTCCGTATGCTCAGTCGGACTACTCAAATGTAAACTTCTGCGGAACTCCCAATATAGAATTAAAATCGATGTCAGAGACAAATCCAGTAGTGACTTCATTTGAGCCGATTTGACATACTCGAAGTTCAGATTGTATCGCCTCTCGTACCGAATGATCACCACCCAAACTCTATTTTGGGCGCCTGGCAGTTTCTTATACACTGCACATTCATAGCTGTGACTTAACAATAGCCATGAAGCATCGGTCACTTCCAATATGGACCCCTTCATGTCCCCTCTCTACCCTCAGATGTCTAACAAGACGTTCTCAGAAGGAGGACGTGCTGCGAAGGAATTCCTCTCGATGGAGTTAACGGAGACGTTCACAGCCAAGCTAGCGAAAGCTTTATATGAGCTAAATGGGCATATTCGGAGCTGAGGCCAATAGGGAACCTCTAAAACTAAGGCAGGGTCTTGAAAACAGAGATAGTGGCGGAAACACGATGGGACAACGGCAGCGCTCGCATCCCCGAAGTGGTTTACTGGCATCGGAGCATCCAGGTCCTTGTTCAAGTTCAAGTTCAAGTTCAAGTTCAAGTTCAAGTTCAAGTTCAAGTTCAAGTTCAAGTAGTGTATCGAGGTAAAGTCCCTATCACTGTAAAACCTAAAAGTTTCGAAACATCAATTCCACCAAACGAAACAAAGCCAATGACATTCGGATTTATATGTGGAATATTCAAACTCTCACCAGGCCAAGTGCAGACGAGAAATTAGCAGAGTCGTAGTCGGTGCAGAGAATAATATTTTAATATTATAAATAATAATAGAATAAATTTTAATATAAATTTCTTCTCCAGACTGTATAAAGGCGACAAAGACCGACATCCAGCCGTTAGCCAGAATAGACCAATCAATGACTATAGACACGACTTCCATCCAGCTGTCCAAAACGAAATTAGAACGGCAATACGAGTATCAAAGCTGCTGATGACTTAACGGCCGAGATATTCAGAGCTACTGAATGCGATTTTGTGGACAGCATGCACAAACTCATTTCTAAGAAGTCTGATCAACATTCATGTAAGATCTTAGCTATTGTGTGAACGTCGACCAAATTTTTTTTTTTACAAAATGTTCCCACTCCGGAGAATCCAAAAAAATCCAAGCGAAGGGACCGTCTTTTCATCGATTTTAAGGTGGCCTATGACAGCATTTATAGAGACGATTTATATAGAGACATGCCGAGTTCTGACATTCCTGCCAAACCCGTCCGAGTTTGCATAGTGGTGATGGAGAACGCTCGCTTCTCTCTCAAAGTTGGTAACGACCTAACCGAGACCTTCGACTTCAAAAAAGGTTTCCGACAAGATGATGCGCTGTCATGTGACTTCTGTAACATCATACTTCGAAGGATTGTGCGGCACTCATAAGCTTACATCGACTCAAACCTTTGAAAGTCTATGCAACCAGTATTGACAACATTGACAGGACTCAGCGAGCCGTCACTGGTGCGTTCGCAAAGTTTAAGCATGAATGATGGCAAGACGGAGCAAGCTCTCAACGAGAATGGACACTCAACATCGACGAATCAGACAGAACATCACAATAGACAGTTATAATACTGCGGTAGTCAGGGACTTGGTATAGCTCGGCTCCGCCATTCAATCTTATAATGACATCTCATCACATAAATTAAAAAAAAAACAATAAAACACCGAGTTCAATGGAGAACTTATTTAATTTTATTTTTTTATTTTTTATTTATTTATTTTTTTTTTCTTAATCAAATTCCTCAACTAGGAAGCCTTTACCACGTCCGCACTTTATGGTTTACCGAAAACTTTTGCCCACGCTCAATAGGAATATCAAGGCATGTTTGTTGTTGTGCTTACATTTGCTGTTTTTGCATTCGACTGTTCTTTGCAGTGCGTTCCCGTAAGGTTTAAGTTTTGTTGTCTTCATACATAACTGATATCAAACGAAGAGTTACTCTCTCCAATTTCTTTGTTCGGCTTTAGAAAGCAGATAAATATTCGTAGTAGGGCCTTGCCAAGAAACACTAATGAGGCTCTATATAAAACTCTCATCATCCCAGTTCTGCTTTATGATACATACGTATGGACGTCACGAATATGGATAAAGATATCTTTGGCCGTTTCAAATATACATTTTTTCCGATGATTTTTAATCCCGTTTACATTGACAGAGCTATACAGTGACATCGGCCTGGTCAGAAAACTGCACATATTACTCCCCTAAGATGGCTAGGACATGTCAAGCGAATGGACGCTATCGCTCTTCCGTTACTCGCACAAGTGGAAGGGGACCGTGAATTGCGGAACTAGAGGCAGTAAGGCAGAGTCATGCTTTCTAAAGAGTCTTATTGGATGAGCCGCAGGTCCTCTCCCGATTGTAACACTTCTTAATAAATAAGGATGAATATTTCGTTGCAAGAAAGCGAATGGAGAAGTAGATACAACCGTGATGTGGATGTAGTGCATCAAATCAAAATACGTCGACTGCACTAAGACGAGTTCATCGTGCAAATGGAAAATAATGCTGAAGCAAAGACGATCTCTCCGAATTACAGACCTAGATTTGAAATGGCAAAGAAAACCATGCCACCGTTTTAAGGATCAAGCTTTCGCAGATTCCAGAGCATTCGGTTTAGACAACTTGAAGAGAATCGATATCAGGGCAAACATAGACAAAGCTTCCTGTACAATAAATTACGTATTTTAATGCATCCTTCTTCGACTGTTGGTAGGATTCTACAGAGCTTCTTTTAAAAAGCTGGTTTTATCAGTGATTAGTTTCTTTATAAGGTCAACTTTCTAGACAGTCTGACCATCAACGCGTCGCAAAATACCTCTGTTCCCGAACTGCTCTTCAACCAGAACTGCTTTTATTAACTTGGCAACCTTTGCTGATTTTGGGTCCATCTAATCAAGCAGTTTTCGCAACTTAACTACAGATCTCCTTTCTATGTAACTATACCTCATCCAACAAAACATGCCAGTACAGGGCTTATGGGAAAGCTTTTTTTCTAACAGTGGTGCCTGTAGGTGGACTCAATGGCACATTACCACTGAAACACAAAGGAAGCCACTGAACTTTGTGTGCAATTGTTGTTGTAACTATTTTCAGATTTAACCACAACCACCCTATGACTTGCTTGCCATATAGCCGTGGGCAGAATGATCATAAAATCACCATTCGACATTACTGCTGGCTGTTTTTGAGAAACCGTTAAAATGTAGTCAAACCATTTTTTTCGACTTTGTATTTTAAATTTTATTCGTGCGCTATTTTAATGCATTGCAACAAAGCAGTGCAATAAGCGATCATATTATTGTTGGACTATGTGCATTTTAGTGATATTGTGTTAAATAATAGTGGTTCAAATTACTCTGTTGTGTCGGTGTTAATGTTGTGTTTAAGAAAAAAAGGATTATTTTCGCGGTGTTTCGAAATTAGAATTCATTGACTGTGCAATTAGTGATCATATTGTGATAACCACTTAAATGTGAGCAGCGACATCTAGATTTACAGAGCAGAAGATGTCGATACTCGAAGAGGAGAAGATTTCGATACTTGAATAGCAAAGTCTCAACCATTGATGACTGGAGAGTGGAATCGAATTTTCTAGCAAAATGGAAATTATTTGGGACGCTGGATGGCGAGGAAAAAGATAAATGAAATTTATATTGTTCAGCAATATTTTTATTTGTTTATTTTAAATGGGGAGATGGTAACCCTAAGCGAAATGCTCTTTCTCTTTGTAGTGATTCATCATATACACCATGGCAACCCTATGAGAGCTTTAAAGAGGGACACATTTATGCATGTTATTGCAACCAGACTAAGAGGCAAATGTCCTAACTTCCCTGTACTGACATTTATTCTTGGATAAACTATAATACGAGTATATGTTATCTATGGCATAGACCAATTTATTTTTTAGTAACTACCTAACGTGACAATCCTTCCAAATCGGGCCTTGAAACACCCTGCCGCCATTGCTATCCCTTTTTTTCTGAATAACGTACCCATCCATCCACGAGTGCTCATGTTCCCGTATACAAGTTTATGATACCTTACATTTTATGAATAACTAGCAGTGCTCCACTTGACCTGTGGATTCAGGATAAAGTTTAGTGTCCCTAACGTAATGGGCATATGGCGCACGCAGGCCGCTCCAGAACTCAATCTACGTTCATTAAAGTCGGTCACAAAACTGTGTTAGGTATGATTTGATTACAACCACAGCATATCCATTAATCGCGTGCATTTTAAATGCAATTCGAATGCAAAAAATTGAAACCATAGTCGCGGTGAAGGTACGAGTAGTGGCAGTTTGGATAGCTACAAAAAAACAACAAAATGCGTTCTTGCTTCTAAATTCAAATATGCAAAACGGCAACAACTAAAAAAAACAAATAGAAGAGCGATTTTTAGAGCTAACGCATATTTTAGTTCCAAGGCTCTATCGTATACAGGTTTCAAGTTATACGAGTAGATACGGATACGAATAAAAACTTTATTCATATCGTTTGGAATGGTGATTTGGGTCAAAATAATTTCCATCGATGGCTTTGTCACTTTGAGTGGGTGTTTTTCCCAATCGAAATCGAGTAAAGTTCCTTTAACGGTAATTTATTCATAAATTCCAGAGCTTTTTGATAAGACCCAGCCGGGTCGGAGAGTGTGGAAGTGAATTTCATTGAAATATCAATGGTAACAGGATATTTTTATTGTTATTACTTTCTTTGGATTTCTTAGGGCTTTGATGGGTTAAAAATAAGATTTGGCACTTGAAAATTGGTGACGAAAGGGTAGACAGGTGCCGGATATTGGCACTTTACCCACCTGATGAGAGTGGACCGTGGCAAGGGCTCAGACTTTGACTGTGGGTCATATGAGAATATTAAAAAAGGTCGTTAATCTCTTAAAACAAGGGTAATAGCTAAAAAATGTCCCTTCAATTCCTAGTCCTGTTTCTCCGCAATGCATTTGTAGCAACCTCAGTAAATGTCAATAAAAGGACAACTATCTCCAATCCACTTATGAAGATTTTCAAGAAAAGGATATGCAATGATTTGATATATCGAATGGTTGTGTCTGTTGAAGAATTTTAGCAAATCAAGTCCCATAATCACGCAATTACACAGATTTTCTGGAAAACCCCCGAACTATCAAACGAAATGCTTCCTCGAACTTCAATTTCCAACATCCGCTAATGATGGCAATTTGTTTCTGTAATTACCAAAAATTTAAACTGAAATCCCTTCGAGACAAAGTACATGCACGTCCTCGTTTGACTATCCATGTCCTCCTATATATTGTACCTCAGAACTTCTATTTCAATGTTAATGGCTCACATTGTCTGAAATATTTCGGACGTATACCAAAACAGAATACTGAACACGCAATTTTGGATTATCGGTGTCCGGAAAAACATTTAGACCCTCTCTAGTTTTAGCGCATAATTTTACTTGCGGTAATGGTAGAGATTCTATTTGCCCGACTATTATAGGTAACAAAAGCCAGAGGCAGAACAGAGTACAACAAAATAGAATGTCTGGTCAACGTGTTCCAAATGGAAGTGCCTTTATAAACAGCGAACGAAATTATTGGCACCAAACGGGGAAACGCCGTTGTTACTAGCTTTAGTTCTGGGAGGTGTTGGACAACAGTGCACAATTTCTGTATTTGGGTGCTAAACTATTTGAAAATATGGTCTAAATGTTCTTGTGGTAGCATCCTTTAAATTGTATCACACTTGGCATAATGGTGACTTCTTTTGAGGGTGAATTTCCAATTGCATATCGTTAATTTGATTGAATGAATTAAACACTTAAATGGAGTATATTACTTGCTCAAAATTTTACTATGACAACAGGCTTTCGAGTGCTTTTGAGAGTCACTAAAGCTGGCAGCATTGGCTCTAACACCCCACGCGCTAATACGAGCTCATCTTCTACAGACATTTCGTCCGATTTTCAACAAACAGCCTGCATCATAAGGCTTATTACGTTGTACTTTCGGTTTTTTGTTGGAAAGTTCTTACTTAATTATTAAAGGGATTTTTCTTGTGTACCTAAATATCATTCCCTTCATTGGCTGCCTTACTGTAGCGGAAAGGCTTAAGAATCAAACGTCCTACATTTTGAGAATAAACCAGGTGAGAGATCTGATTAAGTGCCGAAGGAATCCAAACGAGACTTTAATAGCTGACACCGAAGTTCCTGATCTATCAATTTGCTCCTGTTGCTCGGTAGATTGGGCTGAAAAGATGGAGAGAAAACCTGAGAGGCTCAGTCTGTTACAAATAAACTCCACCAGAGGAAAGGTATTGACGGCAACAGTCATCTTAACCAACATCTTAAGATACTAAGGTCGGAATTCAACTCGCATAACAAGTCAAGGTGGCTAATTGAGCCATATGAGAAACCAACATCATCTACAAAAGCTGTAGTGATTCCTTTGAAACTAAGTACAAAAAGGGAGTTGATATAAATAAGGAATAAAATTGGCCCTAGGACTGTGCCTTGGGTCACTAAATTATGGGAAAGAGAACACTCCTTACTCAATTTTTACCCTCTGTATTCTATTTGTAAGATCAGACCTAAACCATAGAAGCATGAATCCACGAAAACCTACTCTTTCAAGTTTTTGAAAGAGTGCCATCATCGACCATGTCAAAAGATTTCGAAATATCGATAAATAACCCAGCTGTACACTTTTTCTTGTCAAGGTTCGACATGATTCTACCATAAAACTCAAGAAGAGCATCTTCTGTTGGCCTGCCTTTTTGGAAACCGAACTGCGTCGTATGAAAAAATTCGGTCATCTTAAGATAGCTAAGTATTCCAGTTTTAACTTTCTCAAAGATTTTACTTATTGCTGGTAGTAGTGATATTGGCCTATAATCGCTCATTTCTATCGTGGAACCCTTTTTAAAAAGCAGTACGACTAACGTTAGTACACTTAAGTTCTTGTAGAAAAACAATTCTGGAATACACTGATTAAAAATATAGTACAGGACATCGATTATAAAGAATGTAATCTTTTTAGGGGTAGTATTTGAATCTCCATCAGCACCAATGGTTTTTAGAAATTCAAGCGAAGTTATGGGCTCAAATACAAAGGTGTTGCAGCACGTTTGTTCTGGCTGTACCACCGAATTGCAACATGGCCGTTGAAAAAGCTGAACTGAATTTATAACTTTCTGATATCTTTGTAAAATAACTGTAAAAAGCAACCGCAATGACTAGTTTATCAGTCACTAGACAACCATCAACACGAATAGCAGAAGTTTTACTCCGAACCGATGTTTTATTAAGAATATTATTCACAATTTTTCATTCATTTTTGATATTTCCTCACGCGGAAGTGAATTGCGATCGGTAAAATTCATCCCGACAAATTGGAATTTCTTTTTTAATTTCTTTACACATTGTTTTATACTGATTTTTTAAATTCAAATTGTTAAGGTGTTTTTGTAATTTTAATCTCAGTTTGTTTTTCTCTTTTATTTTGTGTAAAACATAATTCGAAATCAAGGGATTAAGGCGTTTTTGAGAACTTTTGGGTTTTAATAAAGTGGAACAATTGACAAAGTTTTTATTAACTAGTTGCATATTAATATTGCAAATTAATACTGAAATCAGCAATTAAGAGGAAGTTTTTAACTTTTTCCTTTTCAAGGAGACAAGAAAATTTTTCAATAAAGGACAAAATATCGTACGTATGAAGCCTATAAACACAAATTAATGCATAGATCTCGTTACAGATTTCAACTGAAACTTTTAGTATATAAATTAAATTAAATGTTATAAATTTTGTTTAAAAAAAAAAAGACTTTATTCATTGAAGATACAATACAGACTAAAAACTAAATATTACAAAAGCTAACTTATAACCCACTACGACAAGGTGGAAACAGTGGATAGCAGCGGATCAGATTATCCGTTCACATTGTCAGCATTACCTGTTGGGTTTCGGGTTTACTGCATTTTTATGGGAATTTGCATTTCTGTGGGATTTGATGATTCGCACTTGATCCATTTGTTTGTTGCATTATCGTGGGAATGGAATGTTGAATTGGAATTTGACCAGATGCAAAGGTGATTGACTGCAAGTGTGTGACTTATGATGTTTTATGATATTTTGCGGAAGTGTGGTGTTAACTCTTCCCCTCTAAATGTAAGCGTCCTCGCGTTGTTTAAAAATATGGCAATTTGTAGCTATTTGGATCTTCTATTATTCTTGAAGGTTTCTTTGTTTGGTTTTCTGATTCGCCTAGGAGGGATATTGGGAAGATTGTTGTTTCAGGAGTTCTTTTTGATCTTCGGCTTATTATTTGGAGTAGTAGTACGATAATGAAAATTATTATTAGGACTGAGTGGTTGATCCATTGATGAATCACTTTTTCAGTTTTAATTAGATCGATTTGTATTATCGTATTAATATGAAGTTCTTTCATCCATTCAAGTGATATAATTTGTTCAATTTCTTTAGATGTAAACTTTTGGTTATCTATTGTGACTGTGGTGTTCACGAACTTGATGAGATATGTTCCTTTTACAGTTTGCGTGGTGTCATTTATTTTTATTTTATTTTTAAGTTGTTCAGAAGTAAGATTCCAGGAGCTAGTTCTTCCACTCTCGGGATATGTTGGCTATTTGTCACACTACATGTCGCATTTTTACTACTTAACAAATTTGAAATACACTTATCATTAATTAGATCTAAGACATCGTTTTGCTTACAAAGTAATAAGTTTTTAATTGTTTTACAATCTTTTACTATGGGTAAGATTTCTTCATCTTTTCTTAAAATATTTTCGTATGGTATCTTATATATAGTATTTTTATTTGTTTTAATGGGTTTTACTAACAATTTTTAATATATCTTTCCATTGGTTGTGGGTATATCTATTATATATAAAAGTTGGGTTGAATTTAAACCAATCTTAACACTAGCTAATGACAATGCTTCTTCGGCATTTTCATATGGAATACTACTCTTATCTATCTTATTCAATATTAAATTAATTTCCGTTTTTGACAATATGTTTGAATTCACAATGTTTGTTTTTGCTAACTCTATGGCATAAATTGTATTTGTTAATTCTTCTTTAATCAATTTTATTTTTAAATGTAACTTGAAGCTAATTCATATGTAAATATTATATCCTTTTTTATTACGTTAAGTATGTCATTGGTAACATTATTATTTATTTGAATCTTTTACAATGGGCTACAAAGCCTATAACAATTTGTAAAAGTTAGTTAATTAAAGATTTGATTAAAAAAATTAAGTTAAGTTAAATGCAGTCGTTTCAAATAAACAAGCAAGATAATCCAGTATTATTATAATATTTTACTTTAACAGAGAGGAAAAAAAAAGCAAAAAAGGGAAAAGAATATTTCTATTAATTTATTAATATATCAATCTAATGCCAGGTGTCTGAATAAAACCTTCTCAAACTGCGTGGTGCCACGAAGTCTCCTGATGAAAATAGGTAAATTGTTCCACTGCCTCGTGACAAAAACAAGAAATTGACGCTCTGAGTTTCTGCAAGTAAATCTTGGTTGCAATAGCATAAAAGAGCGAGAAGAATTTGCGAACGTTATATTTTCAAAAAGACAACTTGGTTCTTTATTTATTATTATTTTATTCAACGTTTTTAGGGATAAATATTTAAGATATGTGTAAAGGTTACAGCCAAGAATTTTATTTGAATAATGAGATACATGATCAAATCGATGGGGATTATATACATAACGAGTGATATTATTGAACGCAACTGACAGTAATCTTTAAAATTATGAGCTATGGCTGGTAAAGATTTGACATCCATAGGTTATTACAGGAAGGATCAGTGTTTTTGCTAGTCTAAGACGAATATGTTGGGGGGTAAAATGTTTCGATAGGGAAAGACTGCGTAGTGATCCATATATTTTAGCGATAATCATTTGGATGTGATCTTCCCAAGTTAAAGTAGAATTAAAAAGTATACCTAAATTGTTGGTCTTATCAACATCTCAAGTTGTTCGTTTCCGAGATACAATTCGGGAAAGTAGTTATGATCAAGTTTGTTCTTATAAATTACTAAGCATTTTGACTTTCTTGGATTAAGGTGTAAGTTGTTTGCATCGGACCACGTAAGGATTCTGCTAAGATCGGAGTTTAGTTTATGAGCTCCATCTTCGATCATTCCAAGCTTGCAGTGAAGTTGAACTTGGGCATCGTCTGCATACAAGTCCATAGATGAGTATAGGGGTACCGACGGGAGATCATTACTAAATATTGTGAATAACAGTGGTATAAGAATTGATCCCTGCGGAACGCCCGAATAAAGATTTAGAGAGCGAGACGTTTTTTCACCAATAACAACAGCTTGGCTCCGATTACTACTCGTAAGATAGGAAGAATTAAGATTTGCAGCGGTGTCTGAGAATCTGAATTGCTCTTTTAGTTTAGCTATAAGTTTTCTATGATTCACAGTATCAAATGCTTTGGAAAAGTCTAATAGAACTAAAAATGATACTAGATCTAGTGCATTCCTGATATCTTCTGAGACTTTTAATGTGGCCGTGATACAGCTGTGGTTTTGTCTAAAACCGGATTGTTTATCACTTAAAAGTTTATTTGTTTTTAAGAAAATTGAAATTTGATGATGAAGTATCTTTTCCAAAACCTTAGATAAAAATGATAAAATTGCAATTGGTCTAAACTCCTGCAGGGATGAGCGCGATGCAGATTTTTTGGGAACAGGTACTCGTATAACCTTCGCAATTTTCCAAGTGGATGGGAAATAAGATGTCATTATAATTGTGTTGAAGACATGAGTAAGTATTGGCAAAATCATTTTGATAAAGTGAGGGTGTATTTCATCAAAACCAGTGGATGAAGATTTGATTTTGAGCACAGCACCTAAAACATCTTCATCATTTACTCTTTGAAATTCAAAACTATGTCCACAATTAGGGTGGGCAATCGGACAGCCTCCATTCGCTTCGGCAAGACCATCATTAATATCATCTCCATACTGATTATTTTGAACTTTTGCAAATTCTTCATTAAGACAATTGGTGCATTCATCTGAGAGGCAATGCTCTATTTGTTTGCCAACACCGAGTTCTTTTATATTTTGCCATAAATTTGTATTTAGACGTGTGGAGTATAGCGTGTGTTTTGCTTTTCTTATTTTTTTACACACTTCATTTCTAAGATAGCGAGTTTTAGACAGCATTTCTGGAAGTCGAAAACGCTTCCATCGCATGAAAGCCTGATCGCGCTGCTTCGCATTGTTTCGCGAATATAAATTACAGTACCACCGCCCACACGATTGGATCTATCAGCGCGTAACAATTTATAGCCCGATAATTTGTACACAACATCATTTACATCAGCTTGAAACCATGTTTCTGAGACACATATAACGTCTATATTTGACCCCACAAACACATATCTGAATTCATAAATTTTTGCGTGTAAACTCTGAGCATTAATATGGCAAACCTTTAGACCACTACACTGTCTGCTCAGAACTTCCAGCATAATTCGCAATTTAATGCCTGTATCACAAGTCAGCGGAGAAATATTATTCGTGATAGTCATTTTCGTAAAATAGGTACAAAATTCTATGACTATTTGTCAAGAAAAGACATGCGCACCAACAAAGACACAATTCAGACACATGGCAAAGACATAAGGAAAATTCAAATAAAGTAATACGAATATTTATAGAGAATAGAAAAAAAAACAATAAGAAAATTTATAAAATTTATGAAGTTTTCCACAATGTGCTGCTTAAGATTCACCTTCATTATCATATTCGCTCGTTTCTTTACGAAGAATCGTATGGTTGTTTGACGTTAAGCTTTCGTTAACATAAATTCGGCTGTCAGAAGGTATTCCAACATCGCGCAAGCATATGCTCTTTTTTGTTGATATCCAACGTTGGCGAATTGACCCAAGCAAAGTGTTCTTTTCGGTGATTGTCTTGAACTTTATAATAATTGCAGTGTCGATTGTTGTTCCCTTGGGTTTCACGCGGAAAATATTTAATGGTACAGGTGTTGGTGTACAATTTACGGAGTGACATAGTTTGTTGAACAAGTTTTCCAGATTCTCATCACTCTGTTTTGGTATACCAAGCAAAATGGCACCTGTTGACATTTTTTCGCGTTCAAGGTCATCAACACGCCGGGCAAGAAACAATGTTTGTGGTACAACTGCATCAGTTGGTTCAGATGTCATCTCAAGTTGTTCGACTCTTTTTGACAATGCAGCCAACGTTTGATCCACCATGGCAAAACTTTGTACAAAATCGTTTTTGATTCTGTCAAGTTTTTCGTTTAGCTTACGATTTTCTTGTACAATAAGTTCTCTTAATACCCTAATTTGATTCTCAATCTGAGATTCCAAAGATTTGATTTCTTCGTCTTTCTTGCTTGCCGAGGCTTTCACAGATTCACTTGCTGGTTGTTGTTGTAATCCCCCAGCACTTCGTGTTGTGGGTTTTTTTTTGAGAAAGTGATGTGTTTGACATGATGCGAGAGAACCGGCCGGTAGATTGAATTTAAGAAATTAAATTAAAATAAACGAAATTGAGAGACTTAATAGTTCTATCTTAAACGTCGATGGCTTATAACCAATTAGATGCACTTTTCAGATTACTTGTTATAAATTATATAAAAGAAAAACTCAAAAGTAATTGCACTGTGAAACTGTGTATATCTAACTTGACATTACACTAACATTCGTTAGTTGATTAATTCTATCTTTAATTGCTTTATTTATAAAAAGTTGATTATTTGTATTTTCAATTATATTATTTATTTTGTTTTCCATAAGGATCTGATAGTCGTGGTCGGGATTTCCCGCTATCCACTTCCAAGCTGACCCGATGAAATTTAGTGCTCTTTTCGTTCTGTGCACTTTAATATTGTCTATTAAATTTTGTATTAGGATAATTCATGTTCAAGGAATGGAAGGAAGGAATTGGCCTTGGGGATGTGATCCAATATTAAGGATGAAGTGTGGGTTATGAAAGTCTCGTACTGATTTATTTCGACAACGTGAATCAGTATCACGTTTACCTTCTGGATTATTGCTGCTCCAGTATGCAATGCTAGAACATAGGAGCTAGAGTAGTCTAGGATCTGGATATCACCATAGGAGGATTGGGGGAGGAGTAACCTGTGAATGAGATAGTAATGTCTGCTTAACTTCGGATATTACTTTTGTGTATGACCCTGCCCGATTTCGTTAAAACTGTTGTTGGTCTGTTTTCTTCAACGATTTCTTCTTTGAACCTAAACGTTTATTGTTTTTGACAAAAAATTGTTTGACCTGGTGAGTACGTTTTTGGTTGCTGTTTATCTTTATTATGGTAATTAAGATCCTTTACCTGTTTTTCCTTCAGCTGTTTTATGTTATCTAACCTAGATTTTTCAAATTGCTCAGGATCTGTAGTAACTCTTCTACCATAAAAAAGGTCAATTGGTTTTTTTCCTGTAACAGATTGAATGGTACAATTGTATTCATATACAGATCGTTGGAGTAATTCCTCGTATGAACGGTGTGTACCGTCGGTCTTTATGCACCGCATGATTTCCGACAGAGTTGAGTGAAACCTCTCAACTTGGCCGTTGACTTCTTGTAAGATGGGGTTTTTAAAATATTAATTTTTAGCTGGTCTTCATGAATGAATGTGATGGAAGCTGAATTTAAAGATTTCTCGTTATCAATAACTACATATTTGGGGATTCTAAAGAAAAATAATAGTTCTCTTAAAGGTTGTCTAATGTCTTCAATGGCTCGGAATTTAAGTGTTTTTGTTTGGGCTAGTTTTGTGAATTTGTCTATGGCTGTCAATACCAGATGTCGTTTTGTTGTGTAGATGTCTATATGTAGTGTGTGTCCGGGATATTCAGGAATGGGAGTAGGTTTTATAAACGGGTTGCTAGGATGGCGATCGTACTTGTTTCCTTTACAAATACCGAATCATTTTCGGAAAAAAGTATCTTTCGATAATTTGAAGTCTGTTTTCTTTTGCGTTCCTATGTGCTCTTTTGTGGCATTCTAAAATTATGGTTTCCTGTTCTGTTTCACTTTCTAAATCTTCTACTTTTATTCGGGTAAATCTGATTTTATAGTTGTGGAAATAGAAGGGGAAAATTTCTTGGATTATTCCCATGGTGGTTTCATCAGCCATAATTGCATTGATTACATTAGGATTAAGAAATCTTTTAAATATACCTATTAAATTTTCCTTAGTATATTGAGGTTCGGTAAAGGTATGTCTCCAGTATGTTGAGTTTTTGAAGTTTATAGTGGGTTTTTTCCCCTCTTCCGAGAATGAGTTGGGTTTTGAATGCGTTAATAGGTACCTTAACGAATGGGATAAGGTTGTGTGACGAACTTTCGTCACTATGTTGGGTTAGAGTTATAGAGTTGGTGAAAGTTGTAGGTGGGGGTCTAGATAGGGCATCGGCTACAACATTTGTAGTACCAGGTTTGTAAATGATTTTGTGATCGTACTCCTCTAAGATGGCTTTCCATCTCTCCATCTTAGCATTATTGTTTCTATTGCTAAGTGCATACGTTAACGGTTGGTGATCGGTGAAAATTTTCACTTTCCTTGAACCGTAAAGGAAATTCCTCAGAGAGTTGAGTGCCCAGATGATGGCGAGCATTTCCTTTTCGTTGGTTGCGTATGCTTCCTCAGTTTTATTTAATGTTCGGGACAGAAAAGTTATTGGTTTGTTGTTTTGGTGGTGAGTTCGAAATCTTTTGACAAGTCTGAGTATGCTAATAAAACTTCTTTGGATACGAGTGCGTTCTTAAATTTCCCGAATGCTTCAAATGCTTGCTGGTTCAGATGAATAGGAACGTTTTTTGATATTTGTTTGGACACGCGTCCACGTCCTTCTTTCCTTCTTAAGAGATTGGTAAGAGGATTTGCAAGTTTGGCATAACCAGGAATGAAGAGACGGTAGTATCCTGACATCCCCAGGAAAGATCTTAGGTCTTTAAGCGTTTTTGGGGGTGGAAAATCAAATATAGCCTTTACCTTATCGGGATTGGTTCTGATTCCATTTTCACAAACAAGAAATCCTATAAATTCAACTGACGTTCGGAGAAATTTACACTTATCCATTTGGACTTTCATATTTGCTTTTTCTAATGTCTCAAAGACTAATGTGAGTTTTCTAAAGTGCTCTTCTTCATTACGACCGAAGATAATTATGTACATAGCACCTTATTCCTATATGTTCTCTAAGGATATCGTCGATTGAGCTTTGGAATATCGAAGGGGCATTTTTCAGCCCAAAAGGAAGACGGGTAAACTCGTATTTACCGTGATTGACTGAAAAGGCAGTCTTTTCGATATCTGATTCCTTCAAAAGTATTTGGTGGAATCCGCTTTTTAAGTCAATAACTGTAAATAGTTTATTCTTTCCCAGATTGGACAATACTTCATTAATTTCAGGTATTGGATACCTATCGCGTATTGTGACTAAATTAAGTTTCCTATAGTCAATCACTAATCTATAGGGAGACCGTGAAGGTCGTATGATGCCGTCATCTAGCAATTTCTTATTTCGTTATCCACAAATGGTTTTAGAGCCCTTGGGTAAGGGTAGGTCTTTGAGTAAACTGGGTTATCATCAGCAGTTCGAATTTCACCTCTTACTACTGTGGCATATGTCAATCTCTGATCCGGTTCTGCGAAAAGGTTAGGAAATATGCTTAAAACGGAATTGAGATTTCCTATTTGATTTGGATTTAAGTGAGAAATTTTTACACGTATGTTGTTGACTGATTCTGAAATGTGTTGTTTTATAGGAATTTTGATGTTATTTTGAAGGATGAGGAAACTTTTTGTGGTATGTATTACTATTCTTATTATTATTGCAATTCTCCATTCGGTTCGCAGGCTGTAGTATGGAAATTTCTCTGCATTTTGTTTGGATGTGGTCCTTGGGGTGGAAGGTTTGGTCTCTTCGGTGCAGGTGGCCAGTTAGTCTGGGGCCTGGGTTGGTTTGTATAGTTTACTACTCGTGTTTGTATGGTGCTTGTCTCCATTGGTTCTTGATAGATTGTCTTTGTGGTGCAGGTGGTTGGCCATGTTTCCCTTGGTTTGGATAAGGATATTGCTGACTCTGATAGATTTGAGGTCGAGAACTTTGGTTTTGTTGTTGGTAGTTAAAATTAGGGTGGTAAGCCTGATGAGGAACGGGTCTTTGGTTAAAGTTATTAACTGATTGTGAAAAGTAAGTGAGTTGTGGGAAGAAGGTAATATTACCTACATAAGGATATGGGTTTTGGTTTTGTTTCCGTGGAGGAAGTGGAGGAGGATTTTGATGGTGTGGTTTTCTGGACATTCCATGGTTGTTGTTGGCGTAATTGGATCTAAAGTTTTGATTCTCCAGTTTTAAACACAAGTAGAGTGCTTGTGGAAGATCAACTGGTTCACGTATTCCCAGGAGTCATGGCAGGTCCCCTTTTAATCCTCTCACGAACGTGTCCAATGCTTTGTCTCTATATGTCTTCTGGTATTCCAGAGTTCCCAGGTCACGCTTATCGGCATAGTGCATAGTCAGACAACGTGAAACACAGTCCCAATCAAGGGGTGTATTGTAGGATTCCAATGCGATATCCGCATTTTCTGCGATCTTGTTTCTTATCACGGTTAGAACGCCGAAATACTTTGGTGAGCCTTTGATGGGCTGGAGCACGGATGATGCGGTCACGCTCTTCTTCCAAGAGCTGAACTCGCCTGGCTGACCGGAGAATTCTCTCAGGCAGCGAACTACATCTGGGATCTTGTCAAGATCCTTCAGATTTCCACGTAATTCAGATCTTATTGTTTGATCAACTCCCCTACCAAGATCTGCGTTGGGATTGAGGATATTTTGGATTAAATTTCGACCCTGGGTATTCAGTATTTCACCGATCATTCCCTCTATAATTACTAGTAGCTCGGGTGAGACTTGGGGTTGGTTAGGTGCATTAGGAGCGTTGGGAATATTAATTACTCAGTCGTTCACTGACTTTTGTACAGTGCGGATGTGTTTCGACTCTTCTTTTTCGACAAGTGAAAATATATTAGATTTTTATTTAGACACATATTGTGTGGGGACCCGGTTAGCCCAGTGGTAGCAGAATCGGAGTCACAAACTGGTGGTCCGGGGTTCGACTCCAAGCCCAAGACATTTGTTTTTTTTTTTTACTTTTTATTTTCCATTACAAATAAACAAGTGATAGTGCAAAAAGAATCACGTGATGAGTGATAGAGAGCGTTCCGCTCTCCCCATAACAGGACTTATAAAAGGCAACAATACGGTTGCTGGAGTAGGTTGAGAACCCCTCTTAATTTAAGGAAAAAAAAAAAGTGAAATGTTGAAAGGAGATAAAGTTGAGGTCCAGCATGAGGGGGGCAATAACAACTTTGCCTCTCTAGCTTCATCTGAGTCGGAAGACGAAGATGAAGAAATAAACAATATTACCAGCAGCATATTAAAGCTGGAAGAAAAAGTGCTTGCAATTAAGCAGAAACAAACTGCGCGCAGGCAGAGGGAGCAATCAAAAGTAGAGACCTCCCAACAACAAAACCAGTAGCAGCAGAAACAACAACTGCAGCAAACAATACAGCAGCAGAAACATCAACAGCTGCAAAAAAAACAAAAGCTGAAACCACAGCAGCTGAAAAAACAGCAGCAACAACAACAACAACAACAACAACAGCAGCAGCAGAAGAAGAAGGAGAAGGTGCCTCCTATCAACACATATAAACTAGAGGTAAGTAATACAGTGGAGGGCTACGCGCAAGTGAAAGAGCTCCTAAAGGAAACGACGACGGAGCACTACTCATTCACACCGAAGTGTGAAAAGCGGCAATCTATACTGCTGAAGGGGTTGGAACCGTCTTCTGATCCTGAGGAGATCCTGGCACTGCTCAAAGAGAAAGAATGCGAAGGACTCAAGTTTGTAGGGGTAAAGCCATTTACCACAGCTAGAGCCAGGCGGGAGAAACGGAGTCTGCCGTTCTTCCTGGTGCAACTCAGTCCCGAAAGCCGTCTGGATAGTCTGAGGAGTATCAATATCCTAGACTACCAGGTGGTTCACTGGGAAAAACTAAAAAGGAACGAAGGCGTTATACAATTCGTTCGCTGCCAGAGGATCCGGCACGCCGCGTCGAACTGCCAAATGCAGCCTCGATGCGTGAAGTGCGCTAAGAACCACAGTTCCGAAGATTGTCCTCTGGGTGTTGACGGAGCACCCGATAGGTCGCAGCTCTCGTGTGTGTTACATGGAAACGTGGGGCACACCGCAAACTATCGGGGTTGTCCTAAGTTCGCTGACATTAAGAAAGCAAAACTGGCTCGGCAGCAGAGGGAGGAGGTCAAACGTTCACCTGTTAGGTTCCAAACACCAGACGTCACGTCCCCAATTTCCTACGCCCAAATGGCGTCTGGTAGGGGGGCTACGGTACAGCAAGCGACTGTTGTTTCTCCGGCGCCGATGCCGAGAATAACGGAAACTGCACCTAACATGCTAGCCATCTTGTTCGCAATCCAAGGACAGATGGCTCAGCTGCAAAAGCAGGTTCAAGAACAGGCCAAGCGGGTGGACCAGATCTACGCGCTGCTGCCGTGCCTAACGCAACACATGCCGCAATGGGTACGCACATGGTGGAGCAAACTTTTAAGGTCCTTGCGGTGAATGCTAATTCACTGATTAGGATTGAACGAAGAGCCGCGATGTTTAAATTGCTACAAAACCAAGCTAACCGATAAGCACAAACTGGAGTACAATAATTATATAGTTAGAAGAAGAAACCGGCCCAGATCCAAACGTGGAGGCAGTGTCGCGATCTTCATTAAAGAAGATATAAAATTTCACAGAGTGTACAAGGGCGTGTTGCGCAGGTTCCGGGTGTTGGAGGCAGTCATCTTTTACATCCCGCTCCGCAGTGGAAAGCGGCTGTACTTGGCCTCTGTTTATGCACCTGAGGCTTCACAATCCACCCTATTCATTACAGAGCTCGACACGCTATCTCGACTTCTGAGGTTGGAATCGGGGGAGAATTATTTTATAATCGGCGGGGATTTCAACGCTAGACACAGAGATTGGGGAAATAATTTGCCAAATACTAGAGGGAACCTACTACTCGATTGGTGGGGTCAGCACGATGTCATGTACAGACTCGGTCTTAAAGCGACGGATAACCCGTCGTTTCTCAGAGGCGGGTCTTATTTGGATCTACTGCTGTACGACGAACGCATACGACTGACAGGTACGAATTTACAAACGCTAAACTGTCTGCGCACATTCGTGTATGACAGCGACCATTGCGCTTTTAGCACCGAAATTACAGTTCGCAACGAAATTGCGGAATTGGAGGAGTTTGTCCAAAGATATTCTTACAACTACAGTAAGACTCGATGGACACGCTTATCCGCAACCTCGACAAGAGCGATCTCTTCGAACACGCTCCACCCACCGTATCGACGTACAACTAACGAAGACCTGTTCCGCAATCCTACTATTGACGCACTGCACCGACAGAAAAGTAGACTTCTGGCAAGACTTAAAATATTGTACAGACAGTTAACTGACCGACAAGACCCGGAGATTAGGACACTGAAGTCGTCGATTAAAAATATTCAAACGCTAATAAAAAAGAATTACAGGATTTCTGTAAGTTTGTATTGGAACAACAAGGTTCGGGCTGTAAACACCAGCAACCCGAATATGTTTCCGCAAATAAATAAACTATTTCGAAGAAAAAATCAAAACGACCTTCAGTGTCTTAAAATAGCCCGGACAACAGACAAAGAACGGTTACTGACAATAGCAGCTATTGATCCAAATGAAGCCGCTGAAGACGACGACTTCTTTGTGATCGAGGATCCAGTGGAGGAGGTTGAGACCATAGGGTCGACTTTCCAGGAAGTATACAAGGCCATTGATATCATTGGGCCTAATTATGACCTGGACAATTGCGTCTTGGTGAACAACTGCTACATTCGAAATGAAATAGAGAATTGGCGATCCAACGGCTCTGGTTTCACCCGGTTCAGAGACAAAAATATGGCAAATAATGTCATTTCCAGAGAAGGTGACCTATCCCCGTTCACTTCGAAGGAAGGACTCCATGAGATCATCGACACAATCAGAGTTAAGAAATCAGTGGGGACCGATGGTAGTCCGAACATCATGCTTCAGCATCTTCCTCCAGAAGCGGTGGACATTTACACCACCCTGTTTAGTAATGCAATGAATAATGCACATTATCCAGCGTATTGGAAAACGGCGGTGGTTCAACTTATCCCCAAAAAGGGAAAGGATATATCCAATCCGGCGAATCTCCGGTCGATAAGTCTCCTTCCGAGTATCAGTAAGGTTTTTGAAAAGGTAATCAATAGAGCTCTGTCTAGGTGGGTTGAGGACAAACATATAGTTCCGGGTAATCAATTCGGTTTTAAGGCGGGACATGATATCTCACATGGTGCGTCTAAACTGGTGTCCGATATCCAATGGAATATAGGCAAAAAACAATGTACTGTTGCCTGCCTTGTTGACTTGGAGAAGACCTTCGACACCGCATGGTTAGAGGGTCTTTTCTATAAGCTAACTAGGCTGGGGATTAGTAAACCACTCTTGTACATTCTTTATAATATGCTAACTAACAGACAGTTCATGGTGAAAAATGGTGATGTGAATTCTGTTGGAATATTTCAAATTAAAAATGGTCTTCAGCAAGGCGCGGTCAATTCGCCAATCCTATTCAACATTTATACAAGCGACATGATAGGTTCACTTCCCCATACTATTGCGTACGCAGACGATTTGATAGCGTACAGAACAGGTCCAAAAATCGAGGATATTAATACTCTCTTACAGCGTGACTTCGATAAGATAAGACGATTTTGCGATGACTGGAAGTTGAAAATCAACTTTCAGAAGTCGGAAACCATTCTCTTTAGGACGCCGTTGTCTGGAGCATCTAGTGATACCAGAAAAAATTGGCGAAAGTTCTCTATCATTGGACAACACGGACAACCTCTTGTCTGTCGAAATGTAGTCAGATACCTTGGAATCTGGCTAGATCAGTTTCTGTATTTTGGCAAAAATGTAGATGCTGCTCTGGCCAGAGCTAAAGGTGCTTTTTTCCTTACAAAGAGACTGTTTTATAGCAGCCAACTCGATGCAAGGGTAAAGGTAATCTGCTACATGGCCCTTATCAGGCCCATGCTGGTATTTGGTTGTCCCGTGTGGTGTCCTTTACAATAGGGCAGACCTAATAGGAGTGGAAAACTTCGTAATTAAGCAAGAGTAATGACCTCGGCGAATAACCTGATATCTGGGGCTTTCTACCCCAATTACCTTTACCACGAGAGTCTGCGCTCTGACGGCTTCATTCCGCCGGAAGCATTCCTCTACCTAGATCAGATATGGTTGATCCAAGATAAATCAGAGGTGCCGTTAATCTTCCATGTCGCTCGGACAGCTGGGGGCAGGCGACTCAACTACAACAGAGACGTCGCACACGGCAGTGTGGATCGCCACAGGTTCATAAGGGCGGTGGGGAATCGCGATAAGGGGGATGTCGTTTGACAGCACCAGCATTTCTGGTGGTTGAATGATGGAGAAGATGATTCGTCGTAGTTTCCGTCAATTACGGACCAGCCTCACTAATGAGATAGAGCTGACCAATTTATTTGCTCTGTGAATAACGGTGTCCAGCTTACATAGATTTAGGTTAGCATTTAAGAAACATATACATGCATCAGTATATACTGATATATGTATATGATTGTGTATAATTTTTATGTGTGTTTATGTGTGTATTGTGCATTTAGGTTAGGTAGGCTAAGGTTTATTTTAAGTTAGATACTAAGCTTTTATAAAAAATAAAAAATGTCCATATGCTAAGTTTTTGTTAACAATTTTTTTTCTTAGCTTTAAGTATAGAAAATAAATATCCGTAAAGAAAATGTAAATATGTCGAAAGACATAGTTATAAGAATTTAGAGTAGCTTAGGACGCCTGTTTGGGGTCAGTAAGTTAGTATAAGATTGTTAAGTAATTTTAAGCTAGCATTTAAGCATTCTTTGTTAGTATGTAAGAGTTAGTGATTAAGAAAATAAAATGCCTTAAAACTGAACTGAACTGTTTAAGTGGCCTAAGTGAAAATAATTATGTAAATTTAAACTTGGATAAACATGGGTAGAGCGAAATCCCTTAAAATTATTGAAGAGGCTCACATTGACTCACTACAGAAGCAAGGACTATGCGGTCGTGCTATATCTAAAGAAATTGATCGAATTTCTTCAGAAACAAAGACTTGTACGGGAAAAAACATGATACGAGGTAAAAAAAACGGCCACAACAGCGGCTGATAGAGGAGCAATTTTGCGATGTGCTTCCAATTCTTCTAACTCAGTTGCGGAAATAAATCAAAGAGCAGGAGTTAATGCCAGTGCTTTGACAGTTAGAAGAGTAATTAATTGTGCCAATCATCTAAAACATTTGAAACTTCAAAAGAAGCCACCTTTAAACCATCAGCGAAAGCGTATGGGGTTGGAATTTTCGAGGTATCATATGGCATGTCAAGAAAAATGGCGTTGCGTGGTTTTCTCAGATGGAAAAGAGTTCAATTTTGATAGTCCCGATAGGTTTAATTATTACTTTCACGATATGGGAAAGGACCAGCGCTTTTTAACCCGAAATTATAGCCAGGAAGGTGGTGTTATGGTATGGGTAGTGGTTAGCTATTAGGGAACTTTTGAACTAGAATTTTAAACAGTAAAAATGACCGCAACAACTTATAAAGAAGGAAAGGAATTTTCCGAAATTTTGTGATATTTCTGGACTCATTAATTTGAATTTCCAGTAGGACAACGCACCCATGCATACGGCGCGGATAGTTAAAAATTGGATAAGGGAGCAAAATGTTGGATTGCCACCGTACTCATCGGGCCTAAATCTTATGGAAAATGTATGGTTAGATGGTTGGTTAGTCCGAAAAGTGTACGAATCTAGCCATCAGTTTGAAGACAGAAGATCACTTATTGCAGCTATTAAACTAGCCGGGAGAGAAATTTCGTTAAATTTCTTAATTGCACTTTACGATTCAATGCCAGACCGAATTTGTGAAGTGATTATGAACAAAGGTGGCAGTACCCACTACTAAAGTCAACAAATAAAATGCTCTTTTAAAAACAAATTTGTTTTATTTCATTCTACTTACTATTTTTTGTAATTTTATTATTTGTACCTATTGAGTTGACGCAAAAAAAATATGAAATTTTCCTTTGCTAGAGAGCCAGAGGAAAAATAACGGTGGTTTTTCAATTATTCTTTGTAATTTCTTTTCCCAACATCATATACAAACAGTTACTAGCATGAAATATTAAATTCATGCACATTATTTGAAAATAATGAAACGCAAACTTTTGAAAAATGTTGTACCTACTCAGTTGAAGCGGAGTTTTGGGTCATGCTAAGCAATTGCTTGCTGAAAAGTGCAGATAATCCTCGACTGGACAGAGGGAGCAAACTGACTTGTCTAACTCATCAGGTGCTTGAAGACATTGCAATCCATTTCCCCAACGAAGCTAAGTATTAAGGTCTAATATCAGTTGATTCCGACTGGAATCTGGTCTTACTATTATGAGGCCGTCTGAAGCGAAAACACTATAACTCCTGTCGATGAGTTTGAATAGAATGAATAGATTTCGACCCGTCGTGGCTTCATGAATGACTCTGGAACCGATCTAGGATGGCGGTCGTGAATTTTTGCAGGACAACTTTAGACACATAAGCGAAACTTGTGTCTGTTTTCCAATTGGATATGTATATAATGCTGATAGCAATCAGTTCAGTTTCAGTTTTTATGCATTTTTATTTTTAGAACTTAAATTACTCTTATATGCTAAGCAAAAAACGCTTAAAAATTAGCTTAAATAACTTAAAAAAATAATCTTATTGTAACTTACTGGCCCCATGTGGGCACTCTAAATTGAACATAATACTTAATCTATGTCGTTCGACGTATCTTACAGCCTAATTTTATTTGTAATTTAAACATTAATTAATCCTAATACTAAGAAAAAAAATTTTAAGTAAAAACTTAGTAAATGGACATTTTTTAATTTTTTATAAAACTTAAAACTAAAAGCTTACAAACTACTTAAAAATAAATCTTAATCTACTTAACCTACTTACATCTAGCACAAATAGAGACATACAGAAATATATATATACATAATATATAAATATATGTATATATCTATTTTTATTTTTATTTTTTTTTGTGTTTTTATTATTATTATTATTATTTTTTTTTTTATGCTGATAGCAATAAACTATATTTCATGCAGGAAACCAAATATCTGCGTTTGTACTGACAGCACAGGTGAACTTAAGACTCTGCTGAGCCTTCTTACCACTTCCAAGCTAGTTCGAGAATGCAAAGCATCTCCAAACAAAGTCTGAAGGCTGAAGTCACTGAATTTTGTTTTGATCTTAAGTTACAATGGGTTTGCGGGAAATAAGATCGACGATGCGGGAAATAAGGACCAGAACCTGCGTGAGGCTTCTTATGGCTTCCACTGACAGTTGGGTTTTATTTGAGCTCGGCTGTAGATGGTGGTCCAAACAAAATCGTTCCTTATGTCTTTATAAGGTTAGCGACGTTCCTGCGGTAACTCAGTAGAAAAGACTGTAGACTGCTTACTGGAGACGTGATGAAGCACTACATTTTTGTTTAACACATAAGCCTTTGTTAAATTTTTGGCGTTGTTCCACCAGAATTTGGACGTGCTTTTGCACCTTTTCATAAGACAACACACCAGGAATGGGCACCGAAGAGGGCCAAGGTGCGTCTGTCCGCCGCCTAGATTATGGCGACAGTTTTTATTTGATTAAGGAAACATTTCCTATACAAAGAAAAGTTAAGAATGGCTTGTTCCTAAAATTTGGCAAAATCACCAATTCCATTATAAATCAAAACACTTTACCCCAATCAGTCATTCTTTCTTCTCAGATTGATTAACAAAATTCAAAAAAAACCTACTACTGGACACACATTACATGTGCTGCAAAGGTGAAGCTATAGAGACAATGGTCCGCATAAAGAAATTCCTACACAATAAGAAATGTTTGTTGATATTCTTTTATAGCGTAGATATAAGAAAGACAGATAGATCAGATAGATAGACTGTAAATGCCGTCGGCTGCAAGGGTTGCGTGATCACAATCGGCATTATAAAATTTTAGTTGAAATTTTACGTAATTTAGTTTTAAATTTAATTTACAATAATTAAAATTTTTTATAATTTCTAATATGTGCATAGTGTCTGATTTTAACGTAAGCCACCTGCCATGTAGACTTATGTTTACGGGATTCCCATACATCCATAGGGGCAAGGATACGCCTTGCCATCGCTCTGCCGCCTTCCTGAACTGTGTTGCCGGCACAAGTTCCACCCTTGGTATGAGTCGAGGCCGACCTAAAACGTCTTATTGCTCTTAGGGTCGCAGCACCCAGTACTTATTACAACTCCACATTGGGTCAACCAAAGTAAGACCCTTCCCGCGACTTTGGGCTATATCACCAGTTCTGTTCGCTGACTTACCCACTTCTCTAAGAATAATCGCCAGTTAAATTCTAGTTCTCTGACTCCTTCTGACAGATCTTAGCTTCTAATATGAAAATGTACATTGGCACTATCAACTGTTCTTCAAACCCTTAAACAGGTCAGCTGATAAGCCACCATATCCACCAGCTTTGTTAGACTTAAACTTAAATTATTGTTAAAATTTAATGAAGGTATCTCATTATACTCTATTCTAAATTGTGAGTAGTGCGAACAAATTTAAAAAACTCGAAAGACTATGTTTAAGAAAGGAGTAAAAAAACTTAACTTACATCTTAATTCTTATCTACTTACATATTTGTTGCAGAACGCAAATCCGAAAGATACTTTTGCAATTTCATCTCCAAAAACTAGCCAAATTTGGAATGTGTTTAGCTTTGTTAATGATAATGATAAAATCCACAAGCACATCTGCTTCTTCAAAAATAAATGTAAGAAAAACATATCAACAATATTCGGTGCTTGCTCATTTTAAGAAACCTTTGGCTATAAATCAATCAAAATTAATTGATAGGCAGTTAATGAAAATGATTGCCAAAGAATATCAACCATTCTCAATTGTTGAAGATAAAGAGTTCAAGAAGTTATTGGAAATGCTAAACCCAGGGTACACACTTCCTAGCAGAAAAACTGTTTCCATTTCGCTGTTACCCCAGCTTTATAGCGAAGTTAAGGAAGGTATTGAGTTTGAAATGAAAGCAGATATTGTGGTAGATTTAACAGTTGACGGTTGGACTGATTTGATACTGAAATCAAAACTTTTTAGCTGTTACGTGCCACTACATAAACGACAACTGCGAACTACGGTCTCATTTATTAGACTGTTTGGATTGTAGTGGTATACTGCTGAGAATTTGTATACTGAGTTAAACAAAGTTTTAAGGAATTGGAATTTAGAGAACAAAGTTGTTGCTATAGTAAGTGATCATACTACTAATATTGTTGGAGCCATTTGTTTAGGTAAATGGGTTAATATATATTAGGCTGTTTTGCACATAAATTAAATTTAATTGTTCAAAATGCAATAGAGGGCGTCAGCAGCATTCGAAATAAAATTAAATCAAGTAGAATATTTTAAACGAAGCCCCACTCAATGAAAAGCTTCAAGAGGTTCAAATTCAAATGGGCCTTACTGAGATTAAATTAAAGCAATATGTGGTAACAAGATGGAACTCTACGCTTCACATGTTCCCGCGTTACCTACAGCTTAAAGATCCCATCGCTTATGTTTTACCACAACTGAACTCGGACTTGGATTTACCATAGCAATATGAATTGGAAGTAGTTAAGAAAGTTTGCGAAATTCTTCAAATTTTTGAGGAAATAACAGTGGAACTTTCGAGCGAAAAAAATGTTACTTTAATAACTGCACTGAAAAAATTTATTTCAAATAAGCTAAACACGTTAGAAGTATTGGAACATGAGATTGAAGCTATGCTAAAAAACATTGTAGACCAATTTCAGAAAAGATTCACAATAAGTAATATGCAATCAGCCCATCTACATTACGAATCAACCCTATTAGAACCAAGATTCAAACAACTGACTTTTTCTGAAAACGAAAATTTCTCCAACATATTTGATAATGCTGCTCAAAGAGCAACTAAATTTAATTTGTGTCCAGCTCCGCAACCTTTACCTATTTCGTCATCAATAAATTCAATCTTAGTTTGGGCAGAATTTGATCAAATGACAGCGAATTTTTCAAGTGTTCAAAATATATCAGCTGGCCGGATAGAAATGAACCAATATTTGTTGGAACCAATTATTGACAGGAGCATGAACCCATTATTATGGTGGAAGCAGCGGAAAGAGTTGTATCCCCATCTTTTTCAACTTGCTAAACGAAGGCTGTGCATACCAGCAACATCTGTTCCATGTGAGAGAATATTTTCAAAGGCTGGTCAAACTATTACTAATAGAAATCAGTTGGGGGCAACAAAAGTTCAACAACAGCTATTTTTAAATAGTACAATAACATGTAAGATACTTATTCCTTTATTTTTCTTCCCTTTTTTCAAATGACTTATTACCTGTATTATATGTTATATTGTTTTTGTTTTTGAAATTAATTTTAGTAAATTATTAACTTAATTTATGTTAAAATAGAGATTTATTTTATTTGCATCTACATATATGTATATGTATTTCATTTTTTAAGGACACATTCGCTAAATTTTCGACAGAGTTTTGAATTGACCGATTTCGCCCACCACTAGTTTCTATTATGAGATGACCTTGTCCATCCTTGCAGATTTCCGTTCGGGTTTTACAGCTTTGTTCGCTTTATTTTTTGGTAAATTTTGTGGTATGAAACTGAATATAAATGCCATAAAACTGTCATGACAGTCAATGACAGGACGAAAAGTTATTACTATTGCCTACTTTCTGCAATGTTATTACTACCGAAATCTAAATAATCTCTGTTCTATAGCGATTGCTGACATTGACAGGTTCGTTAGGAAAAATCTATTGTTCATCATCTTATTCTCTCCCAGTAGTAGCATTATCGTCGTACAACTTGTTTAAATTCACCTCTAACCTAATACAATGTTGTTCATTTTCTGGAATAGTGAAGTTTAGGGTCAAGTTGCCCAGTGTGGAAAATTATCTTGAATAGAATGAAAGAATACCTTAATTCAATTTCCAATCTCGGACAAACAACCTTTCGATGTGGATTTCCTTGCACCAATAATACAAACGCCTTGCCAGCCATTTTAGAGCAATACGTCGAGGAGAGATCTCAGCTTCAATCAAAACTGCACCGAATTTGATGTTGGTAGCGAAGCGCGAAGGTAAAAGTTGCGTTCGTCTTACTATACTCATACTAAATAAATGTGACAAAGTGTTATTCATACAGCATTACGGGCAAGTTGTGACTGCTTCGCCCTAAAGTTGACTCAACTTTACCCATGCACCTGGAATATTACTGGCACCGTTCGCATGAAAACTGCAGATATATTCGTAATTTAATATCTACACACTATTCAGTAATTTTTTTACCCAAAACGTACCTGACGTTAACAGTTTCATGTGAAAACAAGCCAGGAGCGTACTGTTATAACTTTTTGACGAAGTGGCAGTGAATTAGTCAATCCTTTTGCCTCCCAAGGAATCGCAGGAGCTAAGTAAGTAAATGTTTCACTACCCAACTTCTTAACATGAATCTGGATGATGATATACGAGCATTTCCTTATCCACGTGTTTCCTAAGTGGTGACGTCTTTTGATCTCACCTTAAACAAAGACGACTTTGAATACTTCTTGTTAAGTCAACATGTGAATGAATGCGAAGTAAATAACAACTCTATTGCGTTATATATCCTCTAGCTACACAATCTGCACACAGAGAATAGTTGCAAAATATTGCGAACGCTTCGTATCTCACTAAGTCGTCAATGCGTGTCCGTGTCATCAACGCTTCATTTTCACTGTCATGGAAGCATCACTGCCATGCACGCAAATATACAATCCAACAGAGCGCAGCTGTTCCACTGTTGTCTGTTGCAGCAGATGACATCATTTTAGGAAACAAGGCGAGATTGTCAATAAGGAGTATGGTGTTCTGGGTAGAACACTTGGGGTACACACTACACTGAACAGAGACGTACTTTGTTTGGTTTTTGTCCGCCGGGTGATAACTTTGTGGCTGTCAACATGACATTTTTATTGTGGTTCGTGAGGATTACTCTATTCTGGCCCGCTGTATGGTATGCAATTTTGCCATTTTTCTGCTGCTTTCTCTGCAAGGTGAGAGAAAATGAAGCAATTCCAAGTTTTTATTTATGCTTTTGTATCGGAATGCGTTGCCATGTGCACTGTGCAGTCAAGGCTCTGCCCGTGATCGTTCATCTACGGCCAGATGATTTAATGAAAATAGAATTTGAAATTTTGGAGAATGTGTTGAAGGAGATACAAAAAAAAACAGCAGCATACTCGTACAAAAAAGAAAATCTCTTCAATGGCAGACATATAGAAGCATTGCCATCGCCTCATATAAATTAAAAACACCCCAACCCTGCGAAAGACAGGCAGGAGCAATTTAATTTCATTCGTGTGTTCAAATTAAATATGTTTTCGTCTATGTTAACTTTTTAATTAAACGCGCAGAACCAAGTGAAAATTCTTCAATACAAGTACAATAGCAGTAGAAGTAGCAGTAGCAGTAAAGTCGGCCCTGTACGAGGATGTGATGCATTGTCGGGATATGGTGAGTGCCAGGACTATGACTAGGACGTGCTCCAGCACTAAAGTTACCCGAATGAAAAAAAAATGCAAACAGTTCATGGGCATTCAGGGAAAAGGCAGATGGACGCTTGTTTTGACTGGAAAAGTTAACGTTTTTACTAAGGTCTTCACTTATGCTAAAAATTTTGTTGAAATCTAATTAAATTCCGAAGGTTGACGGATAACAAATTAAGTTTGAACTGTCATCTCTTTGTTAGAACGTGTAATGTTCAAAGTGAGCATTGAATTTGGCAGGGTGATTTGGTTAAAGCTGAACTTTTCGAAGAGTTTACTTTCGATGGTTTTTACAATGTATGATGTTAAGCTTGTCAGAGGCTGAACGACGAGTCGCCTTTATTACGCGACATCGCTCGAGCGATTAATTTTAAAAATGCCATTGACCAGTGTTGTTCGTCGTATTCTTTTTCTAGAAATTAGGGAACGCCCTTATTTATAAATTTACAAAACAACAAAAAACGAGAAAATTTGTGTATGCCTCCAATTAATCGGGAATCTATCCATAAATTCAATTTATGGATAATTTCATCCTTTATATAAAAATCTTCGTAAATACCCAGACAGATTTTGGTAATATCTTTGTATGTCAGAAACATCTTCAGAAACAAAAGAAACCAATTTGTGCAGAATAGCGGCTGATTTTATTATTAAGGAAAGTTTTTATTCTTCATTTTTATTTTTAAGTTTTATCTTTCCCATCTAAACTTTAATTATTTTTCCACACTGTTAAATTTTGACATAAACGGCAAGAGGCTTTTGAAAAACAGCATATCACTACTGTGTTCTTTGTTTTCTAAAATACTTCCTGCTTTAAGGTGTTAACTCTATCTTTTCCTAACTCCAGCAATTACAAATCAAAGTATGTTGTTGTTGCCGTTTTTGTTTCTTTCTTTTGTAAATTGTGTAAGCAACTGTTAGAAGGATTGCTGGTGCTAGGCGTATTAAATCTGTTAAAATGGTAGAGTAGGTGGAATCTCAATACTTTTCTGACCTTTGCAAATTCCCATCAGTCGCATCTGGATTAAGTGATTCCTTTATAAGCTCATCATATCAAAAAACTGCCACTTTGCTTTATTTGCTTGTGCTTCGGATCCGGAATCGCTTACGGAATTTTTCGAAGATTTCTTCTAAAAGTGTCTTTTAAATTAAAAAAATAATAATTATTTGAAACGACAAGATGAATTAACAATTTTTTTTTACGTTTTTAGGTTTCTTGCTACAGGTCATTCATATCGACATTTAGCTTTTGTTTTGGCATGGGCAGAAGTACAGTCAGTAACATTGTCTTGGATACAAGTGTAATCATTTGGGAATAACTTCTAGAAGAATATATTCCTACACCAACAACCGATTATCTTAAAAAAGTTATAGACGATTACTACAGGCGATGGAAGTTTCCTAACTGTTTTGGCAATATTGATGGCAAACACTTTCAAATAAAGTGTGCACTAAATTCTGGGTCTCATTACTTCAACTACATTATTTACATTATTTTTATTATTTTTCTATTGTACTGCAAGCTATGACTGACGCAGATAAGAAAGTTTTAACAATCGAAGTGAGTGGAAGAAGGAAAAAGGAGTGATGGTTTTACTTTTTTGGGTCGACTTTATTTAAATTGCTTCAAATTGGGAAATTTAATGTTCCTCTTTACAAGCGTTGCCAAAATCAAATATTATCATTCCAAATTTTTTAATTGGTGACGAAGCTTAACCTCTTGAAACTTATTTATTAAGGCTATATCCTCGTAGAAATTTTAACGCATAAACCGTAATTCAACGAAAAGCTTTCAACTGCAAGGAAATGCATTGAATGTGCTTTTGATATATCAAGCGCAAATTGGTGATTTATTCAAAAAAGTATTGCAACAAAACTAAGTACTGCAATTCATGTAATAAAATGTGCCTGTGTACTGCACAATTTAAGATAGTGCGGTAGTGATAGTGACCTTGATTATATAGGGTGTCCCCTAATTCATCAACTATAATTTGGGAAATGATTCCTGGGCATATTCTAAACAAAAAATCGTTCTTCAGTAAGGGTATATCTCTAATGCTAACATCATTTATCGAGAATTTAAGAAAAGGCTTACTTCTGTGTACCCTGACCCATCTTAACGGATATTGATCTGTTAGTACTAAAGGTAGAAACTGGCGTTTAAATAAAGTTGATATCTTGTATGAGTCTTTAGATATCTATTCAATTTCTAAGCCTTTTGTATTTTCATAGCCCATGCTAATTTTTGACTTTGAGATCACTTTTCTCCAGGAAATGCCTAATTAACATAATGTTTTACTATTTTTTTTCTTATGAAAGTAATAATAACAAAAAAATCGTCATTAAATTTGCATAAAAACCCATAGATTTTATGATTCTTGGGAAAATATACAGCAGGTAAAGAAAGAAATTTTAGATTTTTTACCAACGTTTCTACCAACAGTTGGCAATACTCGTAAGAGTGGTTTTCCAAGAATTACTAATTTTAAAATATTTTTTTTAAAATTGCATAGCTAATAAAGAATTTTAAAGCGTGCTCTTTTATTTGACTATCTGTCAAAACCCTCATTTCCTTACGTTGTTCCTTAAAATTTTCAGAAAGAGTTAGGTTTGGGATTTTAAGGCCTATTTCGAAACTCATCAGTTTCATTTTTTATGCTAAGGTCACAGTTTCTTAAAAACACTATTTGAGATGTCTGCACTTACAAACCAAGAATACGCACTAGTGCGCGACAAATTTCTAACCGACGAATTTCTAGTAAAGGAGTATTTGGAAATACGGCTGCGAGAAACGGGATCAGTTTCAAATACACGACTCAATGCGGGAGCTCCATAAGTAAGAAGAATTTCGACTGATGAGAGAATACTGGAAACTATTACAACTGATCCATCAATCAGCATCAGACGCTTAGCTTTGCAGTTCAATGTTTAAAGACATAAAATTTCCAATGTACTGCATGGAAAATCCATACACCTGTACAAGAACTGCTTCCCAATGATTTGGAAAAGAGACTTGCGTTTTTTAACTGGTTACTGGAGCGGAGCTTGGATGACAACGAGTTTATTTAATCTCAATTTAGAAGAGATAGGATCACAAATTTTCATAATCTTCATACGTGGGCTGTGGACAATCCACATACAAGGAGGCACAAATCATTTCAACACTAATCCTCCACCTAGGCTGAATTCTACAAACTATCTGCAGTTTTTGCAAAATGATTTGCCAGAACTATTGAAGGATATTCCACTGATTCAACTAGCTTCATCATATTTTCAACAGGACGGAGCTCCAGCCGATCATGGTCGTGAGGTTAAAAATTGACCAGATGAAGAGTACGGTAACCGGTGGATCGAAAGAAATGGACTAGTTCACTGGCCTGCAAGTTCTCCTAACATTACAGTGTTGGATTTTTTTGTATGAGGAAGAATTAAATTGGAAGAGTGTATTCTCGAAGCGTCATCAAAAGTGAGGCAGCAGTTAGCATCAATAAACATTTGCAGTGAAATCCAAAACCGGGCTCTATTACGCATACAAAACCAAGGAGAACACTTTGAGCACCTGTTACAACTGTTTTAGTACAACATAAAATAAAAATTGTCTAAGATCACACAAAATCATTTTTTACTCATAGACTTTGGGGCTTAAAGCAAAAAACCTTTTATTATAAATTGTACCTGCTGCAGGTTTTTCCAAGTATCATAAAATCAGTCATAACAAAAAAAATTTAAAACGTTATGTTAATTTGGCTTTTTCTGTAGAAAAATGACCTCAAAGTCAAAAATTAGCAAGGGCAATGAAAATGGAACAGGCTTAGAAATTGAATATCTAAATACTCAAACAAGATATCAACTTTATTTAAACGCGATTACAAAGTCTGATATTTCTTCTAAAGATAAAGTCCTACAGGAAGTTCTAGCATTAGTACTAACAGAGCAATTTCTGTTTACTTGACCCATTTTTCACCAAGTAAGCCTTTTCTAAAATCATCGGTAAATGATGTGAACATTGGAGGTAGACTCTTGCTGTAGAATGATTTTTTTCATAGAATGTACGCAGAAATTATTTCACAAATTATCGTTGAAGAATTAGGGAATACCCTGTATATACAAGTAACAACAGATATGAATGACAAGACTCAAATAAATACATACGAGTACAGACAAGAACAAGAGAGGAACCGCAATAATAGAAGCAGTCACACAATACTTTTGCGAATTTGGTCATTAAAAAAAGAATTTTATTACAATAGTATATTTCAATTAAATAAAAACTTACCTGAAAAATTACATATTTCTCCCACTTCATTCCATTGTTTTTCTCTAATATTTTTGTTATTCTAATCTTTACCGGACGACTCTATGCAGCAGAAATTAAAACTTCAGAGTGTATTATATTCATGTTTTCGCTTCGTCGATCAGCGACTCAATAAAAAATTAGCACAAAATTGATTGCAGAGCTACGTCTCTCTGTCGCTTTCAAAAATCTCTCGCCGCTAAGCGTCTAGGTGACAACATTCATATGATTTCATATGTATGTTCTAATTTTTTTGCGCCACTTGCTGTTTAATCGCTCGGTCTCTTGTCGCTCATTGCGTGGATGGGGCCTTAGATCTCAGAGAGAATTTGTAGCAGAGTTTCATAAGTTGTACCGTCTATGAATTCAAACAGTTGTCAACTCCACTCGAGATGTTACCATTTAGTAAACTGTCCCGTTTTCATCTGACTTAGTGCCCGAGTTCACGGGATTCAAAGATCTAAGTTTCCGCAGAGAGTCATTATTGACTGATTGCTGCATCAACCTGAGGGACGGGAAGTAAAAAGGCGAATAGTCGTATTCTACTGCTGTTATAAAATGCGCACCTCAGCCAGCAGATTTATGACTTAGTTCTTTTTGATATATTGGCCTACCAAAAGAGAATGAAAGTGGTCAATCTACTTCAAAGGAGCCCTGAACTAAAACAGTAGAAAGAAGGTATCTTGGGCTGAAGCAACTGTGTTTGGGTTTCGGATTGCATTTGATATGCATCGAAAATGGAAAGAGAAATTTTTTTCATCGAAAACATTGTACCAAATACGAGTCTACACCAATTTTCAGTTGAACAGCAGCAAGACCAAAGCCAGGATGGAATTGAAAAATGTTCTACTTGAGACATACCAGTTCCGAGACACATGCCATTGCCACAGGTAAGGCAGAACCATTCAAGCATCGACATTACTCTGTTTCTCCTCCTATCCAGAAGTTACTCATAAAAAAGCTGGATCACATGATTAATTTAAGTGTTACTGAGGAGGGTTGAGATGCATGTTCTCATCAGTGGACCAGCGAAACACCGTGTTTGTCTACACTCGCATAAAGATAATCCAATAACGAAAAACGATCCTCATTCACTTTCCCCTTTTGTATTTTTCATCTCAAGCATTGACGTTAGAGATGCATTGTGGCAAGTCTCTTTAGAGATAAAGCCAAGAAAGAAACAACGTTTAAAAGTCCAATTGAAGATAAAGTCGAGAAAGAAAATGGCGTTCACTGTGCCAGGGCAACCACTTTATAAACAAACTGTTTTGCCATTTGAGTTGTCCAACAAACCGCAAATGATGTGTGGGTTAATGGAAAATTAAATCCTAGCTACACTGAGGCACCATGTATTTGTGTGCTTCTTGTTAGCCCTTAAAATATGTAAAATGTATGATTATCTACATCTAATGTTGTATATTTCTCCCACGTGAGAGTTGAGTTGAGTGATCTAAGTATTCTTCCTTAAGCCCTTTCTTTGATCTTCGGCTGGAACTTGAGCCTCTTTGGCTTTTTGGACCGGATTTTTCGACGACCTTCGTTGAACATAGCAAAATCAGCTGATTCGCTCAGCATCAAATGCCCCTTCGGTTTCCTAATGTGAGGACTTCTGCGGATACCCGTACTTTTTATAAAATCATATGCTGTTACACGCGCTGACATTTGTAATAAAGGGTTTTTCAATAGGGACTTGACAATTTTGAATTTAATTTGTGAACGCACTCTACCACTAATCATCAAACTGTCACAGTCAATTTATTCAGTAAACTCAACATTTTCATTATGGTAAAGTACACGAACGAGCAACGTCTGCAAATTATAAAAATTTTCTAACGAAATTCGGAGTCGGTGACTGAAACTAATGATGAATTTCATCGCAAAATCATCTTCAGTGACGAAGCTCATTTTTGGCTCAATGGGTTCGTCAATAAGCAAACTATGCGTCAACAACAAAACCAGCAGCAGCAGAAACAACCACTGCAGCAGACAAAACAGCAGCAGCAGTAACAACAGCAGCCACAGAAACAACAACAGATGAAAACACAGCAGCAGAAAAAGCAGCAGCAGCAGCAACAACAACAGCAGCAACAGCAACAACAACAACAGCAGCAGCAGAAGAAGAAGGAGAAGGTGCCTCCTATTAACACCTATAAATTAGAGGTAAGTGCAACCAAGGACCTGTGTAGGCTGGCCATTGGTAATAACTTTAATACTCCTATTAAGCGATTGGGAACGATCGCCATGCCATCCACTGTAATACAGTGGAGGGCTACGCGAAAGTGAAAGAGCTCCTAAAAGAAACGACGACGGAGCACTACTCATTCACACCGAGTGTGAAAAGCGGAAATCGATGCTACTGAAGGGGTTAGAACCGTCTTCTGATCCTGAGGAGATCCTTGCACTGCTCAAAGAAAAGGAGTGCGAAGGACTCAAGTTTGTGGGGGTAAAACCATTTACCACAGCTAGAACCAGGCGAGAGAAACGGAGTCTGCCGTTCTTCCTGGTGCAACTCAGTCCCGAAAGCCGTCTGGATAGTCTAAGGAGTATCAATGTCCTAGACTACCAGGTGGTTCACTGGGAAAAACTAAAAAGGAGCGAAGGCGTTATATAATGCGTTCGCTGCCAAAGGTTCTGGCACGCCGCGTCGAACTGCCAACTGCAGCCTCTATGCGTGAAGTGCGCCAAGAACCACAGTTCCGAGGAGTGTGCTCTGGGTAGGGACGGAGCATCCGATAGGTCGCAGCATTCGTGCGTGTAATGTGGAAACGTGGGACATACCGCAAAATATCAGGGTTGTCCTAAGTTCGCTGACATTAAAAAAGCAAAACTAACTCCGCAGCAGAAGGTGGAGGTCAAACTTTCACCTGTTAGGTTTCAAACACCAGGCGTCACGTCCCAAATTTTCTACTAGCGTCTGGTGGGGGGGCTACTATACAGCAAGCGACTGTTGCTTCTCCGGCGCCAATGCCGAGAACAACGGAAGCTGCACCTAACATGCTGGCCATCTTGCTCGCAATCCAAGGGCAGATGGCTCAGCTGCAGCAGCAAGTACAAGAACAGGCCAAGCGGGTGGACCAGATCTACGCGCTGCTGCCGGGCCTAACGCAACACATGACGTAATGGGTACGCACATGGTGGAGCAAACTTTGAAGGTCCTTGCGGTGAATGTTAATTCACTGATTAGGATCGAACGAAGAGCCGCGATGTTTAAATTGCTACAAGACCAAACTCCTGATGTGCTTTTCGCTAGCGAAACCAAGCTAACCGATAAGCACAAACTGGAGTACAATAATTATATTGTTAGAAGAAGAAATCGGCCCAGATCCAAACGTGGAGGCGGTGTCGCGATCTTCATTAAAGAAGGTATAACATTTCACAGAGTGTTTCGCAGGTTCCGGGTGTTGGAAGCAGACGTCATTTACATACCGCCCCGCAGTGGAATGCGGCTGTACTTGGCCTCCTTGGTTTATGCACCTGAGGCTTCACAATCCACCCTATTCATTGTAGAGCTCGACACTCTTTTTCGACTTCTGAGGCTCGATTCGGGGGAGAATTATTTTATAATCGGCGGGGATTTCAACGCTAGACACAGAGATTGGGAAATAATTTGCCAAATAATAGAGGGAACCTACTACTCGATTGGTGGGGTCAGGAAGATGTCATGTACAGACTCGGTCTTAAAGCGACGGATAACCCGTCGTTTACAAGAGTCGGGTCTTATTTGCATCTACCGCTGTACGACGAACGCATACGACTTACAGGTACGAATTTACAAACGCTAAACTGTCTGCGCACTTTCGTGTATGACAGCGGCGATTGCGGTTTTAGCACCGAAATTACGGTTCCCAACGAAATTGCGGAATTGGAGGAGTTTGTCCAAAGATATTCTTACAACTACAGTAAAACTCGATGGACATGCTTCTCTGCAACCTTGAAATGAGCGCTCACCTCTAACACGCTCCACCCACCGTCCAATAGGAATTTGTCAAACAAGGAGATCGACAATTACCTAAAACAAATGGATGAGACAATTAAACAAACTATGGAACCTACAATACCGCGGTATCGACGTACGACTAACGAACACCTGTTCCGCAATCCTAATATTGACACACTACACCGACAGAAAAGTAGACTTCTGACAAGACTTAAAAGCTTGTACAGACAGTTAACTGACCGACAAGACCCGGAGATTAAGACACTGAATTCGTCGATTAAAAATATCCAAACTCTAATAAAAGAGAATTACAGAATTTCTGTAAGTTTGTATTGGAACAACAAGGTTCGGGCTGTAAACACCAACAACCCGAATATGTTTCCGCAAATAAATAAACTATTTCGGAGAAAAAATCAAAACGACATTCAGTGTCTTAAAATAGCCCGGACAACAGACAACGAACGGTTACTGACAATAGCAGGTGTTGATCCCAATGAAGCCGCTGACGATGACGACTTCTTTGTGATCGAGAATCCGCAGGACAAGGTTGAGACCATAGGGGCGACTTTCCAGGAAGTATACAAGACCATTGATATCATTGGCCCTAATTATGACCTGGACAATTGCGTCTTGGTGGACAAATAGAGAATAGAGAATTGGCGATCCAACGGCTCTAGTTTCACCCGGTTTAGAGACGAAAATATGGCAAATAATGTCATTTCCAGAGAAGGTGACCTACCCCCGTTCACTTCGAAGGAAGGACTCCATGAGATCATCGACAAAATCAGAGTTAAGAAATCAGTGGGGACCGATGGTAGTCCGAACATCATGCTTCGACATCTTCCTCCAGAAGCGGTGGACATTTACACCACCCTGTTGAGTAATGCAATGAATAATGCACATTATCCAGCGCATTGGAAAACGGCGGTGGTTCAACCTATCCCCAAAAAGTTAAAGGATATATCCAATCCGGCGAATCTCCGGTCGATAAGTCTCCTTCCGAGTATCAGTAAGGTTTTTGAAAAGGTAATCAATAGAGCTCTGTCTAGGTGGCTTGAGGACAAACATATAGTTCCGGATAATCAATTCGGTTTTAAGGCGGGACATGATATCTCACATGCCGCGTCCAAACTGGTGTCCGATATCCAATGGAATAAAGGCAAAAAACAATGTACTGGTGCCTGCCTTGTTGACTTGGAGAAGGCCTTCGACACCGTATGGTTAGAGGGTCTTTTCTATAAGCTGACTAGGCTGGCGATCAGTAAACCACTCTTGTACATTCTTTATAATATGCTAACCAACAGACAGTTCATCGTGAAAAATGGTGAATTGACTTCTGTTGGAATATTTCAAATTAAAAATGGTCTTCAGCAAGGCGCGGTCAATTCGCCAATCCTATTCAACATTTATACAAGCGACTTGATAGGTTCACTTCCCCATACTATTGCGTACGCAGACGATTTGATAGCGTACAGAACAGGTCCAAAAATCGAGGTTATTAATACTCTCTTACAGCGTGACTTCGATAAGATAAGAGGATTTTGCGATGACTGGAAGTTGAAAATCAACTTTCAGAAGTCGGAAACCATTGTCCTTAGTACGCCGTTGTCTGGAGCATCTAGGGATACCAGAAAAAATTGGCGAAAGTTCTCTATCATTGGACAACACGGACAACCTCTTGCCTGTCGAAATGTAGTCAGATACCTTGGAATCTGGCTAGATGAGTTTCTGTATTTCTGTACATTGGCAAAAATGTAGGTGCTGCTCTGGCCAGAGCTAAAGGTGCTTTTGCCCTTACAAAGAGACTGTTTTATAACAGGCAACTCGATGCGAGGGTAAAGGTAATCTACTACATGGCTCTTATCAGGCCCATGCTTATATTTGGTTGTCCCGTGTGGTTCAATGTACGAGCAAGCTTAATGGAAAAGATTCGGGTGTTTGAGAGGGCTTGCCTTAGGGCTTGTCTTCGCTTGTACAAAACACCAGAGTCGGAGTACAAGAAATTTTATCCTAATGAGGTCCTTTACAAGAGGGCGAGCCTAATACGAGTGGACAACTTCGTAATTAAGCTGACTCGAAGGCACATTGCATGAGCAATGACCTCAAAGAATAATCTGATATCTGGGGCTTTCTACCCCAATTACCTTTACCACGAGAGTATGCGCTCTGACGGCTTCGTTGCACCCGAAGCTTTCCTCAACCTAGATCAGATAGGGTTGATCCAAGATAAATCAGCGGTGCCGTTAATCTTCCATGTCGCTCGGACAGCTGGGGACAGGCGACTCAACTACAGCAGAGACGTCGCACACTTCAGTGTGGATCGCCTCAGGTTCAGTAGGGCTGTGGGGAATCGCGATAAGAGGATGTCGTTCGGCAGCACCAGCATTTCTGGTGGTTGAATGATGGAGAAGATGATTCGTCGTAGTTTCCGTCAATTACGGACCAGCCTCACTAATGAGGTAGAGCTGACCAATTTATTTGCTCTGTGAATAACGGTGTCCAGCTTACATAGATTTAGGTTAGCATTTAAGAAACATATACATGCATCAGTGTATACTGATATATGTATATGATTGTGTATAATTTTTATGTGTATTTATGTGTGTATTGTGCATTTAGGTTAGGTAGGCTAAGGTTTATTTTAAGTTAGATACTAAGCTTTTATAAAAAATAAAAAAATGTCCATATGCTAAGTTTTTGTTAACAATTTTTTTTCTTAGCTTTAAGTATAGAAAATAAATATCCGTAAGGAAAATGTAAATATGTCGAAAGACATAGTTATAAGAATTTAGAGTAGCTTAGGACGCCTGTGTGGGGCCAGTAAGTTAGTATAAGATTGTTAAGTAATTTTAAAGCTAGCCTTTAAGCATTTTTTGTTAGTATGTAAGAGTTAGTGATTAAGAAAATAAAATGCATTTAAAACTGAAAACTGGTCAGCGTTATCGCGCCATGATCACCGATTTTTTTCGGCCCTAATTGGAAGATATGGACTTGGACGACATGTGGTTTCAACAGGATGGTGCCACAAAGCACACAGCACACGCTGCAATCGATTTATTGAAGAGTAAGTATGGTGAGCGTGTTATCTCAAGAAATGGGGCAGTCGATTGACCGCCTCGTTCGTGCGATTTAACGCCGCTTGACTATTTTCTGGGGTGCTACGTTAAATTATTGGCTTATGCAATCACGCCGACGACGTTGGAAGAGCTCAGAGCCAACATTGAACGCGAAATAGCGGCCGTTTCCTCCGAAATGTGTAGCCGAGTCGTTGAAAATTGGGTCCGACGAATCGACCGCTGCAAACGTGCCCGCAGAGGCCATATGAACGAAATTGAGTTCCATTCATAATTATTTTGATTGTACTTCAAGCCGATAACAAAATTTTTGAAATATCTCAAATGGTTTGCGTTTTATTTAAAAAAAAAAATGTCAAGTCCTTATTGGAAAACTCTATATTTTCATTTCCATTACTGTCATTTCTCTATCTGTAACTCGTTCGTAAATTTTTACAGTACGCGGCATTAGTTTTACCGATCCGAAGTTGTTGAAATTTATAGTGTCGCCCTTCCATTGCAACAAATGTTTGTTTACCTGGACGATTTTCTGGTTATATCAGATGAGTCTGGTAGTCATCTTCCTATACTTGAGACAGTAGTGCAGTGTCCAAAGAATGCGAACTTTATCGTAAACGGCGAGATGTCTCGTTCCTCACTTATTTACTTAGATGACGCTGCAGTCCGGGGTGGACACGGGCCTTAACAAATATGTTTCTCCAGTTAGTGCAGACTCTGGCTAACTGCATTCAGTTGCGCACTCAAAGTTATTTGATGTACCCTTATATTTGTGGCCGAAACCTAAGGTGAGGTGTACGTCATTTTGCCCTTATTCACAACCGAAATTATTTTTGATCCAATTCTAGTGAACGCATCAGTAATAGCTCGCTGGAATATGCTAATGATGACAATGTTTGGAAAATTCTGCCTCCAGTGTTGACCCACAAGTTTCGCAGAATTTTCTCAATCCTCTCAATTTTTTTTCTAAACCTAGATATTACTATTCTCACTTCATTTTGGTCAGGTGGGCGAATATATTGGCTTCCACTATCCAGATTAAATACTAAGTTTTGCCTGACAGAGGAATTTGTATTTTCTAACGGTTTAACAGACCGCTGATGTGTTTTTTCCATATTTTCAGCACATTTCAGACAGTGTACGAACCATCATCAACTCACAAACAATTATACTTAATGAACGTACCTGAAGGCGAATAGCTAAGATTAATTTACAAAATGAATTATTCAGAACAAGCGGAAGAGAGACTAAAAAATAATCCTGCTTATCAGTAACGCTGAAAGCGAATCAAATATGTGTGCAGGCCATATAAAGCTCCAACCGTCTTGGCCAAAATCACCAGCCGGTTGGCTTATACAAGTGGAGGATCAATTTTCAATTGCGAAAGTTAACACAGATATAACAAAGTACGTTTAAGCATTAGCCGCCTTTTTTTACTTTACTCAGTCACCCCCAGAGAGGAAAATTTACGCAAAATTCAAAAAAAAACTTTCATTGAACGTCACCGGCTTAGCGAGGAAGGGCGGATTGAAAAACTCTTATCCAGCGAGCAATTATTAGACAGGAAATCTTTTGAATTTCTAAGAGGACTTAAATAGCTAGCGGGGCCATCAGGTATATTTCACAAAGATCTTGTGCATAAGATTGGACACGTCGCCTGTGCCAAGTTATCAGCATTGCACTTATTTGTAGAGAAGGCGAAAGTGAGAGCGATATCACCACACTAGTAAATACTAGTAAATAAGATTTGGGAAGCTTAGGTATCAAATACTTTTGAGCTTAGAGTTAGGGAACAATAAAATAGTACAAGGATATGTGATGCCACCTTGCGATTACGAAATGGAATTAACGCAGTAAAAACAATAGTTATTCAACTCGTGAATGAGTTAGGACAACAGGGTCTTCGTTCTCGATATGGTTTTGGTCCAAGCAGCTGTCGCACACGAAGTAAATCAGGTAAGAAGATAGAATAGAGTTGGTTCCATAAGCAATTTAGGACAGATGGGCGAAAATTTAGTTTTAATAACAACCTCTGATCAAATAGAGAAAGTCAGATTAGGAATAAAATAAAACAAAAAAAAAAAAACAAAGGAAAGGGCCGTTGCGGCGGAAAACAATGCAAATGCGCCTTTTTCTTTGTGATGTAGACAATAACATGTGGACAATGGAACATTCATCAATACATACGGCACAAAGGTCTTAGAAGTAAACCTAGTAATTCGAACACAGTTCATTTATTCGTTCACGAACGCGGCGGTAAATTATGCGGATATAATTTACTTTAATGGCTGAATTAAAAAATCGACACCTTACAGATGCAACAATAGAATTCTTCATAAATGCCTTGCACACTTTGGTTGATACCTCCTCTCACAAACATCAAGGGTAGCTAAAATGGTAATATTTTTCAGAAAATTTTAAACGCACTGTAGCGCAACTTCGCGACACCACTGTATAAATTACTTTTTGCCACTCGTATACGCCACTGTAATATAATTTCTTTCACACAATCGAGCCGCTACTTTATGGCGTGATGCTGTGGTATGTTATTTGGCTATGTACAAGACAATGCAGAATTTATACTGTACATACCACAAGCATATTACCTTCGCTTTAGCATTCTTTTCCGATAGTCAGTTGTAATTAGGAAGCCGAGCAGGCAACATCAAAAAAATATAAATAAATAAAATAAATCTTTTTAATTTTTTTATTATTCCTTTTTGCTTTATTTTTATTTCTTTTTTGTGGAAACAAATTCCACATTTGGTGACCCCGACGCACGGAGAACTTATAGCCATGCCTGATCCAACACCATCGTCAACCAACACTCGTGCTCCAACCGTTGATAACACATCAGTTCAGCGTTTCATGGTTCGTCCACCAGCTTTCACTGCCGATCGACCCGCTCTATGGTTCGCACAACTTGAAGGCCAATTTCATCTAGCTGCTATCACCGACGAAACAACAAAGTTTTTCTTTGCGTCTTCCCATTTGGATGCCTCCGCCGCCGCTGAAGTGCAAGACATCATCCTTCATACACCCGCCGTGACACCATACTTGAGTCTGAAGGCAGCGCTTATCGAGCGATTAACCTCATCGCAGGAGACAAGGCTCCACCAGCTACTCGACAAGGAAATTTTGGGTGACCGGAAACCGTCTCAATTTTTGCGGCAACTAAAAGGTCTTGTCGATAACATTCCTGACAATATTCTTCGAACCAAGTGGTTGAGCAGGTTGCCACCTGCAGTCCAAACGATTTTAGCAACGCAGCAGGATACACCGTTAGAAAAGCTAGCAACGCTCGCCGACCATATAATGGAAATTTCATCTATCATAGGAGCTGACTTTCTCGCCCATTTTGGTTTACTTCCAGACTTGAAGAACAGTCGCCTCCTGGATTCATCGACCGGATTTTCAGTGGCCTGCGTCACATATGCCATTGCAGATGTTTCATCGATCAAAGTGCTACCCAACACTTCGTCATGGTTGCACATATTAGCCGAATTCCCCAACATCACCAAGCCCGAGGGGATTTGCAAACCAGTTAAGCATGCAACCCAGCACCACATCACGACTACACCTGGCTCCCCGCTGTCGACTAAAGCACGCCGCCTTGCTCCAGACCGACTTGCCATTGCCAAGCAGGAATTCGATAAGATGCTAAAACTTGGTATTGCCCGTCGCTCAACGAGCCCTTGGTCATCACCACTTCACTTAGCGCCGAAAAAGAATGGAGATTGGCGACCCTGTGGTGACTATCGGCAGCTCAACGCCCGAACAGTGCCAGACCGATATCCAGTTCGAGTCCTCGAGGACTTTACATCAAATCTCGCTGGGAAGCATGTGTTTTCTACGATCGACCTGGTACGTGCTTTCAACCAGATTCCTGTGGCGCCGGACGACATTTGTAAAACAGCGATCATTACGCCATTTGGTCTGTTCGAGTTCCCATTCATGACTTTTGGCCTTCGCAACGCAGCACAGACCTTTCAAAGGTTCATTGACGAAGTCACAAGGGAACTCGACTTTGTGTTTCCGTACATAGACGATATTTTGGTAGCATCCAGAGACGATAGCGAACACCGAAGTCACCTCCGCATTCTCTTCAAGCGTTTATCCGAGTTCGGAATCGTGGCCAACTCTGCAAAATGCTATTTTGGCAAATCCGAAGTTAATTTCCTCGGATACCATGTTTCCGCAGAAGGCATTCGTCCTCCGCCAGAAAGAGTAGAGGCCATCATCAACTTCCATCGCCCAGATACCATCAAACAGTTGCGTGAGTTCCTTGGTATAATAAATTTCTATCGTGTAGCACAGCTATTATTTTATTATTTTGTTATAAATAAATTATTAATTGTTTTGTGAATTATTTAACATTATTTCAGTTTTAATTAACATTTAAATTTATGTACCAAACAAAATATAATGATGTGGCAACTCTCAACTTTTATTTGTGTCGCATCATATAATTCACACTCACTTCAAGTACCAAATTACTCTAATAGAAGAATAAAATTTTATTATATTGTGAAAAATCCACGTAAACCGTTGTTAGTGTTTTATTTAGAGAACAGCTTTTACAAGTTTACGCTCCGATTAAAAGGAATCACTCATACGTTTCGACCAAGACTTGGCCTTTCGTAAGTGATTGGAGGTTTAAGTTTATTCGTGTGTCTTCGACCAAGTTTTGGTCTTTTCACATAAATCAAAACCAATTTTCACAAGTTTCATCGAGAGGACGAATTTTCCCTCTACAATTGGCGCCCAACGTGAGGCTCGAGTTCCCCACGGATTTATCGGCAATTCACGCAAGTCAGTGAAACCGATAACGCGAGTCAGTGAAACCGATAACGTGAGTCGCGGTCGCGGGTAAACGGATATTCCGTTTTGGCGTTTAGGCAAGGCTCAGCACAGGAGATAGCACCAGCAGCAGCAGTAAGACCTCTGATAGGCAAGGCTCTGTTGGAACGTACGTGGAAGAGCAAGAAGACCTACTAAGCAGCAGTAAGACCTCTGACAGGCAAGGCTCGGGGGGTAGATCAAGAAGACTGGAGGGAATGTTTGACGGTCCAGCGGCAAATACAAGAACAGGTACTACCAGCAGGATGACGACCAACGAACAAGCAAATACAACGGACATGGAACACCGTATTCCCGAAGGAACCCAGCGGTTTAAAGAGACGTTGTGCGATTGCACGGAGCGGTTTAATGGCGAATTTGACGCCCAACGTTTCGAAAATTTTATAACGAACGTTGAAATTTTTAAAAGGGTTCGCCGCATCACCGATGAAGATGCATTGATAGAGCTTCCCTTGCTTCTAAAGAATGAAGCAGCGACATGGTGGAAAGGCATCCATACGGAAATGACTACTTGGTCAAATGCCATCGAAATGATGAGAGACCAATACGCTCCACGACGACCAGTGTACATTATATTTGAGCTATTGTTTGAAAAAAAACAAAAACTGGGTGAATCAACGGACCAATTTATCAGTGCAAAAAGAGCATTATTGGCCGAAATTCCCCAGCCACCCATACCAGAGGTACACTGTATAGACATTATATACAGCCTGCTACATGATAATATCAAGAAGGGTGTTAGGAGGGGCGAGTTTAAAACATTTACCCAACTCATAGCCCTCGCAAGAGAATACGAAAGACTCCACCCAGTAGCGAAGAAGGAAGTTATAAGATGTAGCTTCTGTCATTTTGTAGGACATATGAAAGAAAATTGCCGTAAATTTAATAGCAGCGAGCAGTCCAAGCAGCAACGACCACTAGGGCCTAATAATAGAGGTCCGGAAAATCCGCTAGTTTGCTTTGGATGTGGAACCATAGGCTATATAAAAAGAAATTGTCCAAAATGCTCTAAAGGCATCAGCTCTGGAAGTGGAGCCAGCATTAATGCCTTAGACTTGAGAATTAGCGAGGGAGGTAACATACCAGCAGTGGTAGTAGAATTTGGCGGTATTAAACATGTTGCTTACTTAGATACGGCAGCCAAAACGAGTATTGCCAGCAACAGGCTGAGTGCCCAGCTAAGAAAGGAAAATCACGACTTTCGGAAAATGAAAGCGGAAATTAGACTGGCAGATGGTATTCTCAGAACCCAAGATATCTTGACGACAACCACTTATATGAAAATAGGCCGCCGACAAACCAAAATAAGCATTAGTGTGTTGTCTGAAGCCAATGACAATATCACGTTATTGGGAATCGATTATTTAGAAAGCTCTGGTATTATAATCAACCCAGCCAAGAACATATGGTATTTTGCCGATCAACCCGAATTTAGTGTTCCTTTCTTTAAATATACAGAAATTGCAACAACACCGAATTTTGCATACGGTGAAATCAGCCTAGTCTCTCCAATTTACGATCCGGCGATAGTACAAAAAATAAATAAGCTGATTGATAACGCACCAAGGTATAAAAAACCCATGCCATTGCCACCTATGAAGAAATATTCTGCAGAAGAAATATACGAAGTATTTGAGGATTCCTTACCACTACATGTCTACGACCAAGGACAACCAGGTAACAATCGGATACGAAACGTATTCCTCGATTTCTCTAATGAAGAGGAAGACCGGCTAAATGACAGACTGTTTGGGCCACCCTATAAGTTGGGCATAAACTTGACCAGTATTATAAAGAAGGATGAGGGACAATTAGATGATTTATTACAGAAGCACGACAATATTTTTAAATGGGAGGACGAGATAACTGTTCGTGGTGGAGTTCATTCCATTGAAACCGGATCTCATCAACCAGTAGCTTCCCCTCCATATCGTCTATCACCTGTGAGGAAGGAACAGCTTAAAGCTGAGTTACAGAAAATGCTTTTGCAGAAAATCATTGAACCGTGCGATTCACCATGGGCCTCACCTGTAGTGTTGGTTCCCAAAAAGAATGGTGACATCAGGGTGTGTGTTGATTACAGACAAATCAATGCCATCACCACACCAGATAGATATCCTCTTCCTCGGATAGATGACTTCCTCCATGCAGCCAAATCCACGCCATACATGTCTACGATTGACCTTCAAGCTGGATATTGGCAAATCGGAGTAAACCCATCGGATAAGGATAAGACAGCCTTCACGTCGCCGTTTGGTACCTTTCGTTTTAATAGGATGCCATTCGGATTACGGAACGCACCCGCTACATTTCAACGCCTGATGGACCAAGTCCGATCTGGTTTAGATGACACAGTGGTCCAGGCTTACCTAGATGATCTAATTGTTTGCTCATCAACGTTAATAGAGCATATTAATGATTTAGATAAAGTTTTCAACCGGCTTAAGCAGTTCGGCTTGCGGGTAAATCTAGGAAAATGTAATTTCTGTTGCGAAGAAGTTAAGTTTCTGGGACACATTATTACGATAGATGGGATAAAAACGGATCCTGAAAAAGTGTCAGCCATACTTAATATGCAACAGCCAAAAAACGTGAAGCAAGTTCTCACGTTTCTACAAACCTGCTCATGGTATAGACGCTTTATACCTGATTTCGCTAAAGTTTCGAAACCAATAAGCAGTCTTACAAAAAAATCAGCTGTATTCAGGTGGAGTGCATTGGAAGACGAGTCATTTCAAAAACTCAAGAATCTCTTGGTGACTGCACCTATTCTAAGTCAAGCCGACTCAACAAAGCCATACCTTTTGAAGACAGACGCCAGCAGTTATGCATTGGGAGCAGTTTTAGTCCAGGGGGAGGGCCCTGACGAGCACCCAATAGAATATGCTAGTCGCTTATTGACATCAGCAGAACAGAACTATTCGACGACAGAGAGAGAAGCACTAGCGATCGTCTGGGCGACCAATAAATTTCGCGGCTATATTGAAGGCGCAGACTTAACCCTTTTAACGGACCACCAGCCATTAAGGTGGCTAATGATGATCAAGTCACCTACTGGGCGCTTGGCACGATGGGCGTTACAACTTCAGCCATACAATATTCAAATAAAGTATATTTCAGGGAGAACGAATAGTGTAGCCGATACATTATCACGCCCGCCAATTGAATCCTGTGACATATGCTACACAGAAGTCGCGATTCCAACCCGTGGAAGCCAAGAAATTCGTCAAGAACAACTAAAAGATGATAAAATTAAAATTATTTTAGAAGCACTTGAGAGCACCGATGGTACTGAAGGTGAAAAATATGCCAATGAGGGATACATTGTGACTCATGGTGTATTATACAAGTATACAGATACTGAAGAAGCAGCGCTAGTAGTTCCAGACCAAGAAATAGAAACAATCATGAAAGCCCTTCATGATTCCCCTACTGCTGGACACTACGGAGTTGACAAAACCATATCAAGGATAAGTTCAAAATTCTATTGGGATAAGATGTACTCTACGGTTCAGAAATATGTCAAAGAGTGTGACAAGTGTCAGCGATATAAGCCAAGTAATCTACGACCAATGGGACTTTACAAAACCACAGCAAGCAATCAAAGATTCGAGGCACTCTCTATAGACCTTTGTGGACCATTACCTGTCAGCAATGGCAACAAATGGATATTTGTAGTAGAAGACACAACTAGCAGATGGGTAGAACTTTTCCCTCTTACTGAAGCAACAGCGGAAAAATGTTCAAATGTTTTGTTACACGAAATCTTCCTACGATACGGAATCCCAAGAAGAGTAATTAGCGACAATGGTCCACAATTTATCGCTGCAATAATGCAGTATTTAACTACACGTCTCGGAATAGATCAGATGCTTACACCGGTATATCATCCACAGCCCAACATGGTGGAACGCAAGAACCGTGACCTAAAAACACAGTTGGCGATCCTCGTTGAAAATCAACATGACACATGGTCACAACACCTATCATCCATTCGTTTCGCGATGAATTCTGCAGTCTGTTCTACAACTGGACAAACAGCAGCTTATATTACTTTTGGACGCGAGCTGCAAGCACCAATACATATCTCCCATGATCTCAGTAGCAGCATTGATGATCCGAATTTCGACTCTACAATACTTCCTGTCCTAAGAGAACTACCCAACATCTTGGAAATAGTATCCAAGTTAGAAGATGACAACAAAAACAAACATGTGCAGTACGCTAATCGAAGGCGCCAAAAGGCTCCAGAATATAAACTCGGGGATGAAGTCCTAATTACAACACACGTTCTTAGTAACGCAGGCAAAACAATAACATCCAAATTTGCACCTAGGCGAGATGGTCCATATATCATTATACGGCGATTCAGCGAAACACTTTTCCAAATTGCTGAAGCGGATAAGTTAGATGTACCTCTTGGAACCTATCATGTGTCTGCGCTAACTCCATTCCGAGCGAAGGACGCATCCACAATAAATAAGCCAATACGACCCATAAGAAGGAGGGGACGACCTTCCAACCGACGCTGACCTGTACAATCGTCGAGACGACTTCATGTCCAGAGGGGGAGATTGTAGCACAGCTATTATTTTATTATTTTGTTATAAATAAATTATTAATTGTTTTGTGAATTATTTAACATTATTTCAGTTTTAATTAACATTTAAATTTATGTACCAAACAAAATATAATGATGTGGCAACTCTCAACTTTTATTTGTGTCGCATCATATAATTCACACTCACTTCAAGTACCAAATTACTCTAATAGAAGAATAAAATTTTATTATATTGTGAAAAATCCACGTAAACCGTTGTTAGTGTTTTATTTAGAGAACAGCTTTTACAAGTTTACGCTCCGATTAAAAGGAATCACTCATACGTTTCGACCAAGACTTGGCCTTTCGTAAGTGATTGGAGGTTTAAGTTTATTCGTGTGTCTTCGACCAAGTTTTGGTCTTTTCACATAAATCAAAACCAATTTTCACAAGTTTCATCGAGAGGACGAATTTTCCCTCTACAATCGTAAATTTCAGAAAAACGCAGCGACGTGCCAAGCCCCTCTCCATGAGTGCCTGCAGGGCTCTAACATCAAAAATTCAGACCGAATCAACTGGACAGCAGAACGAGAACAAGCTTTCACAGCATGTAAAGAGCAGCTTCGTAATGCCACGCTTCTCATGTACCCGGACACTAATTTACCGTGGGCTCTTTTTACTGACGCGTCTCTTACATCTATAGGTGCAGTTCTACAACAACGAAGAGGTACAGTTTGGGAGCCCCTCGCGTTTTTCAGCCAGAAACTGCAACCAGCCCTGAGGAAACGAAGCCCCTACGACCTAGAATTACATGCAGTTTACGCGGCAGTGCGCAAGTTCAGGCACTTGCTAGAAGGACGCAACGTTTCGATCTACACTGACCACAAACCGCTACTTCACGCCTTCTCGCAGAACCCAGAAAAGGCAACGCCGTGGCAATTTCGTCGTCTCGATTTCATCAGCCAATTTTCGACCGACATCCGACATATATCTGGGAAGGACAATGTTGTCGCTGACGCCTTGTCACGTGTTGAGGCAATCGCTGCTGTTGTGTCCGCTACTGACCTCGCCCAAGCCCAAGCCACTGACGAAGAACTCCAGCACCGCCTCCGAAATCCATCACAAGACGCACTTCATCTTCAACCTGTAAGCGTCCCGGAACACGACCTGCCGATTTACTGTGATGTCAATGGGAAGCTAGCTCGCCCTTATGTGCCAAATAGTCTCCGTCAGCGGATTTTCTCATCTCTTCACAGTGTAAGTCACCCTGGTGCGAACGCATCCGTTAAACTTGTCTCACAGCGATATGTCTAGCCTGGTTTGAAGAAGGATTGTCGTCGCTGGTCTCGGACGTGTCTAGCTTGCCAACGCAACAAAATTTCTCGCCACGTTGTATCCCCAATCAACAACTTTCCAGCTGGACGCACCCGCAGATTCGAGCACATACACGTCGACATTATTGGACCATACGTACCATCAAGAGGATATCGTTACTGCCTAACGATCATAGACCGCTTCTCACGTTTCCCTGAAGCTTTTCCGTTAGAGGACACTGGAGCCGAATGCGTGGCTAGGAAAATATTCGCCGGTTGGATATGCCGTTACGGTGTGCCATTGCGGATAACCACTGACCAAGGAGTGCAATTTGAGAGCTAGCTGTTCAATGCTCTCAGTCAACTGCTCGGCAGCAAACACATTCATACAACGACATTCCACCCGCAATCAAATGGTATGGTCGAGCGCTTACATCGACAACTGAAAGCTGCTATTCGGTGCCATGAAAGCTCGACTTGGGTTGACACATTACGAATAGTATTGTTGGGCATTCGCACAGCATGGAAGGATGACTTGGGTACTACTTCATCTGATATCGTCTATGGAGAGCCGCTTCGATTACCTGGTGAGTTTCTCGTGCCATCTCCTTCTAATCATTTATCACCCAAAGATATCGCCGAACGTCTGAGGATGCAGTTTGCGAATCTTGCACCCGTTCCTGGTACACTTCATGGTCAACGGAAGGTGTTCATATTCAAGGAGCTTGCCACCTGCTCCCATGTCCTAGTCCGCCTTGATGCATCACATAGTGCCTTCACTCCACCGTACGAAGGTCCATACCGAGTTGTTTCAAGACATGAAAAATACTTCATCGTGGACATTTGTGGTCGATCATCAACTATATCCATCGATAGGTTGAAGCCTGTGTTCACCTTGAGCAATGCCGACTACAACACAGCAGACAATAACGACAACACCAGCAATAACACCATCCTAGAGCAACCAACCGTAACGACCACACCAGAAACATCACAACAAGGCCAATCCGGTTACTCATCATCATCATATCGCCCCAGCAATAACAGTGATCCGTCGTATACATCTACTCCATTAAGGCGCGTCCGATTTAACCTTCGGAAATAACAACATAATTATTAATTACATATATATATATTTAATTTTTGTTTTTTTTTGCCGAAGGGGAGTATTGTAGCGCAACTTCGCGACACCACTGTATAAATTACTTTTTGCCACTCGTATACGCCACTGTAATATAATTTCTTTCACACAATCGAGCCGCTACTTTATGGCGTGATGCTGTGGTATGTTATTTGTCTATGTACAAGACAATGCAGAATTTATACTGTAAATACCACAAGCATATTACCTTCGCTTTAGCATTCTTTTCCGATAGTCAGTTGTAATTAGGAAGCCGAGCAGGCAACATCAAAAAAATATAAATAAATAAAATAAATCTTTTAAATTTTTTTATTATTCCTTTTTGCTTTATTTTTATTTCTTTTTTGTGGAAACAAATTCCACACGCACCCCCACCAAATTTCAACAATCCAATCAAACATGCAATTCAACACCATATTCTTGCACAAGAGCAATTACAATTTTCGAAACCACACAGATTAAATTTACAGATCATAGGGGTGCACGTGTTGAGTCTCAACATATGGTTGAGCTGGATATATGTAGGCCATCCTCCTCCCCTGTATAATCAGCACATCACATGGAAGAAAAAAAAGGCAATAACGACTCTAGATCATGTGGAGGCTTCAGACGGCTTAAATCTGTGACGATACCAGACAGGTATCCAATTCCCCACATTTACGATTTCTCAATGAAACTTCATAATTGCAAGATTTTCTCGAGAATTTACCTTGTCAGGACACACCATCAAATACGAAGACGTCTACGAGACTACAATCACCCCAGACTCCGAACTCTTCGAGTTTGTAAGAATACTATTTGGCTTGCGGAACGCCAGTAAAAATAAAGGTTACATTTTCAAAAGCTTGTCGGATACGGTTCATGCTTAGAACCTTCAAAATGTATCTTAGGTGTAAAACTGTTGGAATTTTTGAGTCATACGATTACTGAAAAAAAACATAACTCCATCAAAAAAACATGTTGCATCCATCACTGTATTCCGCCACCTACATATGTACATCAATTCGCCATATTGAACAATTCGTAGGAATGATCAATTGCTACAATACAATCCCCTTATTCCTAAATCATAGGTTTCTAGATTCCTTCTTAAAAATTAAAAATATCAAAAAACATTTTATTTAACCTGATGAATGCAGTAGTGCCTTCATTAAAGAAAAAGAAAATTTTTGCAAAGTAGTAATGCTAGCACACCCCATTGAGAACTCGTTTTTCAATATTACGACTGACGCATCTAATATAGAAGTTGGGTGCTGTTCTATTGTACAAAGACATTGGGAGCCCTTTTCATTATTTTCAAAGAAATTATCCGAAAGTTAACAAAAGTACTCTAC